>KB672991.1:621521-829434 GCA_000349145.1 Anopheles dirus
AAATGTACCACGCGCCCACCAACACAAGCATAAACGTAAAAGTGCCGTGTACATACACGGCCCGTCTTGTTTCTGGGCTGTCGCTTATATGAGAGAGAGTAGTACAGACGACCTCATCCATATCGCCAAAGTGGGATGGCAATATAATATCTGGCGTGCAAGCCCCTCAGATCTGAGGGGCTTGCATGGAACTGCTCGAAATGTCTAGTGGGAAGGTCGTATCTTAATTTCCGATATCAAATTCAACGTTTCTTGCACGGTCATTTCTAGGGTCTGAAAAAACGTACACTCAGCGACACCATCAGATTCCTGGTTTGCATTTTCTGCTATGAATAATTTGCTTACCTTGCAGTTGTGCGACCGATTGCCTACCATTTGTATGAGCAGTTTTAGTATTTATCAACATGTAAGTCTGGTTTTTCGTCGTAATCTTGCTAAATTATCGCACACTCCTGTTGAAATTTTCTTTCAGTCCCGCCAAAAAAAAATGTAAACAAATGCTGTTATAAAAACGTAAACATATTATTGCTTGACAGTTTTTGAGATGCGGTTAAGCTGCGTACAGACGCAAACAGCTTCTACACCGTCGGTTTGCCATTTTTTGTTATTGCTATTGTCTTCTTCTTCTAGCTCACTTCACACAGTGGCGGCCAGGTGATCCATCTCTCAGATTTGACAGGTTTTGTTGTTGATTGTTGTTGGTTTTCTTCCTGTTGCTATTCTTCTTCTTCAGAGGGCCCTTCAAACTTCGGAACGGGGAGGCTGCGCTGCGGAGTTTGAAAAAGTTCGCGATTCAACTGATCAGCTTCGAAGCAAGACACTTTTCCGGCTCCAGGATCAGCGGGACGAACGGACCCTCCCCGCTGTGAAGCCTATCGTGCCGTCTGCGTCTTGTTGCTGCAGCCGTGAAGTTTAAGGTTGTTCTGAAGTTCGCAGAGTGCCTTGCAGGAGCGGAAATATACACTTTGTTCGTAACGAATCCCGTCACATGTGAAGGTATCGGGTGGTTTTTCGGACGCGCAGTTTTATTTGTTTGGTTCCGGGTGGGAAAACGAAACAAGTGCATTGATTTCGCTTACCGGCAGTGTAGTGTTGATTGGTTTGTAATAAAAATGGCTTTAAAAAACATAATATTTTGCGTGGACGTAGTGAAACTGTGAAAACGAGATAGAAGTACAGTGTGGGTGGGTGAGTGGGTGGGTTTTGTTATGTTTCCTCCTTTGGTGTCCCACGACGACCGGGTGTCGTGGTTCGGGTGGTGAAGTTTGGAAAAAGTGGTTTAAAATAAAACTCACTCCGAAATATCGAATATCTGCAATCGAAAGTTTGCGCCAGAGTGCACCGTGGCGAATTTGGAGCAGCATCAGCAGTAACATCAGCAGCAGCAGCAGCAGCAGCATTCGACCATCACACAGTAGGTTCGTACGGTGTGCTTCCATTTCAAATGCATACATTTTCCACACGTCCACACGTTCGCTCGTTTCGTTCCCATTTTCGTATTTTCACGCCCGTCGCCAGTTGTCGGGCCGGAAATGCAACATGCAACGTATGCGCACCGCAGTGCGTGTTTGCCGTTTTCTACTACTGCCTGCCGTTGTCGTTGGTGTTATTCTTATTGCTATTGCCCCGGTGGTTGCCAATCGTGCGCCGAGGGGGTGTGCGTTTTGTTGCGCTTCGTTTCGCTAAGTGCATTTTGTTGCACTTGAAACACATAAAAAAGTGAAGCGAATGAGAAGAATGCGTTCGTATGCGGTGCGCTTGAGTGTGTCCATGTGTGTGTGTCTTAAAATTGATCAACCGAAGAAGCTGCAAGACGGGAACTGAAAGCGAAGAACGATAAACGAACCTTACAAGCAGGATGCACATGCAGGGCAGGCAGTGTGAGCAAAAGAGAATCATCTGACAATCCCCGGGGGTGTTCGTATTCGTTCTCCTTCCTCATCATCAACTCCAGAGTGGGTCGGTTCGATGTGAGAAAACGCTGCCGAAGTGGTGTGGAAAGAATACAACACAAAAACCCATTGATGCCTTTTGGACAAAAAATGGAAGAAAATTCTACAGCAGACCCCCAACAGCGTCTCAGAGCGCGGTTCTGGATCAAAGTGTGCGATGGCGGTGACAATTCCTATGGTGGCCAGCACTAGGGGAATGATAAAAGTGAGCAGCAATTAGCTTCTATCGCAAAAACGATGTAGAACGACATGGACACGATCAGCGTGCCGATAAGTTGCCAAAAAACACAATTGAAAGAAGGCAATTAGAGAGTTCCTCCATCCGTGTGACCTTCTGGAGATTGTGGGCACATTTTCCAAGCCTACTTCGATACTACTTTCTCTGATGGAGATGAAGCGCGTATGACGTTTTGCTTTAACGTGTGTGAAGACTGTTAATCAACATGTTAATCATATTTTTATATTTTTTGCCAAATATCCTCCACCCTCTGCCCGTGACGGAAAAGTTCATTTGTTTTCGTCTCAATTTTCACTCCAGCAGAAGAAAAAATAAAAGCAAAACAAAGGACGCGCCGCAAGGAAGAGCGAGCGGAAAAACAAAACCACATCCTTCTCACTTTTGATCTCCGCTAATGAGGGAATAAGCCAAAGGTTGTGGGTGTGTGTGTGTGCAATGAAAAAAACAGAAAGGAATTTTCCTCCTCCACAAGTCCTCTTCACGGAAGAAATACAAAAACAAACACCCCCGGAAATACCGATTTACAACGCATTTTGGAGGCAAATAATCGCACCGTCAGCTTCGGAAACGGAGATTTCTTCTACCGGATAGAGAGAGAGAGAGAGAGAGAGAGAGAGAGTACACAGTTTCGCATCTCGTGGAATTCCTTTGTGCTCCCGGGGTGTATCACGCACAAACAAAAACCCTCCCGGTGTGTGCTTGTGTGTGTGTGTGTGTGTGCGCGCGTCCGTGCGCTTCTCTGCCGCCCTTTTTTCGTTGTGTTTCATCTCTGCAAAGTTCAAGGTCAGCAGCGCTGGATGCTGCGTACGAGCCACCCCTAGAGAACAGCGCGCCCAGCTGAGAAAGAGAGAGAGAGAGAGAGCGCGCGAGAGAGAGCAGACGCTCGTTGGAGCCAGCGCCAAGTGGAAAATGCGTAACATAGGTTAGGGGTGTGCGTGCGTCTGTGTGTGTTTTGAGGAATGTCGCCGTAGGCTCCTGCGACTTCCTGACACCGTTCAGGCATCGTTTTCCGTGGGAAAGCGGGCGAAACTCAATTATTTGATCCTATCAACGCTTCGTCCCGTTGGAAGAACAAGGCCGGAGCTAAGTGTGATCCATCCAGTGGAAAATTGGAATCAATCGCCGTTTTCCACGCATTGCAAAATTGGCTTTTCTGCGTGCGTGTCACCGATATGGAAATTGACACAGCTCGTTTGAGAGAGAGCGAGAGAGAGAGAGCGAGAAGAGCCGCTTCCTCGGGAGAAGCATTTCAACGCGAGTTTATTAACGTGTTTTTATTTTTCGTCTTCCATTTGCAAAGTTTGCGAACTCTCCCGAACTGGAACCTTTTTTCTATTGACTTTTCTCGCCACAAGTTTTTCATTCCATGGCCGTAATCGGATACGTACACAGCGTGGTCTGGTGTGGAAATGTGTTCTTTTTTCTCTTCTTCTGTTGGGGTACCCAAAATTGGAGTGTGAATGTACTGACGGCTCCGTCCTGAAGCTGGAATGTGGACGCACTTTTAGGGATTCGGATGCGATTGGAAACGATGGACTGGCGTCGTTTTACGTCAACGACTGAGAGGGTTTAGCCATTGGGTAGAACTCATGTTCTTGTTGAAATGAATACCGTACTCAAGAGTCTTCAATCTAACAGGAAAAACAAAACTTCTTTATTGACTGTGAACTCAGGAAAATCGTACAAAATTTGCAATGCAAATTGGATGCTACATAGGAGTTTTCATTACCTTGGAAAAATTGGAGTCATCGATTTGTATTCGCTTTGGAATGTCTTCTTCATACAATTGATTGATGTCAGGAAAGATGTTCTGAACTCATTCGTTTAAAATATTGAATTGGTCAACCTGATCTGATTGTGTTCGGCAGTGAAGAGGTCTTGGGTCATAAATATATAATTTATTCAAGAAGAAAGAAGGTAGAAGAACGAAGCCATGCTCAAAGCGTATAAGTAAACTGTGGTCGTTATTACTGGTAAAGTTGAGTGTCTTACGAATTTCGAATATGTTGGTTTATCTTTAAGCATAGAAAATTCTGAAAAATGAAGATTTTTTTTTAGTACTCCTCCAAAGCTCTTGTATGCAGGCCAATACCGAGCCGGAGCTAAGCTTTATGCGAGTTACGCGAATTCGAAGATACGCGGGTTTTGCCAAATCGACAACTTAGTACAACGTGAAACTGTCAACGGTGATTCATCAGGTCAGCTGGAAAAAAGTACTTGCATTTAGTTATTACAAACAAGATATTAAATTACTATTGACATATAGGAATGTTTTGAAACCGTAACGATCAAGAATGCGTACATTTGCAGACCTCTTTGTTTTTTAGTATTTCTCCTTAGCGTTGCATAAGTAAACTGATTGATTCAATTACAATATTAATTTACCTAATCTTGGTTTAATCAGAAGAAGATAAGTACCTCACACAGCACAGTCTCTACAACACACATAGTTTCCACCATAATCGCACTCTTCCCATTATCGATGCAAATGGCGACGCCACGCTCCATCTGGCCCCTGCCGGGTGCAACTGCGTTTTTATTAATAAATTACATATAGGGCTCGGCGTTTTGCTCGCTGACTCAATGCGAACGCTTTGTAGCAGGACGTAGTAGCCGCGCGCACTGATTGATATGATCACCAGCCGGCATCATCCGCGAGGCCAACCGATTTCAAGGAAATCGCCTCTTCTGACTCATCTCCATACGACCGTGCGCTATTGCGAGCGCGTTAAGCTAAATGAGCGATGCACAGCGCTTGGTTGATGTGTGTGTGCTGCGTGTTGTGTGTTGTAAGTCTGGGTGAGTCGCAAGTTCTTGCTCGTAAGCTTCCGAGCCCAGGCCGCCTTCCAAAGATGGAGCGAAAACGCTACAGAATGAGGGTTTTATCTGAGACCACAGTTTTGGTCATGGTTTGATGGTGCGCTGTCGTTAGTCATGTGGGTATTGGTGAATGGCATCGTGGTTGGTTGGCGTTCTGCATGTTTAGCAGTATTACTCGAACAGTGATTTGAATAGAAAGGCATGAATGATTTGAATAAAGGCATGAATGAGTATGTGTCCAAAATATTGGAGAAACCTGAATATGAGTTCAAAGTACTGGCAACAAACAGGGTGTCTCTAGATACATTGGATATAATTGTACTACAACTAGAGTTCCGTTGAAAAACGATATCCAACATGTGTTTCGCTTGAAACTCCTAATAACTTAGGCTTTATGATATAGCTTTACATGGACCTGATAGCCTGCTGAAACGTCTATACAGATTTTGATCTTGATCTTGTTTTCAATCCAAGTTCCTGCTTGGACGTTGTTTTGAGATTCATATTCATTCACTAAAGGTTTATGGCTCATTCAGCAACATCTGCCACGGCAAAGCAGTTCAGATCTAGTTGTCCATACGCACCTGATTACTCTGACATCAATCAATACCTTTTATAAGATCACTTTCAGATCGCAAATAGTTTGGAAGCAATATTAACTGGAGAACCTGTTTTTTTACTTTGAAAACTTGAAGAACAAATAACTAGCTTGAATTTTATTTATTTTTAAAACTATCCTTTATTGAATCCTAATGGAATGAAGAGATGTGCTTTCGAAGCGATTATGTATATTCCAAAAAGAATATGGCATAGTTTCATTAGAACATTGCAGGCTAATGAGTGAGAATGAACTCCACATAATCAATTCTTTAAGTTGGGTCTTATAATATACTAGGAATGTTACTCCACCAAAGGATACATAACAGAATATGACACAATATAATCCTCCATTCCTAGTAATGCCCGCTGCATATTGATGAAAGTGAACGACCATTAGGTAACGCGTAGCATGCTCGGTGCGTTCCTGTTCCAGACAATAAACCTTCCATTTGCCTGCAGTGCCCGGCGAAACAGATAAGCCTCATTTGCCAAAATAATGCCTACTTTGTGCGGGATTTGCTCTAATACCCCTCCAAAAAAACGGACGTGTAAATAACACACCGGGAGATTATTTCTCACTTCTAGTGTGTGGTAGTACGCTAAGCCATTTCGGTGTAAAAGCCGGTCCTTCCGTTCAGCAGGATGTTTGTAATTCGATAGCCGATCGGTTACCGCTGGTAGAAGCTGGCGTGCCGGTGCCGGTCCTTGTGTAACATAATTTTCCTTTTATTGCTACCTTCAGCCCGGTGGGGAAGGTGGAAAATCATCATAAGTCCTTGAATCGATCGGACCCCACTCAACGCCCGAGCATCTGAACTGTTGTGTCTACCGCTTTCTGAAACTTTAGTTGAATTTTCCTCACACTAGAGACAGATTGCACCCGATCGGCTCGACGTTTCTTAGGTTTGGGAGACGAAAGACACGCTAGAACCTGAAACAGGGGGCACAAGCGCGTACGCTCGCCATCAAAATGAGACGAAAAACGCATTCCTGGAAAGTGAATAAGCAGCTCGTTAGCTCGTGCCCGAAGTGTTTGGCTTTCCACGATGGAGATGTTTTTCGTGCGTTTGACACAGAGTATCACACGGCTGCTTGTTCTTGTGAATTCCGCTGCGGAGTGGGCGAGTGGGACTGCCATGACAATCGGGTGGAGCACTTCTTCTGCTTTCCGGTGACTAAAACTGAATCCGTCGGCAGCTTGTTTGACTTTGGGGGCCATTTCGATGATTCATCCTCCGTCTCCGCTCGGAAGGGCGCACGGGCGGGAGCACACAGATGCTTGTTTATTATTGTACTGCTCGGAGTTGTTCAATACCATTCGGCGAACGAAAGCATTCGGTGGGAAACGGTGACGAAATCGTGGGGAAATTCACGCATTCGCGCGCCGCCGCATGACGCGTGCTATCTTGATCTTTCGAACGTCGACAACGTTGTAATTAAGGTTGACAAAGTATGTTAATAATTGGATATGAGACGACTGTTGAATGGGTCGAAAAAATGCAATTCCGCTGATGGTGGTGATAGAATCGCGAGTTTTTTTTTAAGAAAGCGCATCTTTGCTTTGTTGGGCGGATGTTGGCGCGAAGTTTGTTGAAGATCTATCAAAACGATAAGCTCCTAAGTAACATTGTTGATAATGGATGATGCGTTTTGAAAATTGGAATGATGTAATAATGCTATACTCCGTTGCTTTTTGTTATTCAAACAGCACGACATTTGCTTAACTTATTTACAACTATTTAAAGCATTTTAAACAGGAAACTAAGAAAAAAAACATTAAAAAAGAAGTTAATAATATCACTGTTTAAATCTGATTTAGAACAATAAATCACAGAGTCATAAATAATAAATTTTCAATCTGTATAAATATATCTTAATCCTAACTTAAGACACTCATGAATTTCCAAAGATTCATTCAACCACGTTTATCAAGTTACCTTTGTTTCATTTTCATCATTTTACAATCTTATAACCTGTGTTAGTGTTAAGTCGCCTTAACTCCATGTAGGCTAGAAAAATACGCTGATATTAAGATATATTTTAAAAGTTTAAGGAGCTGTTAGTAAATTTTTAGCATTATTTTTCAGCATGGCTTCTCCAGATCGTTATTTTAGACATTAAAACAAGTAAAAATTCCAAAATTTATGTTTTTGGCTCAAAATTCTACACCCTGTTGGCTTGTGTCCGAGAATAGTGCTTTCAACAACGAAGCATACGCTTTGATATTTGACAAAATTGAATCCGGAAGTTAAGCTTTCTATCAGCTCGAATCAGTGAAGAAAACAACCCCCTCCGCTTGCTGACATCCAGCTTCCGGCAGCTCTCCGTTCGTACGCTATCATTTGCGGAACCTCCCGGCCATGATTTACGGCCTATCGGTTCGGTTTGAAACACGGAAAATCGTCTGTTGAGCGCGTAGGAGATTCAACTTTAAGCCGGTTCCGCGACCCGTGTGTGCGTGCGCGTGTGTTTACTTTCGGGGCTGGTGGTGCTATTAATTTTTACTACACCCTGTCACTTACGCGCCCACCATTACCCACCTTTTGCGGCCAGTTTTCCAGTGGTCCAGTTGTTTGTTTCTCTCCAAACGGCGCAATTTTGCGGTCTCCCAACCCAGCCGAGAGTTGCCCCTGCGGCGAAGTGAAAAGTGTGGTTAGGTTCGATTTTCAAAATTTCCCCCACTGATTAGCCCGGGCGGGGTGAGGAGCGAGGATGTGGGTGGATGGGTGGGTAGCGGAGTTGGCTAGAAAGTAAACGCGACAAAAGGGCACGAAATGGAAATTTCAGCGCCCATAGGCTCTAGGGGCACCCGTTTGAAGTCGTTCGTTCAATAAAGCTTGCCAATAAAACTAACCGTCGCGTACCCGGCGCAGACGGGCAGCTGAGAGGTGAGGTGAACAAAAAATCAAAAAATAAAACGAAGCACAAAAATCGATCAATCGATCGCGACCAGCCGTAGCAAATGTGCCTGTGTGTTTGATGAGACGAGATTGTTCGGTGCCGTGTACTTTCGAAATAAAGGGCGCTCTAAACACCTCTCCCAGCAGCTGGGTTGCCCGACTGGGACGAGCATGAAAGATGGCGGCGGGCAATGATGAAAAAAGGCAAACATTCACACCGCTGTGACAAGCCGGTAACGAGCCGGCTAAGCTGCGGCTAGAAAGCGATCGTAAACGGTTCGAACGACTATCGGTGCAATATCGGTGAAACTGGCGTTTGGTTGGTGGGTTTTTTTTCCATTTTAATCAGAAAGATTTTTGTTTACAGCTATAATCGTGATATATAGCTCGCGATGCAGGTTGGTGTCGAAAGCGGAGGTTTCGTGTGATGGCGAAGCTTGCTACAGGTTTGAAGTTTTTTCCACATTTATTTTTGATCTATTGGGCACTACTTGCATAGAAATGTTTGAGGAATATTTGAGAAAGTCACCGAACTCTTCAACAGCGTGAACAAACATAACTGTTTGAAACCATTTTTCAACCAAAGCGTATTGATTTATGGCGAATGTTGTTGATATGATGCTGTTGAATCCGATCGCTTACTCCAACGGTGGTTTGAGAACGCAGGATTTGTATTGGAAGATACTTTTTTCGGACAAACTACTTTAGTAGAGCCATCGGAATGCTGCATGTCCAGAGGTCATAAGTAGTTTTTTCAGTATTGTAATGTTAGAGTGATCAAGCTACCGAAAGCCCACATGACAACTCTTGGTTTTAATTGAATTTATCAAAGCATCATAAGGCACATGACTATGGATCCTGCCCATATCTGAAGAAATCCTTTTAACCACGTTAGAGAGGAAGATACTCAGGAGAATTGTTCACCTCGTATGTGTGGAGTTTTGTTGACAATAGGATAACCTCACTATTGTGCATTAGACTCGACAGGCTCGGATGAGTTAGCCATGTCAATAGAATGACACCGGACGATCCAGTTCGTAAAGTCCTTTTAGACCGTCCACATGGATGGAAGAGGCGTGATAGCCTGCAATGTATAGATAGCGTTGACTTTTCCGCCAGAACGGTCGGGAAAGACGATTGGCTGTTTTGTTGCCGCAGACCAAGAACTGATAAGTAAGTTAGTAATAAGACACATGCTAATATTTACCAACACCCTTAGATACAAACTGGTATCTAAGATGTTGTTGTAACCGAACCATAACTTTTGATGGTTCGCGGAACACAAAAGCAGTAGATCTAGGCTCTGATAGAGAACTGAACTGAGGATGCTATAGGATATCCTGTACGATAGGCGTTAACATAGAAGGAACTTCAACGGAACTGCAAATTATGTTGTGCGTAAAAGTACTGTGCGTCTGTATCTTTCAAAGATTTAAGGCCTAATAGTAGGAACATATCTCTTCAGGAAAAGACATGCTGCACTGGGTGATCATGGAATAGTATAGAATCTTTTCTATATAGACTCTAAGGTGGAACAACTACTTGAGCAGGTTAAGATTAGCCATACATCAATTGTTGATAACTGGATAGACAGTATTGATGTATTAGGCTGTCATCTAGAAGACAAGGCAGAACATATTTAGATCGTTTATGCAGAGTAGTTTCGGACCAACTACCAAGCCGTGTACCAAGGAAACTTTCGCTACAGATGCTCATTGAGATGTGTTGACATGCGACAATACAAATCAAGTTAAAAGAATGTTGAAAAACATGTCAAACACATATTTAATTTAAATATCTAATCACAATTAACCTCTGTATGGACATCTTCCTACGCCTATAAAAATGTGCCTTCCTAGCCCAATGAATATATCTCTCTCTCTCTATCTCTCTCTTTCTCTCTCTCTCTTTTTCTCCTTATACGAAGCGCTAAACGATCGCCCCCATAATCACCCCTGAACCCCGTCACGAACGCGACCGCGCTCGGTCATGTGAAAATGCGAAAACTAATCTCATTACCAAGTCTCCCTCCGTGTGTAGCCCGTGTAGGCAGGGTTTGCTTTCGTGCTGTTTAGTTTATCGTTTTGCTGATCGCGCACTTGTCGGCGAAGTTTTCACTCTCGATTCGGGGCCGAATTTACGTAAGCATAAAGTCATGCGGCGATGTCGAGGAGTGCAAAACAACGAATTCAAACCATTCATTGCCACAAAGCAGATGATGGCGTCTGTGCTGCAGGGCGAACAGACTCCTCCACGGCAGCTGAAGTTTGTTTGTTTGTCTTTTTTTCTGTTTCTTCTGCTAAGGGAGAGTTCCGGCTGGCGGATTTTTCCGAGCAGCGTTTGCTTTCGATTTCGTCGTTACATAAAATCACATAAATCGTGATCGTCGATATTGGGCCTGATTGCGAATTTCTGACCGGCGTGAGTGTGGCTATCGAGCGTCGTAATCGTACGATCGGGAACCGAATGGGCTAGTGGGAAAGCCACACGGTTTACGCTAGGCTGGAGTGGTTTGCTGAAGTTTAAAAAAAGCGAAAACTAATTATGAGCAGCTCACGGGCAAAAAAAAACATGGTCTAAAAATTAATCGCGCTTTTTGCCCGCGCGATCGATAAAGAATCCATTTTCCTCCCACTTCAAACGCTTCCAATCGATTGATCGAGATGGCGGATCGGTTTATCATGCACGCCGCATTTCCCGTACCCGGAGCGGCGGCTTATACGGACATCAAATCTGCAGCCGACGGGTTCGGTAAGTTGCGCAAAACTTGTTTTGCAATAAAGTTTGGTGCGTTCCTGCGGCCAGCACACTATGTTAGCCGCGAGCGGGTGGCACAACAGTGTACTAACTTTTTGGCGCCCGAAGCTGCCGGTGCCCGAACAATCGAGCGTTAATTAATTCGAGTTTTATGTTGCCCGGCCAACTTTCCCCGAATATGACGGCGCAGGGGAAAAACTAATCCCTCTCTCTCTCTCCCTGCTGCTTATGGCGCCTGATGGGCAGGATAATTGATATTGATGATTTTGTGACTAGCGAGCCGAGGTGTACCGAGTATTGGGAAGGAAGTGGTCAATTTGTTACCTCGTGTAGTAAGGAGCAGATTTTCAGCCTGATAATTGTGCATGATTAATGATACGTCTGCAAGAGCATGAAAACTTGAGCAAATTTTTCAATTCGTACCAGCTTGTGAAGTTTTTCTTCCACATTTCAATAGGAGCTACTTTTTTTTCTTTTTTTCTTTACTAATCGGTTCAGTAAACGTTCATTCGGTCAAAATAGTTCGCTTAGTAAAATTTAAAACAGTTAAAAATTTCTCCATAATCTTTTTGCGACCTATTTGTTTTTTATCAATCACCTTTTTCTTCCTTAATAAAGCATAAGCAAAATAAATTGATGCAAACTATAGTGCATGTGGCGCCATCTCTTAATTGGTAGCGCAACTAGGTATAATCGACTGTTTTGCTACTTTCCAATATAAACATGTTAGTAAAAGAATCGTTCTTATGAACATAGTTGTTTCTTCTATTATTGCACAATTACCTCCAACAGGTTTACTGCTACTATTTCGTGTTTGTATTTGTTCTAATTAATCCCTTAGCTAGATAGTCAGTGTTTAGTACACAGTGGGGTCGATCAAGAAAATAGATTCGCAAATAGACTCATCTTTCGACTTATAAAGTGTTTGTAGTCCTTTCTTAAGACGAAGAGGATTCTTTTTATACTTCTTATTATTTTGTTTCTTTTCTTTAGCAACTTTATTAATGTGGTTTTATATACAATAATATTTATAAAATTGTGGTAATTTTGTAACTAAGCCTATAGGTTTTCTTATAATGTTTGCATTTGCTACTATTAATACTGTAATGTTACTGATATTCATATTTCACGTAGACTACTACATCAATTTTAATCTAAAATGTATTGCAATAATATTTTAATATTGCTTGAGTGGCGCCATCTAGTGTGAGATGCCATAGTTTTTTGCGATGTTCGCACATTCTCTCATATTTTATTGAAACATTTCAATTATTTGAAACCCTGTGTTTTACGATGGAAAATCGCAGAAATTATTGATTAAACAGCACATGTTGGAATCTTTGATGCAATGCTTCGAAAATTCCTTTCAATCATTAAACCACCACCTAAGGACAACATTTCTTGCTGTTACTGCCACAGAGCATATAATAAAAGCCGTGCAATGAACCTGTCCTCTTGAAGCGTTAGATCCGCTTGCAATAATATTATCGAGAGCGTTGGAAACAATTTCAAAGGCAAACGAAAAACATAAACAATCATCTCGAACGAACGGGGTTTGCCCAGCCAGCCAGCCAGCCTGCCAGCGAGCCATCGCATGCACTTCTCATCAAACTCAAGCTGCTTTCGTGCTTGACTTCTGCTGCACGAAGCCCGGTTAGCTGAAGTGATGCGAAGGAATTAGCTGAAGAAGAAGAAGGAGGGCACTGAGGGAATTATTCTGCACGGCTGAGTGAGCGCTACTGACTCTACTGCACGGAGGGAGAAGTTTCTAAAGCCTGCACTTAGCGTTCGGTTGGTTCTACTGCCGTGCCCGGAAGGCCGCATAACGAGAAGAGGCAACACAGTAACTTATGCTGCGTTCAGCATCGTCGCACCACCCCGCAATAGGTGATAAGGAGGGCGAACGTCTCTGCTTGAAGAGGACGCAAATGAAAAAAAAATGCGATAAGAGGAAGCAGCAAAGATAGAACTAGGAAGTAAACTGTATGCATTTTTCATTCGCTTCCGTTCGTATCGCTTCTAAGGAAAGTGTGACACCGAGTGACGTTTGAGAGTTCTGTACCGTCCGCCGCCCAAATTGCATCTCACAGGTTCTCTTTTAGGATACACAGCACGTGAACGTGTGTGTGCTAAACGGCGTTCCATTGTTGCAACAGGGACGCTTGTGCCAGATGAGAAGTGCAAACATACAACTAAGAAAAAAAAAAGAAAACTGCCTCCATTTTATCGCGCATAGCTGAGGCGACGGTAGCTTCGCTATCTAGTGACGATCCGGGACAGATGGGATGATGGCTGAATTGGTAGGCGCACTTTTTTTCGTGATAATATGCAAAGATAACGGGGAACACGCTGCACACGGGACGATGCAAGGTGTGCAGGTGAGATAATGGGAATTGCCGGCCAGTGGAAGGTACAGCAAAGGAGGAGCGAGATTGTTTCAAGCTTCAGAAGCACTCACGCTACTGTTTAAACATTTGGCCAGGTGTCAGGTTGCCTGTGTCCAGGGGTTTAGTAATTGGGGAGCCGCTAGAATGTGTTTCATGAAAAGAAAAATGGGTGAGAGTTTCTTTTGTTTCACCCTATATACTTTATATTAGGTTTGAAATGAACAAACGTTTAATGAGCTATCGTTGTATGTGTCTTAAGCTAACTTTTTTTTAATGATTGAATTATTGATATCAAGTTATATTATCCAGTTTGAATGAGTCGTTTCGTCAACTTTTCAAATAATCGAATCAGGTTGCCATTTTTATGTTTTATTGGCCCTCTTGTCGAGTGTCGTGGCGTGTATCAAGCCAAATTCTCACCGAAAATCAACTCCCTTTAGGCCCTTCTACAGGCATATACTTACTTACTTACTTATCAGGCGCTACAACCGCTTTGCGGTCTTGGCCTGCTGCAACAAACTCCGGAACCGCTCACGGTCGCGCGCCGTCGTCAGCCAATCATTTATCCCGGCCGTTCTGGCGGAAGAATCAACGCCATCTATCCATCTCAGTCTGGGCCTACCACGCCTCCTCTGTCCATGTGCACGGCCTAAAAGGACTTTACGGGCTGGGTCGTCCGGTGTCATTCTACTGACGTGACCAGCCCACCGGAGCCTGGCGAGTCTAATGCGCTGCACAATAGTGAGGCCATCGTACAGTTCATAGAGCTCATCATTATAGCGGCTCCTCCATTGTCCTTCCACACATACGGGGCCAACAATCCTCCTGAGCATCTTCCTCTCGAACGCGGCTAAGAGGGTATCGTCAGATTTTGACAGGGTCCATGTCTCAGAGGCGTATGTGAGTACTGGGACTATGAATGTTTTATATAGTTCCAGCTTTGTCCGTCGCGACAGGAACTATATACAGGCATATATCTTATTTAATTCTTCTTGTTCTTTTTATATGTCCATTGTTTGTATGGACTTAAACGATCATACCTGACAACATGCGGGTTTCTAATTTATACTAATTTATACCACCATAGCCGGTTAGTCACTTTTTTCAAGAGTTGCAGATTCATTACAAGAATGCTAGGAATGTGCAAGTTCTATATTTCATGCACCCTCTCTAAATTGTTGCATAGCTAAAAAAACGGCTTTAAGTTTTGAATGTAAGACAAGTGCATGCTGAGATTTTTTACAGAATTATTCTTCAAGCCGATTGACTCTTCCGGTTTTTTTGAAAAGTGACATCTGGGTAGAAAACGAGTCAAAAATGTCCTGGATTTATACTCATTTCCTATCTACATCAGAAATATGAGTTTCATGTCATAATGAGCTTACAAGAAACCGATCACTACAATAGATTTTGGGGTCGTTTTGAATAAGCTGTCAGGAGAGAACAATGTAAACTATGACGATACGTTCCCAGTAATAACTCTCTCAAGTAAACATTTTTCTGTAGTTTTGGGTTCTTACTATAAATGCGACTACAAAACTTCATAAAAAATTAAGCTAACATACTGTTTGAAAAGTTATAAATGATTTTTGTGTATTTTATGTAACTATATTTGCAACAGGTTATGATCATGACTTGACTTGACTAAGCTTTGAAAAGGGTAGCATTATCCTAAAAATACACCATAAAAAATCACAATTTATGCAGTATCGGTACTACGAAGAAATAGCAGAACATGTTGAAGACCATGTTGAAGATTAGTTGAAGACCAACATATTCTTTTTCGTAAACATATAACTTGAACCAACCTTTGGCATACAAACTAGTCCGAACGAAGGTGATATTATGAATATAATCATAAAGTCATTCCACAGACGAATTACAGACGACTCGTCTCGCACACCTTATTAAAACCATCTCCGAAACCGTTCATTGCAGTCTTTTAGCGATCATCGAGGCGCGCACTGCATCACACCCCGATCCCAAAGTGCTCCACATTTCGCACACATTTGACCATTTTCACAACACACGATCGAAAGCGATCATCACCACCGGCTCGTGTTTTCGTGCGCATGGACATCGGCGACTTTTCCGGCTGGAATTGCAAAACTAGCTCACAAAAAAAAAACAACACTACACACAAGCAAATATCTCACGCGGGCTTGTTTCACTGCGCAGCATGCGGTGTGTGTTTATGCAACATCGTTTCGCATGTTCGTACCACACCATCCCGCCAAACGATGGCCAAACTTTCAATTATCGCACTGTTAAACCGTTTCCACTTAGGCGGCACACCGGTTTAAGATGGAACCGCGTGCGCCAAAGTGAAATTGATCCACTCTCGTCGCAAAACTCGTCCGCTTTTGCACCATCGCTGTGGCTGGTGCTGCCACAGTTTCGCAGCAACCTCGAGCCATGTTGTGTGGGGCATGATAGGCTTTTTTTCGGTGAAATTTTCCAAACGTTGATTGTTGCATTTGCGCGCGCGTTGAAGAGCGTCTGCGTGTGCATGTGGTAGTGCGATTTTCATCCTCCACCCGCAGCTCGTGGCGCACGCGGCCCCCCCGAGTGTGGTGTAAATAATCTTTTCCAATACGGATCTCCACACTTTGAGCCACACTAAATCGTTTACTGTTTAATGAATTGCATTGTTTCAGCAGCAGCAGCTTATCACGTACAGCAGAGAGCACGAGAAGCGTACATGCAGCAGCAGCAGCAAGTGCTCGCTACTGGCATGGAAACATTCAATGATTTCACTCGAACGGCGCTTAGTGTACCGCGAGCCTTCGCGCACACGCTGGTTCCGCCGGTCGCGATATTTCCAGCTCGGTGCGCGCGCGATGGAAAACGGGCTAGACCATCCGGCGGTTGCATGCATGCTAGCCGGATTCGGTGCGTGCGTTTGCCACTAATCTCCTCACCACCGGCGCCACCGCCGCCATTATCGACCGGGTAATGTGCAACATGTGCTATCTTTTGCCATTTTTTTTACCTGCTGTTCGTCTTCCTCTTGTTCATTTTATTGCTTCGGATGGGAGATATTCGCGGGATATAGTGAGGGAAGCGCCGAGAGCGGTTCATTATGCGCTAGATTGCATGCCACGACGGCCCGTAACGCTGAAGTGGCGCTGCATGGAAAGCATGGTCGAGTGACGAGTGAAGTGCTCCAAGTGCAGGGAGACGATGTCCGCTTGACATTGGGTCTTTTGCGAGCCAGTGCTTAATTGATTAGCATTGAGTGGAGTGCTGTTTAGAACATCAAGTGATGTGCTTGACTAAATTGTTGACAATGCATTATTTCTTAAGGTTGATCGTGTTTATGTTTGGAATGATTTTCGAAGTCTTTGAGAAATAGTTGATCATGATTAACCGCGAAGATTTTGGTGTCCAGTTTACGCACTCGATCTTTCTGTATATAAATGGGTAATTTCATTGAAATGCCTATCGATACAATTTAATCTTAAATCTATTTTTTTTTAATTTGAGCATAATTCTCTTGTAGTCTGTCAAAGTGATGAAAAACGATGTGCAATGTTAGTTAATCTGTAGATGACAAAACTTCGAAATCCAAAGAATCATGACCGGGATAACGTTTGGTATCGTTTCGCTTCGTTGACTTTGTTTATGTTCAGATATATTTGAGAATTGTGTTATTCGATTTGCTGGCTGTATGTTATTATTAATCTTTTTCGTGAACTTTATTTTCACACAAATCACAGATTTGACATATGTAGTTGAAAACGAGATACACGTTATCTTTTGATTTTATAACAGCATTAAATCTTTTAATAGTTCCGAATCAAACCTAACTTCACACACCAAAACAGGGTTATGATGTTCCCTTACGCATTAATCAGCTATTTCATAGTCATTCACGATAACTTCACGGCAAAATCGACAGAGCAGATAGTTTCGTGGAAATACTTGAAAACCCTAACGCTGGGACTTTGATGAATGAATGATGGGATAATAATTGGATGGATTAATGCAATAGAACATACTTTTTTGTATGCAAAAACTTCATCCTCCACTCCATTCCAGCGGCAGGTGACACGCGCACTGAAAGGGTTTTGAACATGCTGTGCGTTATTGTTGATATAGCTTGATGTTGTCTAGCGCTTATTTAGGGTAATGGTGATGACTTATCCCAAAAATGATGCTAGTTGGTCGATTGGATGTGCTCCCTTTTAGTACATCGGTGGCTTTCGATCTGGCGAGCTGGGAAGGAAAAATGTCGAACAGCATTGCAGCAACATGGTAAACCATTGAGTGACTGTTCGACTGTAGTTATGATATTTTGCTTTCAGTTTTGCAGCCTGCATTGTAACGCACGCAGTGGCGGGATTCACCTTTTTCTGCGAACGGCTCGATTCGAAGTGTGTCGTGCAGCACTGGAACCCCTGGGAAGAAGGATTTTTTGTATTGGACCACATACCGGACTTCGCACTCAACGTTGACTTGATGGATTTGCAAGTATCGGTGTTTGAGGCGCAGCTCTGCGACGAGATGAGCCATTTCGTGAGAACGGTCGACATCGTCGGTTCTTTCGCGGTGAAGGCGGTTTTTATCCCGCAAATGTGTAACATCAGTTTCGTGAACGTTTGCGCGTCGGGTGTAACTCGAATCGTTTTCGAACGAAACGCCTTCGTGGACGCTGTATCGGTCACGGGCAGCCCTGTGAGGCAGTTTCCCGTCACGTTGAGCAACTTACCGAATCTTCGCTCGGTCGTATTTCAATCGACCCGGATTGAACGTGTCGACATGAGAATATTTTGCCACCTATCACGTATGGAAGTGTTGGAATTGGATCGAAATAAAATCAGAACGTTGGATGGCAATAAGAACGCGGTATGCAACACAAGCCTGCACGATCTTCAGTTGTTCCGCAACTATATGGAGACACTAAATCTGGACGTATTTGCTCCATTTCTTCAGCTAACGCTGATAAACGTATCACGCAATAGGATTCAAACTCTCAGTGGACACTTACAGAACACAAAACTGCAGTGCCTGGATCTGTCAGGAAATCGGCTCAAAGTGGTTGATATGTGCGGGTGGGAAACACTGAAAAACTTGCTCAATTTCGACGTTAGCTTCAATAATCTTACGCGAGTTCCCCAGTGTCTGGACAAGGTGGAAGCTGTAATGTATGCAAGTTTCAACGACAATCAGATTGAAGATGCAGAAATTGAGCAGTTTGCGATGTTTGCCAATCTTAAATACTTATACTACGGACATAATAGCATCTGCTCGATTCCGCTGGATGAGAACTTGTATCCGCCGAAGCTGATAAGTATAGATCTATCCCAAAATCCACTTGTGCATGTAAATATACCGAACGGAACATTTAGAAGAATAGAGTTATCCTTTGGGGAGTTGTTAGAGAAAAGTGTAGATGAACATATTCAACCGATCCATACGACCAGTGAAGAGTTAAGCACTGATGTTACACCGACAAAAGATAGCTCAACGCCAAGAAAACTACCCTGAAATTGACGGGGGTTGAAAAAGCCAAAACAAATAAATCTTTATATGGAGAATTGTTATACCGTTTTTTAATTATTTTATGAATGCTTTGGACCCGTTTGTCCCTGCAAGGGTAAAGTTAAATTATGTTCTAAGACACTTCGAGCTACGTTTTCCCAATGTTTCTATTTCACTGTACGATTCCGCTGTGATAACAGCTACAAACCAATTGTAATGAGCGATGTTGCTGCTGCTATCGACGTCTTAATGTACGTCGTTTAATGTTATCGCCAATCGTATCGACAGTACCATACAAGCATCTTCACTTTGTGGCGCATATTTCTTCTCCCTATCGAGGATCTACGACCGGCGATATGAAAACGAGTCAAAGCCATTAACTCATCAACACCTTACACCGGACCGGAGTGCACGGCACGGTTGCAGAATTCTTCATCGTAGTTTCCTTCTTCTAACGGGTTCCGAGTTTTGAGTTTCGATGAGCGACGAATTTCATCGTCAGCTTGATACCTGCACAAAATCACGCAGCGAAACCTATCATGCAACCCGGGAAACGGTTTATTTAACCTTCCCTCCCCGCGTCCAACGGAGCCAGGATCGTCCCCGGCGTACTACTTTTGGGGAAAACGGCAGGTCCCATCATGCAGATGATGGCAACAGTGCTGAAGTGGCAGGGCCCACTTGCATACAGCTCCGCAAGCAACTCGCTCTCGCACGTGGAGACCGCTTCCATCGCCATGCGGAAGTGATTGTCATGGTAATTGGCAGCGCGCTCAAGTGGGGTCTTTCGAGACTTTGTAGCCTCCTGCGATCAGTGCTTATCGCCGGGCAGGCAAATCCGTTGCGGTTTGGCTCGCAACGTTCGAGTAGAGTACGAGAGAGAGAGAGCGAGAGAGAGAGAGAGAGAGAGAGAGAGAGAGAGAGAGAGAGAGAGAGAGAGAGAGATAGTCATTGAACGCTGGAATTGGCTGAATCGACAAAGCGTTCGAGCGCGCCGTAATGAAAATATTTAGCTTAATGGAACGCTGTACAAGTAAGCCCGCGTGTTGGTGGATTCTTTCTTCTGTGGTTCGCTCGCACAAACAAATCAAACATTCTATTATTCTTGCTGAGGGAACATAAGCACTGTGCGGTGGTTGTGTTGGAAATGATTGGGCGTCCCTGTTGGAGTGCATTTTAGATTACGCAATCAAATGGGAAGTGTACTTATAGTACATAGTTTGGTGAAGTTTTGATGTTTGCCTGACACAAATGTATAAGAATCTGCCAGAAATGCGTAGTTTGGCCTTGAGTTATATTTCAAAATCCTCATGACATTAGCTCGGCAAGATGTGGACACTTGACCTGCTTAATGGTATGCAAAGAAGCTCCTACATGTTGGATTTTGATTTTAGCCGTATTAATACTAGGCTATATAATAAGAGCATGCTCTAGTACACAGTCTATGCTAGTTTTCAACTGTAGATTGGAATTATATTCTTCGCGTTGCTCGCTCCAACTCAATTGAAACTCTCGATTCCATCAGTACATCGCCAACACAGTGCACCACAAGATTCAGGATAAACAAGAAATCGTAACGCCTGTCATTGATGTCGCCCCTGTGACATACCGAATACGACAGGCTTTTAAGGCCCGAAACCTCCGGCACCTGTCGAAAAGGGGTTCAACGTTATTAATCTCATAAATCAGGCAGCAAACGGAACACACCCGCTTCCTCTCTACATCCCTCGAGCCCCGAACTCCCGCTGTGCCTCGGGCATGCGTTCGATACGTTCCCGGGTCAGCAACCGACTCTTTCCCGCGGGCCGTTCTCATTCATGTTCTTTCGAGCATAATTCCAACCGGCAGGTAGTGACCACCTACCCCCGTGCTTCCCGTGCTTTCCGGGCCGTTGTAGTACCTTGAGTTTTGTTTACACATTGCTCCTCACCTAGGCAACGCCGCATTCCGGTGCCGTGCTCGGTGAGGTGTATCGTAATTCGAGCCACGGGCAGGCTACTCTCAGCCGAAAGAACCTTGGCCGGATGGTTGGTTGGTTGGTTGGTGCAGAATATTTTAGTTGGTTCCCCCTTTTCGAGCCTCGTGCCTTGGGATTTCATCGATACCGGGAAAGGCCGGCCTGCTTCGGGAGGTCGGCTAATCGGGGATCGAAGTTTCAGGCGAATGGAAACATCACTACGGCTTCCGAGCGTGCTGGAAAGTGTCCCATCGACCCGAGCCTGGAACCCGTTTCAGACTCTTGACAGTAAGTCGGACCTGGGGTGGCGAGGTGTGCGAAACGGTTTTGCACGGCGGCAGATGCTCCGCAGTGTATCAACTTTAGTGCCTTTAATACGCTTATAAATCCAGTTCAATAACCTGGAGCAGAGGGCGAGCGAGCTGATCGGAGTGGGCAAATGAAGAGAGAGAGAGAGAGAGAAAAAAAAACACATCGTAAATGGGGAGACTTTCTTAGAGACCCCTCGGTGAAAACTGGCTCTCCCGCCACCAAAACCGGTTGTGGTGGACCAAGAAGTTGCGATCGTGTGGCGCGTCCTCCCTAGGTGGTTTGCCCTAGGCTGCCGTGTTCCGTTCGCGAAAGCCCTGCCGGGGCAAGCGTTGGGGGCCCTCCGTCGCAGCGAGAGCACAGAGGGCACCAGTCAGTTCTGGAGATCTTTCCTGCGTTCCAACAGCGCCCGCCATTGCCGCGTTGACCTGCAGTGCTTTCCGGGGATAGGGCATTACATTTCGAATCGGTTTTCGTCAGGTTTGTGTTCTTCTGCCGTACACGGAGCCGGTTCGTTTGCTTCGTTGTCCGTCGGAGTGTGTGTGTGTGTTTCGACATCGTACGCCCACGTTCTCCCCGATGACCCACTTTTCCGTCGACAGAAGTTCCAACCCCGTGTGCGTTCACGTTCAACTCGAAACTTTAGCTGTCGATTCGTTTCGATCGAGAATGGCCGGCTGCTGATGGCTGTTGTGGGAGCTTTGCTCGGTTTTCGGACAGCCGCTCTAGTTAGGAGCAGGGAGTGGAGGAAAAAGCGGCAAGCAAGCGGCTGCCGTGTTAATGTGCTGTCATCGTAAATGTCACGAAGATAATGGTGGTGGTAGGCTGTTAACTGAGAGCTTGGGGCGACACTACACGAGACTCATAACGGAAATATAGATGTAGGAGGAACTGGATGAGCTTGGATCTCTAGATTGTTGCATTTCCTAGCTCATTTCCCATCGAATGTTTGCTTCAGTTGACCTGAATTGAAGCGAGTTTTAGGGCAATCTAATACATACTAAAGCTTGGATCTTACTCCGCGACAGTGCTAAAGATGACATCATTTGAGATCACTTTTGATCCTATTTTATGCTCTGTCTTGATCCAATTTTATGAAAAATCTTTAACTGCGGTTTTGGGCAATTCGATGTTTACAGAAATATTAGAAACTAGTGAAATAACTTGTGACAAAAATTGTGTATAACTAAGCATTGAATAACTATTGAATATTTCATTATGGAAATTAAATATATTGGATAGTCAAGAATAGCCATAGAAGATCATACGTCTTCAACTCCCATCCACACCAAGCCAATCCCTTGTTCAGTTGTTGTACAGTACATGTCTAAACAGTTGTCGACACTGATGAAAGCAGCATAACTTTGACGTACCGCTGCAAGCACCGAGCAAGAAACATCACTTAAACGATACATGAAGCAGTTGGTTTTGTGCTGTGCTAGTTTTACCGCGCAGCTCATGACTAACAAGCCATTTCTCGATAGTTAAACCTACCGCTAGCCATCGTTTTGTGGTTTGACTCATCTAACCCGACGACACATTTGCGGTCTGAGAGCGGAAAGCTGACGCGTTATTTCTACGTACCGGGTGGGGGTACAGGCGAGTCGTGCTTCGGAAGAAAGACACGCTCTCTGCTCGCTCTGTTCGTATGTCTGTCAGGTACTTTGGTCCATCAACCGCCGGGAGGAAGGTGGAACGGCCGGTTGGGGGTTCGCAAAGCGTGAAGATGCACCGCCGCCTGGATCGCCGTTCGAGCGAAACCGACTAAAAGCGTAAGCTCAGCTTTCCGGAAAGAATCCGCGCCTGCTGCTGGCTGGGCTGGGTCGGCCTGTGCGAAGAAGACAGGCACGGAACATACAGAACAAGAAGCTGCCGTTGTTTGTTGTGCTTTTTTTCTCCTTGTGCTCCGCAATCCCTGCCTCAGAAGTGCGCTGTTTTGTAGTGGAGCAATTGAGCAGCAAGGCTTTTGGTGTGGAAGACAGGGAAGTGTATGGGAGCAGAGGGGGGGAAGGCGAAATCTTTCTCCACTATTCGCTCTTGACCAGCGCCATTTTGTGTTTGGGGTGTTTGTTGCGTGCAAGCGAACGAAAGAATGGAGATCTTAATCAACTGAAGCGGCTTGGTGTCGGTCGTTCGGGGTTGGATCAGTACGTGCCTTCGTTCGACCGAATCCCCGTGCACAATTGCGCTGAAGTAATGAGTCGAGAATTGGTTCTTCTGTTACGGTTTTCCCCTCCCCTTCGATACGGTGGATACTTTAGCCTTTCAATAAAGTGATTCTTGTAGCAGAGAAGTAGTGAACAAAAACAGAAACAGAAAAGCTGATTAGTTGCGCCATGGTGCATCCAGACCATCACGCGCACGATCACCGCAGTCGTAATGCAACACAGCGCACTGAGAAGAACTTTTGCGCGAATGGCACTGGGAGCGGCAGACGAATGCAATTTCGCAGCCACTTTAAACCAATTCAGGCACCACCGTGATCGTGATCGTGAGCAGAATGAAAGGGACGCCACCACGCGGTCACGCTGAGTTTGATCGTAAAACGAGAGGATTGCATGGGCCGATCTCGTGCAAGATGGTTTGTCGCTAAGCTGCGTTCGATACATAAGCTTCGCTCGTTAAATTGGCTGTAATATTTTGATCTCAAGTCGCTATCAACTGAGTAACTCGAACAAGCAATCATACAGTCCCCAAGATGTTAAAGTCCTCTTTAACGCCGAGCGTTCTTTCCGGAATACGATTTACTTCAGTTACAAGGTATACACATGGCTTTATTCATTCTTGGAATCAAAACTGAGGAAGTTTTTGATCCGGACTTTTTATTCGAAACTACTCGAAAATGGGAAAAACTTGGGAACCACTCAGGATACTCATAATATGCATGAGGTGAGATAATAGGTGGGTTCACACGAGTCGAACTCTGCTCGAATTGGTACGATCTGCGAACTTTTTTTTGTCAATGTATTAGTGAGTCGAGCTATGTTCGCCGAGTCTGTTTCAAGCAGAAAAGGTTATCCAGTAATAGTGTGCGTGAAGTTCGTCACGTGTGTACTCACCTCATAACACATTAACTCTTGAGTACTGAGTCGCCCTAACTCAGAAATCTAAAGTCACTTGCTTATTTCAAGAAACTTTACAAGATCTTCCGTTCACAGGCAAAATGTGTTCCTTCGTAGATGAATCAGAACTTGATATTGTTCCAAGTTTACACATTTTTATAGTGAAATTGGAAAAATATCTTCATATTCCGAACATTTCGTTAGTAAACAATAACTAAAATCACTCTAATGAGATCGTTATTCGAACAAAACTTGATGCAACTGTCACACAAACTTAATGTATCATCCCAAACGTAGGCAATTCACGTGAAAAATGGTTTATCATCGCATTATTTACATTTCGTTTGCACACTCTTGATAAAGATTGCCAGCTCGATATCGTCCATATAACTAACAATAAATCTATCACTCTTTCGTAGTATCTCCTTATCGTACTATCTCGAACAAACTGAAGATGAAAATTGAAGTTTCATGTCCAGTAAAGCCATCAATTAATGTAGCCATCAAATCAAATCCCTCATCTATACTCTGTTTAGCCCTAAAGAACAAACTTGTAAACATTGTCATTAACTACCACATGCAAATAGGATTGTGACACGGACTAACTCCATCCCAGACATATCTCGCCTGCTCGTGCTTCGGCCTTCTATTTGCACAGATGAACATCGAACGATCTTCCAGTTCCAGTTCGCTCGTCTCGGTAGAACTACATCACACTTCCTGTGCTCCTACCGTTCCACCATTTAGATGGGTTCTAATTTTCAGCCGAGCCTACGCTTCCTAATCGCACGAGAATGCGCCCTAGATAAAAAGAAAAACACACACAAAAGCGCACACACTATGTGGCTATCGATCAAACCGCGGGCCGTGCGTCACGCGAGGTGCGTGATGCGACAGCGACATCGTGTCGCGCTTGGGATAACGAATCGCCCGCGAACACGATATTTCGGAACCGATTGCTGATCGTAGGGTTGCAGATAGACGAGCGCTCACTCATCTTTAAACGGGCGCATAAACAAGGCCCGTGTTTATTAGATTTATAAACAGCTTAAGCAAGTGGCCCGACCCAAGCGGACCCAAGCGCCACTGACAGCTGGAAGTTTGTTTACAGCCAAGGAGCTGGCCGGAAAGGGGTTTAGAGTTTGAAGTTTTCTTCATTCCGCTTGGTTGCCGCTACGCACGCGGCCACGTCCATTTTCCCGGGGACGTTGGGAAAAACTCACTGCCCCAAGCGCCGCAAAAGTTGCAGTTTTCGAACTGTGCGCCGTCCATTGGCAACGGCCGGCACCGGGTTGGTGAAATATGAGTCAATGCGCGGGCACAGACACATTCGTTCGCCACTTTCTTCGCGTTTTCATGGTCGCCGCTGATAAATCCGGGTTATAGCGAGCCATCCACTACAGGCGTGCCACATTTGTGCGCAACAGAAGCATCGCAGTGTAGTAAGTACAAGCCCGCAAACTGTTCGCGACCAGACGCAACCGCGACGCAGTAGAGACAATTGTGGTTGTGGTGTTTCTGTTTCTGTTCGTGTAGGTTATGTTGCTGTGGTGTTGTTTTTCTTCTTCGTTACACGATTCGCCTCGCTGTGTGTTTGTGTTTATATTTGCGCGTGTTCATAGCCGTCGATCACGGCTGGGGCGGGGGTGGCCCGCGAGAAGGTCAATGAGTTAAAACGAGCAGTTATTAGTAGCCCGGGGCGGCCAGAGAAGTCCGCTGGAAAATTTCTCCTGACGTAGCTTGTTTCCATCGTGTCGTGATCGTTGGCTTGGTTCGTTTTTGGAACATACAAACCAATGAAAAAAAAGGCAAAAAAACACGCCGTTTGTTAAACCTCAGCCAAACTCCGGCCAGTCTCGTTCGTTTAGGTGTGTTTTTTTTTTTCTCTCTCTGCTGAACCGGGTGGATGCGCCCACCCCATCTCATGGGGCGGAAAAACATAATAAAATTTTAAAAAAAAATTTCTTCCCTCCCAACGGAACGAAGTTAGCCGCGGCATGTCTGTCTGTGTTTGGAGAGCATTATTAAGTATGCGAAAACTGAACGAAATCGGTTTTAGATGAGTCGTGATGAGTGGGCTTTCGGTGCAGCCCTACCGGTGCTATCGGCGTGCAGCTGCCACTTTCTAACGAGCGGTCACGGGAGGATGATAGTGCGGCGGCAGGAAGTACGTCGTAAATTCGGTAGCCGAAAGAAAACGGCCCGGGTTGCATAACTTGCGGGCATTTTGTTGTTGTTGTTGTTGGATGATGTCGCGATTTTCATTAGGCAGGCTGGGATGTGGATATTCATCGAAATTGACGGCAAAAGTTCGGTAACTAAGCGGGCGTGCACTGGTGGTAATTAACTTGATCGTGCATGAGGGGCCCATTATCTGAGCAAGTGTTGAGTTCGTTTGTGATATAACTTTTTGAAGCGTGAATTTACGAAAATTTTCAAAGGAATGCTAGTCCAACCTAGCTCGGATCTTAGCTATCCGTGGAAAACTTAGCCGTGGATAATAGAAGAAACACATCTGTTAACACTTACGGTCAAATGGACAGAATACTCCTTTGGTGCAAATCATGGTGTCAATTGACACCAGATTTGTCCGTTAGTGTTAAGGATGTAAAAGATAGCAATTGGAATGCATTATAAACTTTATCGAGGTTGAAAATGTGATAAGCTGAGAAATGTTTGATACTTACGAATATGAACACTCTGCTTCTCATCAATAATGCTGCTGTTATGTTTTGTCAGGGTAGCACTGTGTTGAAATTGTCTTCAGTTGGAATATTTGCAGTTTTGTAGTTATTTGCATCATAAGCAAACTCCAAATTTCAAACCATGGATGACTATATCCGCTGATGCGTAGATTGATATTAGAATGTCTAAAATATTCCAACTTTTCGTAATATGATAGTCTGGAATTTTTGGAATATGATGATGAAGATAAGTCCCTCCTCTTACCCCAACACAGGTAAAACTAGTCAACTTTCCTTATCCTTATCGTTTGGTATACGTTTTTTTCGGATTGTAGGTTGCACCTTATATAGGTTATAAATTTTGAACGGCAAATTCTATATCAAATCGTCTTATGAAAGAATACATGGCATAAGGGATTGTCGACCAACTTCACCTTACATTGTATACCTTCAGCGAAAACCTAGTAAATGTGAATTATTTTCCAAGGTTTTTTTTTCAAAGATAGAAATCAATTTTTGTAATAAAACTTCGTTTGCACTTGTGGTCTTTGGTTGGTTTTACAACTAACAAGCTATCGTATATTGGCAGAGCCTACAGAAAAGATCCAGGTTATTCTATCAGCGCCTGTTAATTGTAGCTGAGATTAAAAAAAAAACTCATCCCAATCGCTCTGTAAATCCGGTTTGAAGGACCAAATGTTGTTAGACCAAAAGCATAAGAGACAATTCCATTTATGCTGCAAATCTGGTAGATAAAACTAAACATAACATGGTTTTCCATACACTCTTGTTTTTTGAAACTAAAAACACCACACATTCACCAATTTTGAAACTATGAAACTCTCTAAGAACTCTCAGTGATCCCAATGTTCGCAATTTGTTTTAAAGTGCTTCTTTGTGATAGATTTCTGCACACTATTTCCCTACGCATCGAGATACGTATTTGTACTAATGTTCCTCTTTTTGATTTTCTTCTTCCAGATGCAACCGGCTACGTACAACGGAATAACTCCATTGCCCCAGAACAACCGACGGTACAAAAAAAAACTCGTCGGCGCCGAAACACACCCATACGTCATTGGAAATACTCATCACGCAAAAAAAAGTTAAAAAAAGAAAAAAAACCAGCACACCCTCTCGGCCGGTGCGTGCATGCCCATTTGCTAATCAACATTTCCCAAATCAAACAACATTCACATCCCTTCCGAGCGCGCGTGAAGTGGTGTGTGTGTGTGTGTCGTAATTAAATTCCGAAATTCGCACCGAAATTTGGCAGCGCCCCTGCCGCGTGAGGAGCGGCCTGCAATAAGGAAAACATAGTAATAATGAAGGGAAAAGCTTGGCCAGGAGTGCGTTATTGATGCTGTTGCTGCTGCTGCTGCTGTTGCTGTTGCTGATGGTGTTGTTAGTGATTGGCATAAGGCTCGTTCGAACGCGGGTGCGTGGTTGGGAAGAAATTTGGTAGCCGCGGCTAGGGAGGTTCGGGTGGTAACATTTAATTCGTCAAAATGACTGTTATTTTGAAAAGTGAATCAGCCCGCGTATGCGCGCCCGCCTCGAGGGCTTAACCTAGATTTTCCCTCGCCGCCATTGGTACGCCGGGCTCCTCCGCTTCGAGTTGTCGAGGGGCCGGTTCCGGTTCGACGGTGACGTCTTTATTCCGTTTCGTTGTCGCGAATGAGAAACCTGCATTGATCCTGCTTTGGCTGTGTGTCGCGATCGCGAGACGGTTCTGCTGCCGATCTGGAGGGACAGCCAGACAGAGCGAGAGAGATAGCTTTCAAGTTCCGCGGTTTTGCCGTTTTTTTTCTCTTCATTGTTCCCCAACCTAATGCTACCTATGTTTTCATTTGTTGTGGTTGTGGTGGGGGGATGCTTTTTACAGAAAACTCACGCGTGTGTTTGTGTGTGTGTCGTAGTGTGTAGCCACCTGGACCGGCCGGTCGAGCAGCAGATGCAACAGTGAACCGGCAGCCGCGCGGATCAATAGAGCGAAGTGTGAAATATCGGAAAACTCGCCGAATGGAAAACGCACCGGGGTAGCCGACCAGGGTGGTTCCAGCCAGCCGATCGAGGCCAACGGGAGTTTGAAGAGTGTTTTGCTGTGCACGTGTATTAGTGTTCGGTTACCGGTGTGCGCAGAGGTAGTGCCGTGGTGATCGTGGTGATTGTGTGTAGTGAAAACTACAAAGTGTAATTGATAAATGCAGGCTCGGTACCGGGCGAAGGTCCGACGCCACCGTTTCCCCCCCGAGTGCCCCGTAGCCAACGGAGTGGAAAAGCGCCGAATGAAAACCCGCCCAGAATAGTGTTCGTTGGGGCCGCGTGCGTTTGTGTGTGTGTGCCTAGTGATTTTTTTATTGTATTTTCTGTTTGTTGTATGTAATTTCCATCCGCCCGACCGGTTCTACTCGTGCCAGATTGTGGGAGGGCCTTTTTATAATTGGGAATAATTTTGTGTAATCAACCGCACCACCTGATTCTGATATTCGACGCTTAAAACTGAGCGAACTGCTGAGCTGAATCGTGAGCGCAGAGCTGGACCATTCTCGCGCGGAACGGAAACAACATCAAACCGGCAAGGTGAGTGGTTTGAATTTAATGAGGGATCGGATCGACTCATCTCAAATATTTCATCCAATTGCATCTGATTTCTCTTGGATGTTTCAGAACTTCTCTATCTAAACCATACGAACGAAATGTTAACGAATAACTATGATCCCAAACGTTTCTGCGCTCAAATTAGGATGACGGTAACGACGTAACGCATTGGTAACGCTTCAACGCATAAACATCCTCTCCTAATTAATTGTTCGATTTGCTTTGATGGTTATCGAACAAGTTCGAAAAGGAAAAATTTGGACGGCGCACACAATATGTTCCCCTTCGCACGTGTTACCGCACACACACACACACACACACCGAGATCGTGGAGAAATGATTAAAACTTTTCATTAGTTACATCAATCGAACGGCGCAGGAAAGAGATTAGTGGTGGTGGCGTTGCGAGTGTTTTGCGACTCGGAGACGGCAGCAGAACTTATGCAATTCGGTAATTAGTTGGACGCGCGTGAAGGGTGGAAACGTGGTGACCTCTTTGGACCTCTTTGGCGGAACATACACGGCGATGTTAAATTTTGGAGATCTTTTTGTCGTTGTAACGTGCGGTTAAATTGACATTTGTCTCAAACAATGTCTCAAAGGGGTATAATATGGTTTGATTTTACCGCGAGTTTCCTATTCCAAACCCTTTGGTATTCTACGATACTTTTCATTATCTCGTAAATCGACTTCATGAGAAATGTCTTATAACAATAGTAAGATATTGTATTTTCGTTCATTTTTATATACTTAAGCATGGATTTATCTACAATCTCAGTTTTATTGTTATTATTTCTATTATAAACATGGATATAACTTGCATGAGTCCACAGATTTTATTCTTGGTAATCTGAAGACATTTTTTGACATTTTGCCATTTGTCATTATTTTGCAAAAGAGTGTATTGCGAAAGAAGCACTTGAAGTCATTGCCTAGTAAGATTGAACATTCAAGAAGCTAGAACACCAGACTTGCGAATCGAGATCGCAATCGACCGTTCCATGAAACCATGAAACTGATTGGTTATTATCGTGGTATATTTTACTAGTTCTAAACGTTGTTAGTGTGTTAGTCCTTTTCATTTAAGTCTATGATTCTAGGAATCTAAGACTCTAATCTATCCTTCTGGCTATCTATTTCTGGCTCTTCATGTCTTTATAACACCTGTACTTGGATAGTCTGTCGTGCGTACAGGTGATGTCTGTGCTTATTCATTAATTTCGTTGAAAATAGTTCAAACTCATCTCAACATCTATTATTTGAAGTTTATGACGTTGGTGGCATAACTCTATTTATCTACTTTATTTAATTTGAATTCTATCCATCGCTTCTATAGAACGCACGGGTTCTTGGGGTTCGATAACTGAAATCGAATGCAATCGAACAGTTTTTATTACACGCTTGTTGCTCTGTGGGTGTGGCTTTCGAAGGTTCGACGGGCAATAGCACATTCTTGCCGGAGCAAACTGTCCCATCATGTTGGCCCGGGCACGGGCCGGATGTCAATTGATGGCCGAATGCTCCGGGCGGCGTGCGTGTGCCTGCATGTGGTAGAGCGTTGTTGTTGAGCGAACCCATTGTGTTGCGATAATTTCCTTCCAGCGAGCCCCGGGTGGGAGAGGTCGGTGTGTCACGACGATGCACAACAACCACCCCGTGCCGCACGGACGCATATCACCCCTCGATGTCTGAACGTTGCTGCCGAGGGGCCGTCGAGGTGCGGTCAATCGTGCTCAGAACACCGTGATTGATTGTAAAAGATTCTGGATGCATTCAACAAGATCGTGGGACCTACCGGCAGGAAACGGTGGGTCGGTGGGAGTGGGGAGAAACGAGGTCGGGACAAGTGTACGGCGCGTTTGGGGACACGATAATAACAACCATGACGACGTACCGAAGAAGACGTGATTGAAGTTGATCAGCATCAATTTGTGTTGGCTGGCAGCAGCAGGGTGCACAGTTTTGGCTCGGAGATCGTGAAGGCTGAAGGCCAACAGGGATCGCGGCTGAAGTGGTTGAGTTGGTCAACGTCGGACACCGTCTGGTGAAGTGGTTCATGTTCACAATCACCCGTCCCGTCGATGGGTTGGAGAAATCAATCATTGCAGTGAATCGCCACAGTTGGGTACTTGCGGAACGAACCGAGCGTTGCGTGGTTGCCATGTTTGGATCAGAATAGTATTGCCAGTACACATGATCCAGAATTTAATCAATTTGATGTTTGACGTGGCAAAAATTGAATAAAGTACTCACGGTCATTTAATCCAACTTAATAACTTATGTCGGTTGGAGATACTCCATCTAGACCATAAGAATTTATTAATACTAAATAGGAGAAAGATGCTTACTGTTGAGAAGCGTTACGTATAGTCCAAACTTTCAAAATTTCGTCATACAGTTTCCATCCTAAATCTATCTACTAAATGTTGAAATTGTACCATGTGTGGTTTCAAACCTTTCGAACCTGCTTCAAACCTATCTACTACGCTTTAAGTTTTGTGGGAATATTCGTCAATTTTCGTCTTCAATTTAAGAATTTGGTTGTTTATATAGCCTTGATTTTTCGAAACTGAATGTCCCGAAAATACTTTATGTTTTCTAGAATACTTACTTGAATTCTTACTTGAAAACTGATACAATTCCGGGATGTTAATATGCCTGCAATAATTTCTCTGACCAAGTGTCATATTTCAAAAATTTGAGCAGAAATTTGATGACTTGATTTAGGCAGGCCATGCTACCTTTGTGTTATTAGTTTTAAAGACTTTTGCTTCTTGGCAGTTTGTGTGTGCCTTGTGAAGATGCTAACCGTCACTGATGGGTTTGAATATGGAAATAGATATACCAAAACGTCCAACATACTTAATCTGCTCTAGTTCACAAATATGGCGTCTCTTCTTTGTCAGTTTTCAAGCAAGTTAAGTACATTTATGATTATTTTACATTCTCAATGTGTAGAAGGTCCTAAATATTAATGTCCTAACACAGAATCAAACTCACCAATATGATTTTTTATTATTTTTTATAACATTCAGGAAGTATAGACAGATAGCAATAACTGTTCCACCGCATGAACTCATCAAATTATACTACCTTTGCAGCAAAGCACTGGTAAAACTTTATGAAGCGTAGAGGCTGTGAAGAAACTGCATGCTGATGCAAAATTGCAACTCTTTTCATTCAGACCTCCCTCGCTGTGTCGTGAAGGTCACTTGCGCCAGTGTGAGAACCAAATTTGCACTACACAAGACGCAACCGTTCCGAAACTTGCACCAGAGCCAGAGTGTTTGGTTGGAAAATCTGCCACCACGCGGGAAACTCTCTTGTAGCGTCAGGGCCATCCGGAACGCGGGGCCGGACACAATGCGCAGGAGAAGATGTGCAGCAACCGGGCAAAACGACGCCGTTGACAGACAAACAGACGGAACCGAAAGAACCTTACGAAAGAACAACTCTCCACCGAGCCGGTGGCATCGGTCATCATCTTCGCCACACTTGGAAGGCCGGTTTTCGACACCCCAAACCGCGACAGCTCGAATTGGCTCGAGGTCAACCCGACGCAGCGTCAGTTCGAGGTGTGCTTTCGGCAACTTTCCGCTCGGACCGGTTCGCTTTCCGGACCGTGGTGGACCCGGTCCGGCTGCATAATGTAGCTCGTCTTTAGTCAATTAGTTGTTGCGCTGGCTTGCTTGCTGCGGGTGAGACGGCCGACGGTCGTTTGCTGCAGCGATTATTTTGCGTAATGTTGTGTGAGCCACCTGAAGGTGAAGCGAATAATTGGTGCGCCATCTGGCGGTGTGTGTGTGGGTTTCCAATTATTCACAGGGATTGTTGAAAAGGACAAGGACAAGGAAGCAAAAAACGAAAGGATACAATGTTTTAATTACTCAAAAATATTATTGGTTTAATTAAATTTATGAATCTACTTTTATTTTTGAAAAACTTTGCGTAAAAAAACGCATTCCACCGAATGAAAATAATGGCCGAACAAAAATCGTGCCGCATGACACCATGCGGCTGTTTGACGAGAGCGACGAAGATACGATGATCATTAAAATGTTTCTCACTTGCCTTGAATGTTTTAGCACTTGCACGTCTTGAACACCACTGTGCCGGCAAATGCACTGCACACAAACACACGCGAGCGCTTCACGTGCAACTATGCATCCCGTGTCTCCGTCTTCGAAAGCTGCATCCCATTAGCATCATTGCGCGAAATGTTCCGTCCGGTTGGTTAGGGGTGAGAAGCCGTGCGCTTTATGGTGCTGACATGAAACGTTGTTGAGCGTCTCTTTTTGAGCGTTGTGCTGCCGCGCTAGTGTCTCTGCGACCCCTGGGCCGGTGCAGCAGTAGGTCAAGACGGGCAAATGGTTCTTTCACCAGTGATAACCCTTTATTTTTCACCACCCTTCGTGAAATGTTTGCTGCCGTGTCTGCTCATTACGAATGGCAAATGTTTATTGATAAAAAAAAATAAAACAAGCTCCAAACTATGGCCGGGATGGTACTGTCTGGTGCTGGATAGTGGTTTGTTTTAATTATATTTTTTGTACTTCATCTTAGGCTAATGGTGGGTTGGAGTTGGACAATGTTGGACGATACATATTAAGTAGGTAGGCAAAGACGGTCATTTTCTTTCCCTTTTTTACTTTCTCTAGATGTATGCAACTTATTTTTTATTGTTTTTTTTATGAAATTCAGGACAACAGAAAGAAAACCTAAATAAGTTATATAATTGCTCAGCGTTCCAATGATCGATATTAAGAATATTAACGAAATAATAAATAAAAAAAGATATCAAGAAGAGAACATGTTTTTAGATTTCTTCATTAAAAAATGAGCACTGGTTGATTGACAGCTCGAGTCAACTTCAATTGTCTCGTAAAGGTTTTTAACTCACTTTTTTTCTCAATTCTGGAAACACAAAAAATGTTAAACTGCCCTGTCTGATAAAAATAAATAAAGCAATTAATAATAGCAATTCTGAAGTTGAATTAAAGGTTCACAAAAATAGGTGAAGATAAAGAATTCAAACTAAAATATTTTGATCTGTAAACACTATTGTTGTATGGATTTGCACTGGTTTATTTACGGAAGTTACAGAAGGTTCGGAAGTTTAACAGAAGGTACGGAAGTTTTGGAGCCATGTCCAGGCCGACCGGTGGCTGTGGACAGACTGACAGCTGTCAAAATCAGGATCTGGTTGAACGAATGTACCACTGCACAGTGGGATGGTCACTCAGGGGTTTACAGATCAAAATTTCTAAGATAATACCAGAAAGGATAACACTGGAAACTCTACATTTTAGTATAATCTCTCAACAGTGTGATAAAAAAAAGAAATAATGTGGAAATAGACTACTATATTGTAGATCTTTGTCTGGGGAAAAAAATAATTTGGCTATAAAGTTTTAACCCAATCTTAAAGGATTGGTTAAGAAATATTTTAGATCAGAACATGTTCCTATGAGTAGCAGGAAAGAATCTAAAATTTGCTCACGATCTTATCGTGCTACCGTCAACATGACGCGTTTTATAACATGAATAAATGGTATTTGATTTAATAGCATCAGTTGCGATCGGGGAAGCGGCTCTTAGTACCGTGGAAGCAAATTATGCTGCTCGTAATATGCAACCATCGCACCACGTTTACCGGTCACACTCTCCGTTGCCTTGCTTCTAGAAGTCAATAGCAATCAACAATAGATTATACACGATCGGCGACGTAAAATGAAGCGGCAAAAAAAGCACAATCTCGCTATCAATGCAAATTGTAGTGCAGTGGGCCAGTCAGGCGCGGTCTGTCTGGACCTTCGGAGCAGCATTTTCTCACGGAACACATTTTCTCTGTCGATTATCAACCGTTCGGCCGTGTACGCCCTCGCATATGCTGCGTGCGTGCGTGAGCGTGTCTGCCGTGTATTGTCGGCCAGGAGGAATGTGGGTTTTAGCAGAAGACAAAAGCGACAACGAACGCACACAGCGACGGTTCGTCTGTGAGACGTGTTTTTTTTTTGCCACGCCAGGTTACATGTGCGACCGGCGGGAGCCTTGGGAGTGTATGCTGCATTATCATGCTCGCGTTGTGCAATGGGGGGGGGGGGGGGGAAGGTGGGAAAGGAACAAGAATGTCCACCTCCCAAACCACCTCCTCCTTCTCGTCGCGATGTCATGACGGAGTGACAGAGCAATTATTCGATCATTATTTCCTGAGTTGGCAATTTAAGCCAGCAGCCTACCTTGGGTTTATGCTGTGCGCCCGGTCACTGGTCGATTTATTTCGTCACGGCCGATTGTATGGGCCTGCCTGCGTGTATGTGTGTGTGCGTGTGCGTTTCCCATGCGAGGCGGCTCGTCGTGGCGGGGCAGGAAAAGCTCCAAGGTCGTTCCGCCTTGGTGGGGCTTCGGTCGCCGCTGGACTCGAAGCGGGAAATGGGGGTACGTTGTACCCGGGCGCAATAAATGCTGAAAAGAACAAGCGGCCATTAAAAAGGCAGACCAACCAACTCCCAAATTCCATTCCGAAGCTAGAACGAGAGGAAGGAAAAGCTGAAAACATCAACGCACCCTCCAAAGTGGCTCTAATCTGGCTGGGTTGAAATGTTTTTCCGCTTCGTTTTTTTATTTTGTTGTGTCGGAGTATGTTTGGAACGGATCCACCGTCTCGCCACGTTCTCCTCTGGTGGAGTTGATGCCCATTTTTTGCCCCGTTCGCTGATCTGCTACACGCCGCCAACGAGCAGCGCCCGGTGCAATTGTTGTGCGTCGAGCTCGGCACTACCCAGGAAGCGTCCGATTGGTAGAATATTATTTTTCGATTTTCGTACCGAAACCGACCGAAAACCGTGGGCCCCTGTTGCGGTAAATGGGTACTCTCGTGAGCGGAAGTGAGTCGCAGATTTTCCCCAGATACAGGTACAGAATGCCGGCCCTCGACGGCACAAGTGTGCCCCGGATGTGTTTCGTGAGGTATTTCACGTTTTGCGTTCGCCAGCAGAACCGGCGCGGGGCCTATAATGCGCGTCGGTATGATGCGTTGCATGATACGAGCGAAATGAAATTGTCAAAACGTCCGATGAAAGATAGCAGTGGAATAAAACCGAACGAAAAACCACTCACACTCCGACGATGACTTTTGAGTTTTCGTGATGTAATAAAAGGATGTCCGCGCAACAGGTACCGAGAAAACAAAAGTGATTCGAAGGGAAGCATGACTTTAAGCTTTGTTGTGGAAAGTAGATGATATTTTCATCGCAAAGGAACACCTTCTTTTTTCTGATGTATGCCGTGGAGCGATACAATTATCCAGTCTTTTGCTTGAAACCATTCTTTGTCGGCTAGAATGTAATTTGGTACAGATTGTAACAAAAATATAAGAATTTTATCGAATGGCGTCCGACTCCTCTTCGTTGTTTCGTAAGCAATACATATTGTTTTATACTACAAAGTTTATGTATCTCAACATTTATAACTAACTGACAGAACCTTACAAGTAAACCTAATATTTGTTTAATTAATTTATAATTTGTGAAATATTTCAAGTAGGTGAGTAGCATTTCCTCTATTTATTTAAAGTGGAGCAAATCCTACTAAATTAAGATTTAAAAGTGTTGAATAAGGTGTCAACAAACCTGTTACAATATGAGATAAGAAAAAACTTACAATATTGCCTGGAGCATAAAATTTTCAAAATGAAGAACTGCAGTGAAGTCGTAAAAAAGGAAGAAAATGGATCTTGCTATAGGCAGAGATTGAAACTAGAAATCAGAATATTGACTGTCATGCTTGAAACAGTAGCCCCAGAACAGATACTCATTTTTAATACATAAAATTTAGCATAATATGGTTTTGTTTGGTCTTGTTATCTTTTTTTCTTTATTTTTATCTTCTTTTTTATCTTCTATTCGTTTTTTTAATCTTCGTACAAATTTGTGCAATTATAATAATAACGAGATTTGTTAACCTGTTTTAAATTTATACTTTCGCAGTTTATTTCATTTTTAAACACACATTTCTTCGGACGTTTGCATTGCTTTTTGAGTTTGTTTCTCGAAATAACCAATAAAATTTAATAGTTTGAAATATTTCAATGTCAACATGCAATATTGCGATGGTTGTTTGTGAATGTCGTTAAATTTGATGCAACCCATAAGAATTTGTTGTTTTTTTCTAAATAACCATCGCTTTCATTGTTTCGAGAAAACATTATAATAGTTTAATAGTGTCGAATCACTACGCCCCTCGTGTTATTCGCGATTTGCTAAATCTATACCGCACGGCACATGTTTCGCGTTCCTCTTTCCGCGCTCACGAGACGCGTCGGTTTACGCTCTATTTCCTACCGGTCAAAAAATTGGCGGTGTCAATCAAAAATGGACACCCTGTTCACACCCCGGGCAGCCGGTGGCCCGCGACGAATTTCGGCAGTCAAACACTCAATCAACCCAAATCGATCCCCATCACCCTTTTCCGCGATCGCGGCACGCCACGCAAAGCGCGATCCATACCGGACACTCGTCTGCTCGTCTGCGTCTCTGCTTCCGGGAATCGCAATTGACGTGCGGAGCCACATTTGTAGCAACTATCTTAATCCACGATCGCGCCCGATAGCCGTGATGGTGATCATTATGGATGATGGGGTGGATGGTGTGCTTTTTTCTTCTCTACATCGGCAACCACTGCGTTGGGCGGTTAAACGAAATTTCACGGCTTTCTACGATCTGATTCGATCTGCCCGGCCGTACCTTTCTCCCTCGATCTATGCTAATCAACGCGCGGAAAGGTTTTTTTTCTCTCTCTCCATACAGTCAGGTTCCGACTACGATAGCGCCCGGTTCCGACGTGCGCAATTCACCGGGCATGAATATCGCCCATGTGTGCTTCATCGCGTCCGCCAATGCAAATATCAATACTTCCAATGTAACCAAAGGCCTCCCGCTGCACCTCGGAATCGTGTTTACTTTCCTTAATTTGGTTAGCTGCGAGTACGGTGCTGCTGTTGATTATTTAAAATACACACTCAGGGTTCAGGCCGGTTGGAAGCGAGTGAAAAGAGCACCGCACACATCAAATTCATCATGCCGAATTTACTCGGGGAAAATTATGCCACCACCGAACGAAAGTGATGGACAGTCGCAGCTTGCCGGTTTGGGATAATGGAATCAAATCAGGCCTCATCGGCACTTCATCTATGTTGTTTGACCGTGCTCGTGCGCATTTGTGACGTGACATGTAACTACGACCAGTGCCAAGTGAAAATATCGCGATAGGTCGTTCATGTTTTTTACTTTAGTGTACCGCAGTTTATTGTTACGTACGGTCGCTCATTATTTTGGTTTATGAATTTTGTTTAATTAATTAATTAATTGATTTATTTATTTATTTATTTGTCTTTTTTTGTTTTGCTTTCAATTTTTAATTTTACACTTGGTTCTTTCTATCTGTTTTCTTATAATACACAATTGATTTGCTTTAGTTGCTGTTTGGTCAATTGAAAGCAGTGTTACTATTTACGATCGTCATGTTTTCTACCATGTTGACAGCATTGGCATCTTGGTTTTTTTGTTTTAGTTCTATGTTCTATTAACGATTTGGCTTAGTTTTCTTTTCTCTGTTGTTTAGTAGGTTGTTTTGCATATCTCAGCTGTTCGTTAAATATTGTTTTACAATTTCTTAAACATTTGTTTTATTCATGCTCTCATCAGTTACAGACATTTTTAGGCTCAAGAAAGATATTCAAATAATGTTTAAATGTCTCCTGTTTTACTGAGTATCGATACATTCCGTGGAATATAAGTGTTACAAAAAGAAATACAAAATAATGGAAGTAGTCCTGAACATTATTATGATATTAGATCTCAGACCTCAAAACACAATAGCTGAGTTATCCTCAATTCATTTAAACATAGAAACAAGAGTGTTTCAGATGAAAATATGTGTTTATGTAAACAAAGACTCATTCATAAAAATAGAATCAAGTGTAGCATAATATTCTTTTCCAAGCTGGTTGAAGCTAGCGTTCGGTACAATTTGAAGCAAGCCTCTTCATATGTTGTCACTTTTCTGTTCTAGTTCCAGCTCTTGTTTTAGTTATAGATTTACAGTTTGGCGCCCGTTCCGAGCACTGTTCCTTTGCGGTAAACTGCAACCCTTTTGCGCCGTTGGCTTTCCACGCGATTATTTATCACTTCTAATCGCGGCTTTCACCAGCCGGCTGTGCCACAAAACGGATGCCAGAAGCGTAACGCATCGCGAAACCGTGGGTCAAGCGAGCTGTTCGCCTGTAGCAGCTGATTGCAGTGCGTGGCATGCGCACGATGCATTCGTTCGATAGCGCTAGGTTTCCCTTCGGCTCCGGGGAGGGTAGCATAGAAAGGAGCACTGATGCAGGGGCCCATTGGCCGAAGAGGTCTAGACCGCTTAATTGGCGCCATCTGCCGGCTAGACTGCGACGAACGCGTTTTCATGCCGCTCGTGTCAAGACAAAACCGGACATGGAGCGAACAGAGGAACATAAAACAACCCACACACACACACACACGCATGCACACTCCATCATGTTGGGGATACAGTGGTGAGCGAGATGGAGCTCGCGTTGTTTTGAAGGGCGATAAAAAAAAATAAGGTCCATTCAAAACGCGCATCAGTCACGTCCATAATTCGACCAGGGACCGCGCTAGTGGGTCCCGTTCGGTCAGCTGTGTTGCCGGAGGTTTTGGGAAAGCGCAGCCTGGAGGAGGCTGGTGTCTGGCGCGTATGTGTGTCTGATCTGTATCAAAGTTCAAACGGGCGGCTCGGGTGGAACGGCCGCCAAAGTGAAAGCCGCCGGTCAGGGAATCGCGCAGGGGCTCGCGAGCGCGCGGTTTCGTGGTCGGGAGTCGCGTGCACGCGCACTCGCGCACACAGGCGATTCGATTGATCGCGAAACTGTCGAAGAGGAAAACGTACTGGCCGCAACAGCCAACGAGCGAGCGCTCTTCTATTGCGAGCTTTATTAATTGACCTAATTTAATAAAGGCAAGAAACGAAACACGACTGCGCCACGGGTCAATGCTGGAGTGGTGATGCTGGTGGTGTGGCCCACGATCGGCCACGATCCGGGGCGTAAATTGAGCAGAAAGAGAACTCTATCGACGCTCGCAATATGAAACGAAAAATTAATACGCACCGCGCACAAAGGGGAACGTAGGGAATGGAACGTGACGTGGTGAATGTTTTTATTTTGTTTCTTTTTTGTTTTGTTTTGTGGGAAACCGGTTCGTCCTGGAGCGAACTAAAGAGAGTGTACTTTGGGGATGTCGTTTTACAGATCGCTTTTTTCTGGGTCATTTGGTCGCGCGACTTTTGGACCTGGGGAGACTCCGGTCAAAACAAGCCCATGACATCATTTGGGCTGGGTGAAACTGGTTTCGGGGTTGAGGCCTTTTTAAGGGAGTGAATGATTTTACGATTTATATAAATTTAAGTGCTGCATAATATCCGTTGAGTAATGGCGGTTTGCTTGGCCGATGATACTGCAGTATATTGATTTTTAGGGATCGTATGTTGAAACTTGTACAGAAAACAATGTTGAATTGTGTACAATATAAGGATCAGATCGATAGTTTTTGTCAATGTACTTCTTTGGGAGTTGAGTATCCCTTCTCAATTTGTTCACCATAGTTTACCTTTTTGGTCTGACTGATTTTGAGACTTGAAGTTAGTTAGTTATTGTTGGACCGTCAGTCCTACATCCGGAATAAGGAGAACCTTATTCTGGTTCTGTCGAGAATCGAATCTACTTCGGCAGCACTTAGCACTACCAAAGAGATCCGTAACATATGCTGTTGTCTAGTGATTTTTGAAATATTAGTCATAGTTATGGCTACCAGTGCAAGAGTATTCTATAGTTCAACCAAATTTATAAATTTCGATTCTTATAAGCGTTTTTTTATAATAACTCGTTTTTTCAATTTGGAGACGCAACAGAGTTGTCCATTCAGAGTTTTTCTTCATTTTATTCTAGATCTTAAAAGAATTCTAACTCATCCAAAAGTTAGAATTATTAATATTTCAATTCTAATCAATCAAGATTAAGACGGATCAGCACCTAGTTTAGACGAATATAACATGATAGAAAAGAAGACCACGAGAAAACTGAGAACATTTTTAATTTAAAAATACATATATTCATCTTAAATTGCCAAACATCAACGCATCAACGGCAAGGTTCGTTAGTGAATTTGATGTGGAAATTATGTATCTAATTAATTAACATAAGCCTAGCATGATACACATGCACACCCTATTGGTGCATGTGATTCGAATGAACATGTCTCAATCAACGTTGCTTTTTCTGGCGTGAATAAAATATCGCCCCTTCCGAGCACATCGATCCTCTTGCGAGACGCTCCTACTTTAATATAAAAAAACCCTCTGAATTCGTTTTCTATTCAATCGTTCGCTTGAGGTATCTGCACCCGTACGGGTTGCATCAAATATTGCTCCCATCTTGGGTTTCCTCACGATCGCAGATCACTGTTCGTGCATGCGCTCGCTCTCTCTCTCTCTCTCTCTCTCTCTCTCTCTCTCTCTCTCTCTCTCTCTCTCTCTCTCTCGCGCGCGCGCGCTCCGAAAGAGTTTGGTGAGGTGTTAATTCATCCCGCCGGCCGTCATTGCCAATTCCTCCCACTCACATTCCCATCACCCATCGTGCATCGTGTTCGATTTCGTGCATCGTAAATTTTTACCTATGGCAACTCGAATTTAACGCCCCACCTGAGTTCGGCGTACAGCGACATCAGCATCACACAGGCACAGGCGGTGGATCTCATAATCGCACACACGCCGCCGAGACGCAATCAGGCGAACACAAAACGATCGCGATCAAAATCGCCACCGAGCCTCGGGGCTCCGGTTTTGAACACAGAGCGGTTCTTGAATTTCAATTTCGCATCGCAGTGGAGTCTTTTTTTGCTGGTTTCAGCCAACTGGGGCCGTTGAGAATCGATTCGATGTGCTCCCATTTTCAGCAGCACCGGCGCTTGTTACGTGGCCGGGTGTTTTGTCAATCTTTGCCTCTCGATTCTTCTAACTGTAAACTTTACAGTGCATTTTTCAACCGTTCAGCGGACCAAAGGGTTGTGCAATGGAGTGTATTGAATGGGATAGTTTTCGGGAATTTGACACACTAAAGCAATGTAATGAGTGCTGTTCTAATTGTTTGATTTAGATGTCCTTGTGTGGTGTCTCAAATTTCTTTTGTATGTGTGGATGATTCAAAATGGTAATTCTATCTATTATTTTCAACATTTGCAAAGCAATCATGTTCGTCCATGTTTGCAGCTGTGTTATTTGATTCTTTGTAGAGATCTACAACGCTTCTAATGTGTTTTTGCTCCAAATATACCAATTTTTGAATAAATTTAAACATAAATAAAACTAACTAATGTCAAGCATTCCACATCGATCATGATCTTCAAAAAGAAAAGTTGTATTATTTGCTGTTGTTAGATATTGTTCAGAGTTTTCAAGATGTCGATAATTTTTTTTATATGCTTTTTTGAAAATTTAACTATAGCTACTGTAATTGTAAAGCAATATAATTTTTAAATCTGTTCAAATTAAAATTTTAACACACAATTTCGAAATTTAGAATTTTTGTACTTGGGAGTCAGTTTAATTAATTTTCTTTTTTTTTCCTTTTAATGATATCTTAAGCGTCATATCCAGAATAAATCTCAGCGCTTACATAGTTTTTATCTCATTTTCATTTATTTACATTTAAGAACAACAAACGTAAATAATTAAACTATATTTTTATATATATATTTTTTAATAATAACAATTGGTATGCAGAAATTTCTTTCATATTAGTATTTTTTTAATTTCCAATCAACTTTTCTATTCAAATATGTGTAACATCCTAATGCATACATATACATTCCTGTGCACTGCAATATTTTATCTGCTTTGACACATTCAGCCGAATAAATCTCCTCCTTTTTACCGATCCAATCAATCTTCGGCAAACGGTTTACTTCCGCGTCGGCCAACTACACCGCCTTGCGCAATAGCTCCGTCGGCTAATCTCTTAATAGGATTCTACGTGCGCCGTACCAAAGCGCAGCGAAACTTTCGTGCACACCTTATGAAACCACTTTTCGACGTTGACAAGTTATTAGCCCCGACTGCAGGCGCGCCACAGTTTGCGGTAGTTTTGCATTCAGCGGCGGGCGAAAACCGCCCCCCTTGGGGTAGTTTGTTGTTCGGCTTCCCGGTTAGATCCAGCCCCGCCGTGCCGTGCCTCGCGCTTGATGCCTACCTGTGCCTGCGGGAGGGCGTCCGCAATAAATATGGCGGCACTCTGTAGCGCTTACGCCGCGAGGTTTCGCGCGCTACACCTGATCGGACGCAACTGAGAGAACTGTGAATCATGCTACTTTCCACATACACACACGCGCGCCCTGTGCCGGCGGGCGGTGCCTCGTATGCCGGTTCTCCTTGGTAGCATCTATTCCGAGCGCAAGGTGAGGCACACTCGAAAGGGAGGAGACGACTGATGGCGCAACTTCGCTAGGCCCGCCGGTCCAGCAGCCTGCTAGCGGCAATAGCACTAAATCCTCGCTCGCTCGGTCGCAGCGATTCTCGCGCTTATTTCACTTCCCGATCGCGAGGAGTTTGCGTAATATCTATCTTCAGTACTTTTTTTCTCGCTGCATGTATACCATTTTTGTCCAGTTTTTCCCCTGTGGTGCTACCTTAAATCTGTGCTGCGCTCTCGGAGATAACGGACGACCGTCGTCTCCGTCGTCCACCACGTCGTCCAGGGCACAAATACGCGAAAATATATTGGAACGGGATTAGCATGTCTTTTGATTGGCTCTTCCGCTTTCCGTTTACCGTGGGGGGGCTGGGAGGAAGTGGGCGCCCTTTTGCCTGGGGGGAAACAAGTTTTCCAGTGCACTTTCGATTTTTTCTAAATATTTGTGTGCGAGTGCTGTGGTGGAGGTTGTTATTTTCCCTATCAGCACACGGTGGTGTGGCCGGAGAAAGCTTATTCTACTTTTTGTGTTTCTTTTTTGTGATTTATAACCATGCTAATGTGTATGCTTAGCGCTTGTTATGATGTATTGTTTTGGATGTTTCGATAGCGGAATGTGTAGGTTCGGCTCGGTGTTTTGCTCGGTTTTCTTTCGTACCGCTGCAACGTTTGATTTGATTTCTTTTTTGGTTTATGTTTTTATTACTTTTCTTATGGCTTTCATGATTAACTTAGTTTTTGCTGTTTGAGCGCATGGTGATTAATTATGTTAGCGTTGTTATGACTTACTTATTAATTGAAATAGAAATTTGTTTGCACAAAGCTTCAATTATGCCTACAAGAAGCACGTTTTACGTTTTAATGACATTTTTTCATGTCTTTCTGAATTTTATGTGTTTAATTTAATTTTATTTTTTTCATTCTTAAATGCAGGAAAGTAATTGATAATCACTTGAGACGAACAAGAAACAATGCAAAAATATAATTGAAATTTTAAAAATTGCTGAACAGTTCTGTTACACAATTCATATGTTTTTCATTCGTTTGTATTTTTCCTTATTTTGTTTTAATTGAACAAATTATTTGTTATATTCGACCTATTTCACGTTCTCATTTGTTTTGTTGTTTTGTTTTTTATTTTTATTTTCGTTCGTGTACTTTTGGAAGATAACGTTTAATAAGAAGTTTGCTTTTGGCCTTATGCTCATAAAAAAAAACCTGTTAAACATCCAAATCCAAAGTTTTTTGTGTTTTAATTGGACAAGGTGGAAGAAGCAGATTCTATCAGATGTATAAATAATAAGCATAATAAATAATTTAAAAAGTATGTGCTTTTGCATACATTTCACTATACTATTCTGCAATCCCAAGTCCTTGAATTTCTTTTGAAAGTCCTTTTGAACGAACACTTGGATAAAAGCTGTTGTAATTTACTGCTTCCATCAGTGAATATTGAAATGTATTCACTGTTCAAAGAGTGCATTAAATCTCCATAAAATGGCGCTTCCTTATTAGTAACACCACTCCTCCCTATCCCGGCGCCAGCCAAACGTACGCCGGCATCAAATGCTGGCGCCATTTCCAGTGGCCAAACTTCATCCGCCAACCTTCACCGGGACGGCATGGCTAGTGTGGTAGCGTTGGGCCGCGCGAGGGAAAAAGGGTTTATTTTTCTATTTTGGCGTGCGCTACAAAACGTGAAAAAAAGGTTAAACGAAAGAGAAAACGCGACTGCACTGACGTCCGTCCGGCCGGCCCCGTTAGCTGGCTGGCGCACATTACACAATCCAACCCACCGCCGCTTCCGCGTGTGGAGTATCCGCGAAATGGAGTAGCTGCCGTTCGCGGGTCCCACCGTGCGGAGATTCCGCCGAGATCGCCGTCGAAAGAAGGCGCGCGCGCGCACGTCTGTGTGTGTGTGTTTTGCTTGGATCGCGCGTGGAAGTAAAGGTTAATTTCATTACTTCGAAATGGCGCGTGTACGGTATGGAAACGATTTTCGCTGCCGCGATGGACGTGATGGGGAGAACGTGAAGGGTGGGCTACACCTTTTCGCAGTGGGGTTGATAAATCACCCTTGCACTAACTGGTGCATGGCCAGCAAATGGCAAGCGTTAGCAACATTTGCGATTGCTGCAGCTGAGCGCTTGGAAGTGGGCAGAGCAGCAGCTAGGAGTAGAAATAGTTTCAACACCCTTCAGTCCGTAGTCCTCGTGAGAGCCCACCGAGGCCGGCGCCATCTTGGTGAAAGGTCAGCCGTCGTGAGGATGTAATAGTTGTCTTTCGCAGGAATTGATTAGCAGAAATTCCGCATCGATCCGTGAGGGGGGGCCGAGCTATAATCGCCTTCAAAGAGAAATTGAAAAATTTCTTCAGCTGATTGCGTTTCTGGAGTTTTCAAGGAATTCCTGTCATGCTGGTGATAACTCTCTCATTGCAACCCTTATAGGAAACTAGCTAATCTACCGAGCTCGTATGATTGAAGTAAAAGAAAAAACGAATGAATTGACAGAAGAGCTTATTTACGTTATTTAAAATTTAGTTGTTTTTCCAGAAGTTTTTCAAAAGCTTGGGCCAGTTTCATGTATCCTGCCGTTGTTTTCACTTTTGTAGTTGTATTGTCATAAAATAATATGACAGCTGTCAGGTTTTAATGTCAATTGTGTCAAAGTGAATGTCTGAATAAACACTGATGCCGATTTAACTCGTTTCTTAGTTTCTTTAGGACACATTTTTTTAATTATGCATTGTTCCATTCTACCATCTCTAGGAAGATTTAAGCCTTTGTTTTCTCGTTTGTAAAGCCGGAAATTCAAATGAGTTAGATTATTAGCTTATTTCATTTATATTCTTTTTTAAAAACATAAGTACATTTGTGTCGAGTCACTCTTGAATACTATTTCTCTTGCTCGTGATCGTTGTAAATTTTGTTGTTGTAAATTGTGCCCAATACTTTGTTCACATGCCGTTGCGATTTGTTTTCCCCTTTTTGTTGTCGCATGTTAATAAATTTTTAATGCGAATCGATTTCAATCCAATTATACCGATAACAAACGATCGTGTTTACACGCTTTTTTTGTTGCACGCATTCGATCAGCTCTTTAAGTATGTTGTGATTTTTAATGTACCGATTGCAAATTTTGTTTTCCACCGCAACCCACCATAATGCCATTTAACATGAAGCAGCATCGCCCGTCCCCAGCCCAGCGTTGACCACGATTGGCGTCTTTTTTTTCCAATCGCGAAAACAGCTGGCCCATCATCGGAAACACCATCAAATCGATAGCGCCGCCATTTTCTAACAATTAAGCGTAATGGCGCGATCGCGCGTTGTTAAGGCTCAGTTAACAATCGGATTAATTTTAATCATCGCAAACCACACCGAGATTGGCACATGTGGGTGTGGGTGGGGGTGATGCACGCGAATCTGTGTGCCGGGTATGGAACCCGCCGCGGGCGCATTTTATATCGCCTTGTTAGCCTTGGCAAAGCGCGAGCGCGAGCGCGAATGGTGTCGGTTTCACTTCTTCGCCGCCGAATCAAATGCGGGATTGGGGGTGAATATTGTGCAAAAAAAAAAACGACAACGAATATGAAAAAGCAGATGCGTAAAGCGAGCAGAAAACTAAACACGAAATCGCCCGTCTCGCTCTTTCTGATGAGTGGTGCAAACTGGAGCGGAAAAGCATCGTTACCCACTGATCTACCCACCTTGGTCTCGTTGGGTGGCTCATTTCACTGTCAGCCGGGCTGACGTGCTGCTTTCACACGTTTCAATCGTTTCGTTTTGTCAGGGGCGGATGCATGTATTACCTCATTTCTCATATCGCATTTCTCGATCGCTCGCACTCGGTCGCTATTAGATAAAGCTGCAAGGTGTTATCATATGTGTTTAATTTAATTACACTTCTCGTGTTTATTTTTGGTTTGCCTTATATTAACTCTTATCTTTTTTTCTTCTCTTTCCAGGTAACCTTATCTATTCGTTGCGTGATTGTGTGTGTGTGGTTTTTGCACTACAAAAGCAAAAAGATCAACCGAATCGTAAGACCCTACACGTGATGAAGATCAGTATAGAACACATTTTTATTCCAAAATTTCCTGTCCAATCGTCTAACAACCCTTACAGCTGTACCCCCTTCATTCACCCTAATCGATTGGCGTGTATAACCTTGACATTGTGTGTATTTTCTTTCTCTTTCTCTTTCTCTTTAATCCTCTCTTTACATGCTTCTGTGTCTAAAACTCTATGCGTGAGTACTTTAATAATCAAACATTGTAATGAACTTGAACACTTTTGTTACATTCGTTTCGTTCAATCTATCAGTTATGTTAATCGACTGTAATTAGATTGTGTTTTTTCCCTCATTAGTGTTTCAACGTACATAATTGCTTATTATTTCCCTTACATCGTGTTCTTTGTTTTGCATGATATGGAATTCTTCATTAAAGTACACTTATACGTGTATCTTTTTTCAAAATTATTCGATTTGATTCGTGCTCTTTGTCCTTCTTTAGACCCGATTTTATATGTTTCCGTTTATTCCTAAAGATTGCTCATACGCGTTTTATTCCCATTGCCTTAGCTTCACGATGTCTTATCTGTTACATGATTTTCGTTCTCCAGTTTGCTTGTCCACCGTTATCGCCTACCAAGGCTGATTTGTGCACAGAACAAAGAAATACACTCCTTACACGAAGCGATCGCAGCTGCATTTCCTTGTTCCGTTCTGGTGACACTGCGCATTACATGCCGGCGAACAACACACCCTGATATGCATCATAACAGCGCAAGGTTCTTTCTGCGGAGTGTTTCGTTCGGCTTGTGTCACTGATACGGACGTCGCGTCTCCTTCTCATATCAATCAACTGCGCGTCGCCGTACGTTGCACTCGGAATTGTTTTACCCTTCCCGTCCAGCAAGAACCTTGTCCGGCAATCAGTGCGTTGTTCGTCGGGCTTTTAGCGAATGATCACCAGATTCGTTCCAAATTGACCTTATCAATCAACAACCCTGGCATGATGGCGCGATGCACTTTCCTTCCGTGACGGCAGCGTTTACCGATGCATGACACACAGGCGACACTTTTTTCGCTTTCATTCGGTTGGCCTATGGGACACCAGGGAGGTTTCGTGTGTATATTTCGTTCCTGTTACTGATTTTCCAATCCCCTCTCTTGCAGATGTCAGCGGGTTTGATGTCGTGTGTGCGCGAAAATTCGCCACCACTAGAAAACGCCCCCACACAAGTGCAGGACACCCCGATTACGATCACCACTCCGGAAACAGTCGGTAAGTAACACTCAACACTCTTCAGGCGCAATACCAAATCTTAATCCGCCTTGGGTCTACGAAAACGTCCGTCTGAAAATCAGATGCATGTCGATGTTATGTGTAGAGCATAAACCGCCTAAAAGTATGCAATGCGCATTGCCTGCGGTGTAAAACTAAAAAGCGCAACAGTATAGCATACCTTCTGCGCGATGTTTTCTTTTTTGCACAGTGAGCTCAAATGCGTGGCCAAACAAATCGTAACAAAAAATAAATAAATAAGACTGGAGAATGAGCTTGGGCAACTTTATTGCAAATGGATTACTTATACCTAAAATCTAAACTATATTTTGTTCTTAAGTTTGACCAAAGTATTCTCACTAAGTATCCGTGAAATATGTTTTTGAATGTATGATATTCTGCAGGTTTTAGATTCATTTTTTAAAGATTTGATTACATTTTCATGACGTAGACAAATTAACAACAAAATCAACAACAAGCTTTCCAGCTTTATTATTTCCAATCCAGCTTTATTATTTGGTACAACTTAGTAGAGCATAATTTTCAACTAGCTACTCAAGTTCTCGTTGAATTCTGAAAAAAAGAACAAGTAGTCGTATAGTTATGTGACAGACTGTATCATTTTTAACGCTTTTAACGCAGAGTATACATTTCAGGCAGAGATTAAAAACTGGTAAGGTCTAATGAGAGTAAAGAAAATTCTTTAATTTGATGCATATGGGGTTTTGCAAGTTATTTACATTATCGTGGAAACAAATCCCTAACTTTGTTTGAAACATGTGACCCTTTTTTGCGATTTCACTCAAAGCATAATTATTCAAATTGGTACAGTCGTTCTTTAAGAGTCGGCTTAGAGATAAAGAGACACATGAAAAAGGTTCCATTTGATGTCAAAAGTAGCGCTGCAACAGCTGCAATAAATCATTGAAGCACCATTGCTATATCGGTCACGATTGGTCATCACCAACAGCCTTACAAACCATCCTTTTCAACACCCTTGTACCACGTAGGAACAGCGCATCGCTCGAAACTGCGTTCCAAACTACAATTGCTTTTAGTTGTAGTTTTTGTTGTTGTTGCTGTTTTCGTTCTCCATACCCATGTCCTGGCCGAGCGCTGGCCTTCAAACCATTCCCCATCGCACGCGAAGCCATAGCGGGGCGGCGTGATTTGTCCGTTCGGGCGCTCGCACCGCTTTCGTCATCGGTGCCGCAACATGCCAAAACGACTTAACTTAACCGTAATGCTGTGTACACCTTTATGGCGCCGTACACAGCGGCGTAAAACGTATGAAAAGAGAGGAGGGGGAAGAAAAAACTTGCAGTAAAATTAATCAGCACGTGTAGACACACAAACACCCCCCATATGAGCTCGAGCAAGTGGAGCGGGGCTTCAATTGAACCCCCGGCCGAAATCGTATGTACCCACAGCTCCACCCTGCTAACAACAACCCGAGCAAGCTAAACCTTTTAGGGAGCACCTGAGCGCCCGAGCTGGGAGGGCAACACACAAAAAATGAGCCACGAAAAAAATAGACCAACAAGTCTCTTGTTTTACACCGAAGCCCCCGGGGATGGAGTGGAGACGAAGCGACGTTAAACGGGGCCGGTTTCGAGCACTGACGCGCCCGCGGACGCCAAAAACGCCGCAAACGGGCTAACGGTTCGAGGCCGCGCTGGAAGACGCTCCCCGTACGATACGCTTTAAACGCCGTGGCGGCTGGTTGGCTGGCTTCTAGTTTTGTTTCTATCCCAATTTTCGCTGTGGTATGTTTTGGTTCGTAGTTCGTGGCCCGGGGGAGCTTTACAATGCTCCCTAGGAAGGGGTGGGGTCGTCGACTGGCGAAGGAATTTCGCCACAGTTTTGCTAGCAGATAAAAGAAACCTGTGTTGAGCAAAGCGGGAAGATGAAGATCACAAACAAAAATGAGTGATGGGTGGAGAGAAAAGAGAAAAGCGACCGATCCAAACTAGACCAATCTGTGCCAGCTTTATTCGATACACAAAAACGAACCAAAACGATATGAAAAGCAACAAAACGCAGCGTGCAGAACGCGCCGATTGGCAGATGTGGAGCAAAAGGTGCTAACCGACCTGGTAAAGGCGCGTGGCAACTTTCAACTTCGACAGCTGACAGTCGAGTTAAGTCACACCGGTCTAGAAATAGATGAACTCCCCAGGTCAATCGGTGTTAAACCAGCCAAACTGGAGCCTACATCTCCACAGCATCCTGTTCATTCGCTGCCACAACATAATCTCCGACCTCTCGATTACGTCAGCCCCGAACACCGTGCGCATAACCGTGCGTGGCGTGTTAAACGGAAACGGAAGCGGCGTGTCTACATGCGTGCGCGCGTGATAAGACTTTCCCCGCCAAGCAACCCAAGCGGTCGTCAAGCTTTCCACGGGGTGGTTCGGGTGCTCTTTTGTGCTATTGTTTCCAGCTTGTCAGCCTGTCAGCCAGAAGAATCGCACGTCGGTGTGAACGTCCGAAAGTCCGAAATCTCCGAGCCGGATGGGGTGCGTACGGACTCATCTGCGCCCGATAAGTACCTCGGCCGGTAGTTATTTAGATATTAATGGAATGGGCCGTCTTCCTCCGCGAAGCGTTGCGCTTTTTTGTCTGCTCATTGTGCGTTTTATTTACCACATCAAATAAAAAAACCATCGCAACATCGTGCTTATCGAACTGATTTTTGGTGTATGCCTATCACGCGGTTCCTATCGCGGACAGGACCGATCAACCCTATCGGACGCTCTTTACCATGTGTGCGTGTGTGTGTGTGCAACGTCATGCTCAGCATGGGGCGTGAAAGCTCGCACAGGGAAACTGGCTGTCCAATTTTCTTTCGTTTCTCAAAAAGAAGCTGCTTTGATTGCTTTTCGGTACGGACATCAAATTTTGATTCGACTGTGTGTTGTGTGTGTGAAGTGCATTTCACCTTCGCTTTTTTCGCCCGCTCCCCTCCGCCCCTGCTCCCGTGGAAAGGTCAACGGGTGAAGGCCTGTTTTGCTTTCTTCCAACGCCTACCCTTCAGTACGGTGGGCAATTGCAATTGCAAACGCGTAATGATCCGGAGATGGATTTTTGATTTTTGCACAATTGACGTGCGCGAGGATGCATTTTCGAGCCCATACCATGGTGTGTGTGTGTGTGTGCTTTGGGTGAAAGTGTTCGGGTAGAATTATACTCCCCCTTTCGCTTCGTCTGATAGGGTTTTTGGAAATGGAAAACGAAACTCATCTCACGTCGGTGTGCGATGTAATTGCATTATTTGCATGTACGGTTTTTGGAGCAACGAAACAAAAAAGCGACGAAAGCTACTTTGGAAGTGGATTTTTTTTCGCGAATTTGACTTTTGATTGTGTGTTGTTTTTTGTTTGAAGTAATTAGGTAAACGATTTTGTTTGGAAACGATTGCTTTGTTTATCAATTCATCAGTTTCAAATTTGGTTTTATTTTTAATGTAACACATTCGTATTTCTTAATTATGATACAACGTATGAATACTGAATAGTACCCAGTTCGTTGAATTAAGTATTTATTTTTGTTCAATATACTTTGGTATTTGATATAGCCAATTTTTTCATCGCTTGTTTGTGCTTTTTTATTAATTCCGTTATATTCATTGTTTTTTTATTATCTATCATGTATCAGCTATCAATTTGGTGTCTCTAAAGTTCTTCATAGTATTGGATAAAAAAGAGAAAAAAATTTGATCAAAGTTTGCAGTTTGCAATGTTTAACAGAAATGCTTACGTTTCTTATGCATTTACTTTTTACTTATCTAATATAGTTTTAAATAATTGATGGACGTTAGAGTAATTAAAACTAAAATTCTTCTTAGGAATCTGATTCAATTTTTATTTTATAAATATTTTTTGCTTTCAATCGTAACCCTTCACAAACAGTTGAAAACAAACTCTGTACTTTGTTTCAAAGTTTGTTTGAGTATAGTTTGATCTGAAAAAAAAGATATTCTGTGGAATTTAATTTCATTATAAGTAAATAAGTAGAATTTAATGATTTTACAGACACAAAATCAAATGCTAAAGTTGATCTAATAAGCTACAAATATACAAAAGTTGGTCTTATAAGCCTTGAAGTAGGAGAAACTGACTGCAATGTCAAGCATCCTTTTTTGTACCTCGTTAAGACGGTTATATGCCTAATTTGAGCCGAAATTTCAAGTTGTTGCTTAATGCAGTTTTGAGCTTACATTTATTTATTTGTTTTTTTTTGTATCGATTATCGCCGCATACCCATGAAGAATCATATTTAATAAAATGCTTAAAATGTACTTAATGCATTTATTGCCGATGGTAAAAGGTGTAATATGTTCCATTAAATTAGGAGCTTAATCAAAAACATCCTTTTTAGGGGAACAATATAACAAAATCTAGAAAATGTGTTCAAAGAGTCAGAAAAAAAAGTAAAATTAGAAGTGATAAAAATAATAAAAAAAGACGAAAGGTAAAATCAAACAGTTCTTAGTGAACATCTCTTTACCTCGCGTAAATTATTCAAAACCCACGACACTAAAACCCAACTCCAGCGCGAGAGCAAACCTTTCCGAAGATACGATCTGCCTCCGTGTGCGCCTTGCTTGCGCCGCGTGCAAATCAATTTGTTTGCATTAACGATTTGCATCGGCAAGCTCGTCGTGTTTGTGTCGTGTGCGCACTCTTATAAACACTCCAAACGCATAAGATGATGATCTCACGCGGGCGGTCGCCTGTGTACGCCGCCTCGGTGGTTTGTGAAGTGGCCGTGTCGGAAATGAGGCTCGCCGAAATAGAGTAACCCACAAACGAACTTCCACCTACGAACTCAACCGGGGTGTGCGTTCCCAGCCGCATGATCGCGGGACGGTCGGAGGCGAAACAAACGGAGGACGCACGCGCGTCACTATCTCTCCGTCGCCCGGTCGGTTCGCGTGTCGACGTTCGTGGCCGCTCCGTTCATTGCTGTTCGACTGTGCGCCGCCAGCGGACGTGCTGCTTGCCGCGTGGGTTTGCCGTGCAACAAAAGCGTGCGATCGTGCGATCAAGGCCAGATTCGGAAAGCTCCCGCTTACGACGGGCGTCAGAGTGGTCCTTAGTGGCGCAAAAGAGGTATCTATCGATCGAAATCGGATTGTGTGTGTGTTCTTTGTCAGTGATTAGTCGACGCGAAAACCCGATCTCAACTTGACAGCTGTCAATCGATAGTGGTAGATCGTCGTGTTGGTGCTGTTTTTTCCATCCCAAAACCCTGATTAGTTGTGGTTGACAGCGTGCAATTCGAGCGGTGTGGCTTTCCATGTATTAAACTTCAGTGCCGCTTTAAAGACGCGGTGGCGTGTTTTCTCCAGCCATGCAACCATAACAAGCATCTCCTTCCCACAGTGTGCGCTCGTGTGTGTGTGTCTGTGTTTTTCTTTTAGTACACGTGAGTGTGGGGGTGTGTAAGTGTTTCTTTTAGTGTTCCTCCAGTACGTGGGAGGCTTTTTTCAAGGTGGCTTTTCCCGTCGTGTCCGCAAGCGAGAGTGAGACGTAAAGCCGTAAGACGTAGGTTGGATGTTGTGGCATCAAGAACAAGAAACGGGAAGGTTGGAATGCCACGCGGTGTTGGCGACGTGCATCAGTGCAGAAGTCATTAGGTTGATCGTTTGATCTACATACGTACGTGAGCTCCCACATTGAAATCTCGTTCAAAACCCAACCAACGTTGAAAGAGTTCAAAGAAAAAGCAAAAACAGGTCGCAATTCGTCACTTTCAACAATGTGTGTGTGTGTGTGTGTGTGTGTGCACGTGTACTCAGGAGCATTAAGCCGGGAAAGCAAAATAGGGAAATAAAAACCGTCATCCCTTTCCCTTTGCGATCAGTCCGCAGTGGAAGAGTGGCCTCCCATACAGAGTACCGCGAGCGAGCAACAAGCAACCTTGTGCCTTGTGCGGGGAAATGTGCGAGCAGAAAATGAATAAAATTCCCGGTTGCTCCCGGGGTGTGGGAAAGTGTGCCATCCGGCCACCAACCCATTCAATGATAATGGTGTGAAAAGTTCCCAAAATGCCGCAAACCATCGCGGCGATTTCTCACGCCTCACACCAGGCAAAAGTGCGAGTGAGCAGAACGCGATTTGCAAAGGGCATGGCGTGTGTTTGTATGTGCGTGTGTGTGTGTGTGTATTCGGGGTGGGTGGATGGGAGGGTGGTGAACATTACGCCCAACGCTAATTGCTTGCCCCAGCCTGCCCCCTAGGTTCATCTTCGGTTTCGGAGTGGAATTAAATTAAATTTCTGTAGATTGTGATACGTCGCGTGGGGAGGGCTTCGTTGTCCGCTACTGCTGCTGTTGCCACTACCTCCGCAGACAAACAGACATAAAGCCCAGCTGATAAGAAATGCTGCTCTCACCGTATCATCTTCCCCTCGATCTGATTCGGTTGGTGGCTAAAACAGCCACAGACAGTGTAAAAAGCGTTCGGGAAGGTGCTCGAGTTGCATTCGGTGGGGATAAAAAAAAGTTACAAAGCAGCCAGATAACGATAACTCACAGCAGCGCCCGAAGCGCACCAGCTGCTACTCCCAAATTCCTACCAAAATTCAGGAGGGAAAACCCCCCGAAACAATCCCCCGAAAAGCGGTGGAAACGCGCCCGGGCACAATTTAGCAAAATGATTAATACACCTCGCTTTCCACGCCTATTTATTCGGGTGTGTGTGTGTTGCCCCTGCCGCACATCAAAGCCGGAAAGAGTTTGAATGCAAGATTTGGGGTGAAATAGTTGAAGAGGCCGCAGGCTCCCCGACGAGCTCGAGCTGGGGAGCTTGGGGCAGAAGATAATGGCAAATAAGAGCACGAACGAACCGGCGGCGCCATACCGGATCGGGCTGAGCCGCGCCCATAACCTTCCCGCCTAAAGACGCCGGTAAGGTTAAGGTTTCCCTGCGGCGGAAGCGGAAGAGATTTGCACACACTTTTAGCACACACACAGCACTGTTGTTGTGGTTTTATCTTTCGTTGCTGGGTGGAGCACCAGCAACCTGAATTTTTATCACAAAACTGGGCTGGTGAAACAACGTCATAAAGAGTAACAGAGGTAGTGATCGCGATCTTCGCTTCGGCTGTTTTTTTTTCTCTTGGTTCGCTTTGAGATTTTCTTCGGAGGCTTGGAAGCCTCCACCTTTATCTACGCCCCGCTTCAGATAGTTGCAGATGGCAGCAAGGTAGCCCCAAAAAATCAATAGCCCACTTTCCAGCCGTAGCAGCAGCTACGCTTGGAATCGTTGATAATGGTGGCGCTTTTGTGGATTGTTTTTATTATTGTATCAATCTTCCCTATTTTTTTCGTTGCCTGATGGGGCCTGCGGGTGATAATGCATTATTGGCGGGTACACAGCACACCCGTCAAGGTCGAACGGATTCAACCACGCGGGCTCTCGATCGTGTGATTGATGAACTGACGGGTGAGTTTATTTTGGGGGTTTTTTTTTTTGTAGAGTCTAAAGCCAAGATTGAGGTGGTTTTAGATAAAGAGATGAACAGATCGGTGGATTTGAATACCCGAATCGGTTTTGACACCTTTAAAGGCCTTTAAAGGAATGGAAAAGTTATGCTTTGAGCAATGGAAAATGTTTTATAATCGAATTACTAGCACAGGGAACCATTGATATGTGTTTCTCTTTGTTCAGTTCTATATACTTCTCGATGGCATTTACTAGTGGCTACTAGTGTGTATGTATTATTATCCTACTTCAGGTTTCAATTTAGAATTCTGATCCGATCAATTTCATGTGAGAGCGGACGCTTTCATGCATTTGCTGTCTGAAGTTTTTGTTCAAGTTTTTTTTTTGTTGCAAAACTTCAAACCATCAATATGATCGTAGGTAGTGATCGATTCCAAATAGCGTTAGATAAGCTTAGAAGCTTAACAAAGAGCTCACAGGTCTAAAAAGCTTAAGGAAAAACGAGAAAAACTTTGCTCTTTGATCGTTTCTGCATGATATCTCCCTTAACTCATTTGTTTTACAGTTTCATTTGTCTGCTAAAGCTCGGAGATATTGTTGATTATAGTTACGTTAACATTTTTTCCACTATTTACTTAAATATACCATTTAGGATCATATTGAAAACAACTTCTTATTAAAAAAATGAAAAAAAAGTTAAGCCTCCAGTCTTTTGTCCAAATCTTTGGTCTTGTTCCCAAAATATCAAAATATGGGATCAAAGTATGTGTTTTGATTACTGACGTTCTTATTGGTCTAGACTTCGTTTTACTCATGTTGAAACATAGCTCTTGATGATTCTCGTGGAGTCTTCTAGCTAATTTGAAGATTTAATTTTTATAGGCTCAAAATTTATGACATTGTATGTCAAATTGACCGTCACAATATTGTTTCTGATTGGAACAGTAGGACTCAATATTTTAGATAGAGAAATATCTGTCTTTGATATTTGTATAACCGACTTATGCAAACTGGTTACACGAAAAACTCAAAGTATAGCTCCATAATGCTATTAGATATGCGTTAGAACACAAGTTCTCCTACCCCTTCCACGCCACTCGAAACGAAATTGAAACACACACAAATCCTTCACGGTGTCGATTGCACTTGAGCATCCAACAAAGAGCGCGAACCTTCATCCGGCGGCGTAAGCCGGAAAGGTAATACTTTCGAATTTACAACCGTTACCACGACCCGTGCCGTGGGTTTCGTTGGCCTCGCGTGCCTACCGATGCTGGCGCCCTGTTTGTGATGAGCCGGGCGGCCCGACAGGGCAGATGAATTGACCGCGAAACGGTGGCAGGTACGTGCCCCGGGTGCCCTTCGCGATCGGCAGCCGCAGACACACGCACGTGCGCAGATGATGACGGACTGGATCAGATAACGACATCTAATCTTGCTTTTGTTTCCCTGTATGGACGCTGTTTTCTATCACCATGTGTCAAGCGGTTTCTACTGGGTTACTGATAGCATTACGATGTGTTTTCTATGGAGAATTGCAGTTCACTTTAAAATGCATTTTGAATAGTTTAAAGTGAAACGAGTATGAAACAAAAACACAGTATTATTTGGAGCGAAAGTAAAAGTAGCTGCGCATTGAATAACAGCGCCAAAAACGATTCATTTTGAACTGAATTTCACATCTCCACAGTAGCCTGAAAATTGTAGTAAACAACAGATCGAAAGATGCGCTGATACATATATCAGATGAATGCAATTTCTACCTTCCAAAAACAGTCACCCGCCGTGCCAACTGTCATCCGTGATCGTGACTGTTTTTCATTAAAACTATGATTGAGATCTAATTTGTCACCAAACGCCGTCCACTGAACGGAAATAAACAACGCTCTGTGATACTTCCAACTTTGACGTTTTTGATGTTCCGTACGATAAAACCCCGACCCGATCAAACCGCTCGCTCGGAGCTTATCGTCATCAATACGATCGCCTTTCGTTTGCCGGCTGGTGTTTTATATAATTTTGACTCGATTGCGAAACAATTTGGCAAACATTTCCCCAAACGGAACATCCTTTTGAGGAGGCTTTTTTTTCGTTGTTGCTTCCATTTCCCGTTGGGTGTGCCCCGGTCTAGGGCGCGCACCCGAAACCGAAAGAAACCATTTGAATGTGGTGAAAACCGTCGGCAGGCGGTTGGAAAATTGGACAATTTTGTCCGACGTGCGCGCACGCACGCGAAGTTTCACCGGGACTGGTGGATTAATTTTTTGAACCGAATCATTATCCATCCGTGTGCGCGGTCTGTTGTAGCTCTTTTTTTTATTTTGGGTAAAACCATTAAAGTACAGCGATAATAAAGAAGAGCAGCTGCGTCGAAACGCCACCCATCAGGTCATTGCTACGAGCGCAGGCGTAGGTAATAATCTTAATCACAATAATGTAAATAATTTACTTCCGCCGCCATAACCTCGCGTTTTTTTGGGGGTGTTGATTGCGCGGAGATGGCCGGGTGAAACGGGCAGTGGCAAGGACTTTTCATTAAATCGAAAATCTTATAACGACATTACGATGAACCACGTTACACAGGGCAGTAAGAGGGGGAGATCACACTCGCGTGGGTTGTCTATGCATAATTATGAAATGAGCGTTTTTTTTTTGCACGCTCATTGTGTGTAGGTCATAGGGTAAGCGAAGTCCGGGGGCGTCACGCTTTTGTGAAGTACTTCATCGTGTTTTGTTTTCGTACGGTTAATCCGGTTCGACGTCTATTGGGTTTTTGTTGTTCGATCCGAGAAGAAGGAGATAGTTCCATCCACCGTCGTCATGCCTTGGACGCACCGAAATTGGGCATTGTTGGGTATCCGAAAGAGGAGTGTTGCTGCTCGTATACCTCCACCGTCGCCACCGTGGAATATGAATGAACTCCGCGTTTGATCCGGCGTGTTACAGCGCAGAAGTGTCAGTCGCTTTAAGTCAATCCACTGGTGTGTGACCACGACCATAAGGAGCATCGCCTTCCGTCTCGCCGACAAAGCGACGCGGAGCATTGGACAGGTCCGATCGGAAAGGGTGCTGCGGTTGATTTATACTGACCATAGCGGCGACACCTACACCTGTGGCTCGCCGGTGGCAGGAGGAATGTTTATTATTGCTGTCGGCTCGGATCAGCCATTCCGGTACGTCACACCGGCCTGCTCAAGTTTGCCGCTCCGTCAACACCGCTGACACGCCATTAGACAGCCGCCTGATGTCACCGACGCTCGGGTGGGAGCGGTCGTGCAGTGTAGAACGGCTATATTATGATGCGGTTGTTTGAACGGGTTGCGCTCCACAGCCAAACGTAAGCGCGGGGTTCGGTGTGTAATTGTGCTGATGGATCATTTCGAGCGTCGGTTCTGTTGCCATCAATGGGTGGGTTTGTTTTTATTGCGAGATTAAATTTTGAAATTGCATATGGATAAGTATTTTGGAACGCGTCATCATGGGGACGGAGTGGGCTGTTGTGCTCGAGGTTGTTTTGATATGTCGCGCACAGCTGCGAGTAAACATTGGGCTGGATGTTGGATTTCTTATGTTTGTAGCATGAAATATGACCCAAGGAGCTGTAGAATGAAGATATGCTGACAAGTTGAGTGAAAAAGCTCAATTGTACACTTGGTATATATTTTAATTTCAATTGAAATTCATACTGAAAACCAAGAAGAGTCGATAATCAACCGATATTTATAAAACATTCACCTTTCAATTGTGCTTCTGATAGAGTCCGGACCAAGAATGCACGACTTTAAAGTATAGACAAGATATCACAAAAAACCTTAATTTTAAGCCTAGTCTCCATCAACAGATGCCTCAGAACTTGTACTCCTACAACAGAATCCTACTACTAAAAGCTGGCGCAGTTCTTAATTGTTCAAAGTTGAGATCAGCATCACGCCGAAGCTCTAACAATGTTGTTGGTTTCAAGGTTATGTTGGGCATCTTGTTTCACCTGATCTGCAAAAATTGAATGTTTCAGATGTTAAGACTTGGCTCATTTTGATATGTAACAACACATCCGCTATTTATTTAGATTGTTTTAACCGATACTTGATGAATTCTTATTTGTAGAGTCAGTGGGATATATTTAATGGATAATAAAAAGTTCTTCCTTTGAAAAATGATATCGAGACATTTATATAAGACTCTTGAAACGTGAAACGCTTCAAAGACAGGAAGGACATCCCTGTAGAAACACTATTCAAAACTTCTGTTTCTAATGCCCGTTCGGCAGTTCTTACTAGTAACGTCGTAAAAGTATTCCAAACAGGTCTTACACTTCCTGCACACAAATTACTTCACCACCTCGTCATGAAAGGTTGGGTACATATTTGCACATGACCTCACCGGCTGTAAGCCTGCGGGAGCCAACGCAAACATGCGCTGTAAATAGCCACACTGAAGACTTGCGCCCACCCGCTGGCAGCCATTCGTTCGGCAAACACCTTCGTTTGCTGATCAAACGCAGCAGCTAGTGCAGCGGCAGCAGCAGCAGCAGCTTATACGTGTAATTGGTGCGAGATTATAGGCGTCATCAGAGCTTTGTGGGATGAGTATTTTAATTCCTACCGGTGCTCCGGTCGGGCAGCGTTGTCAGATGTTTAACGAATCGGTGCGATAAGGGGCACAATAGACAGCAGATAGCTGAGTTGATAGTGATAGGAGATGTTGCCGAACGAAAAACCCGGAGGAGCGGATGATTGCAAACGTAACTGCGCGCAATCGATTCTCTTCGGTTTAGACGCCGATGTCTAATGTGGGCCGCGAATGATGTATTGAATTTCGCAAACAGTCGGTCCCAGTTGGAATCCGAAACGAAGCGAACAATTGCCTTAAAAGGTAATAGGTCTCGTCGAGTCTTGAAACCCTAACGCGGCGTGTCTTATCTCCCCGGGTTCGTTCGCGAGTGTGTATGCGTTTACTCTCCCAGCTCACTCCTATCAGCATTATTGTGTTGTTATTTATTTTGTTTTTTTCGTTATGCTATCCCGTTTCCATTCACAGCACCCACCACAACCGATACTACCAAACGGAAACGGTTCCATCCGCTGCGCAACCTTCGGCGGATCTTTCGCCGCCGAACCGTATCGTCGGCCGACCGTGCTCCGGGTCAGCTGGGTGCGAAAGGCCCTACGCACATACACTTCGCCACACCCGGCTGCTCCACCACCGATGCGACGCTCCCGCGCACCGGCTTCGGCGTTCCGATCACCATCCGCAACGATTCCATCACATCCGGGGCCGCCCCGGGCACGTCCCAGGCCGGGTCGGGCGTTTACTTCAAGCGCGAAACCTACCGGCTGCGGAACTCCGATGATCTAGACAAGGAAATGTCCGATTACCAGCGCAGCCTCAGCGAAGGTCGACTCGTGGATAGGTAGGTTAAGGATCACCGCGTCTGATAGCGGCTTTTTGGGCAAAAAAAATTCTTTTGTGACGTTCTTATCTTCCGCGCGGTGCTTATATATCTTATCGCGTGCTCAGTTAGAATAGCCATCTGGAGGAGGGATTACCGAACGTTGGCCACACTTGTGGCTAGTACGGTTGAATCTATTGAGACAAGTAGTTGTTTTCACGCGGCACGGCTGGTTTCGTAGGTTGTGCTTAGGTGCTCTTATCGAAGCAATCTGTTCGACGACGGGGAGGATTTATTTGTATGGGCAATCGAACGGAGCAATGATCCAAGTCGATAGAGCCCCGACCGCAGCGTTTCGATATCGAACGTTGATAAGAAGTACCGTAACGTAAGTTTTCGATTATTAAGTGTCTCTAGCAGAGGGTGGAGAAAGCAAAACACTTTAGTTTATCGTCACAAGGTGTGGCATGTTGAAGCAACTTCGCTCTTAAGGTTTCTTTAGCTCATCAGTGTTCGTTCTTTCCTTTCACAGTGACATCAGCCGTGATGCACTCTCACAGTCACACGATAGTGTCTTTTCCGAATCGGCAGGAACAGCCAGCAGTCTATCGATTACGCTAAAGGTAAGCATCGATACGGTTCGACTTTAGATTAGGACATTCTTTTCTAATCTCTTCCTAACACATCTCTCACCACAGAACGAACTAGCGGACGTACTGCGCAAACGAAGAAAAGACCGTCAAGGCGAGGTTTCGGACGAAGATCTCGGATTGCCCATGAGCCCGATCACGCCACAGCGTAAAGATCGCGGTATGAACAAAAGCGAAGGATCGCTTAGTATACTGAGCATGACCAGCTCGGACATGGACGATGACCGGTCCGCGTCGAACGCGAGCGGACACAACCTACTGCACCTGGATTCGTCCACCTCTGGATCGATCAGTTTAAACCGTTCTGACAACATGGACGAGAGTGGTAAGAAGTTTGCCCTGAGGAGTTTAAGAGGCTTGATCTAATCTGCAATTTCAATTCCCAACAGGCGACTCCTCGAAACTGAGCCATTCCGCAGCGAAACACAAACTTGCCGTACGACCAAAGAAAAAGGGCCCAACCAGGGCACGAACTCGCCCGAGAGAGGTAAGATAAGCTGCATCACTTTGGCTCAGCTATAATAACTAACCCCGTGCTCTTCTTCCAGACAACGCTGCTTCCAGCGACGCCCGAAGTGAACGAGGAATCGTTGAAGCTGTCCTCCACGAACATCGCCTCCAGCCTGTCGCCCACGAAGGAAGCGAACGAGAAGGCCCACTCGCTACCGTACGGAATCATGCCGCCCGGCGCATCGACCCCGCTCTCGTCGCACCCGATGCCCAGGTCACCCGCCAAAGAAATTAGCACCTCGAAGCTATCGGTCGGTGACGCCCCGTCGGTCACCTCGTCGTCGATCTACGTCAACAGGAGCATCTCGAAGAGTCACGAGTTTGAGCGCACGTCGGAGCATCTGCTCACGGTGGAGGGAGCGGGTGCAGCATCGCGAAAGGAAGACGATGGATTCTTCAAGCGCATTCTGAACTACAGCTTCAAGAAGAAGAAACACGAATCGGGGAAAGACGAGTCGGCATCGGTGACGGCGTCCCCGCGGAAGGAGGACAACACGAGCAGCGTCTACATAAGTTCAGCTGATCCTTCCGCGACCGACTGCATACCGACGGAGCAGATTATGAAACTCTCTCTGGTGGTTGGCGAGCCTGAGCTGTGCGGCGAGTTGAGCGGCTACAAGAAGATCAAGTCTGGACCGGCGGCACGGCAGCGTGTTTTCCCGAAGGATATCTTCACAGCGGAAGAGCGCGAAGCGAACGCTAAGGAGCAGCATCAGCAGCAACGATATTCCTCGAACGTAGAGGTTAACCGGCAGTCCGTTGCCTCTTCCGGCAGTGGCCACTCATTGACGATCGGTGACGGAAAGGTTCCGCTACACAAGAGCGAAGAGTATCTCGTTTCGAAGACGCGCAAGTTCTCCGAGCGGAGCGTTGACGGTGGCGAAGGGGACGATGAGGAGAGCGATGGCCGGAAGTACGTCAGCCATGGTGAACGGCTGAAAAGTCCGAAGGTGTACGGGTTGAGTTCGTACCAGCAGAAACTGGCCAAGATTTCCGTCTCTTCGCACGGGTCGACGGCGGCGGCAGTGGAGACGAAGGAGCAAAGTCCCAGCAAGCGCACCAAATCGGTGGAGAAGTCTAAGAGTTTCCGTACGTACACGGACGGTGTTTCCAATCAGTTGCAGGCTGGCGGCCATCAGGTGCCGAGTTTGCCGAACCTGAGCGCTTCACTGTCGGTCGGTAACTTCAGCAACAACTTCCTCGAAACGGAGCACAAGTTCTTCAGCATGACGGAGAACATGAACACGGGCAAGCAGCGCGTGTTTAAGGATTACATCAGCAATGCGGACGACGACGGTGACTCGCGGCACCTGTCGTCCAGCGCCTCGCTCCAGAAGTTCGAGATCAACGACAACAATCTGCTGAACCCGCGCGAGGAGTACGTCGACCATCAGCCGAAGAGTATCGTGCTGACAACGAACACACTCACACCGCCCGAACCGACGAGCATCCTGAACAAATCAAACCAGAACATCTCGCAGATCGAGGAGAACATCGACAAACTCGTCTCGTCGCAGTTCGTCAGCATCATCCGGAGCTCGGACGAGGGCAGCAGCAACGAGCGGCTGGATGACATCGTCCCCGCGAACGTGCCGGAGTTTATGAAGATCCAGCTGAACCGCGTCGACGGTACGGGACGTCCGACGGCCAAAACGAGCAGCATCGTGCTGACGACGTCCCCGACGCCGGCCCCACCAACGTCACCTGCCATCGCTAGTCCCACTGCCAGCGCCGGGCAGTACCAACCCGACGAAGCCATAAAGCTGCAGCGACGGTTCAGCAACGAGAACATCGAGATCACGGAATCGAAGCCACCGCTACCACCGTCGGTCGTGGCAGCCCGCTCGAGTCTGGTGCTGGATGGCACCGGCGTCCCGAAAAGTCCGCCCGCGTTCCGGAAGCAGGGCAGCACGGAGCTGGCAGCGGCCGCCATCGCCGCCGCTGCCAAGCGTAACTCGATGAATCTCTCGCAGGATCTGAGCGACGATCGGAAGGTGATCCTGCAGCGTCGCACCTCGGTGACGGAAGAGAAGATCAAGTACGAGCGGCGAATATCGTCGTCCTCGGAGGACATCAAGTTCGAGAAGAAAAAGTCCACCTCGGAGGAGCTGCTGGAGAAGCGCGGCAGCACGGGCAGTGGAGGTGTGGGCGCCGGCTCGGGTGGCATCAACTCCAACTACAACAGTGGTTCGAGCAGTGGCGACGAGCTGGTCGTGCTGCGCAAGAAGTTTGTCGTGGGCGATAAGGAGGGCAAGGACAAGGACGGTACGCCGGAGCTGATGAAGGTGTTCGCCCGGCGGTCGTTGAAGCTACGCCCGGACGATGACTACAAGGTGACGGACAGTGGAAAGCCACTGTCCAGCATCGATAGCGACAAGGAGAACCAATCGAGCGAGGAGAAGCTCGACAAGGTGGGCTTGCAGCAGACAAAGCAACAGCCTCCGCAGCAACAGCAGCAACAACACCAGCAGCAGCAGCAGCAGCAACAACAACAACAGCAACAAGAGCTCGTGCAACCTGCAGTGATGGCACCATCCGCCAAGAACGGTGCCTGCGTCACTCCGAACGAAAACGGAACAGCTCCCTCCTCCGGGGACGCGATCGTGAGGAAAAGTGTCACCAGTAAGCCGTTTGGCGTGCCGAATCGGTTCAGCAACGCAACGAACGGCGTTGGACAGGCACGCAATGCGACTTCATTCGTGGAGGTCCGCAAAACGCTTCTGCCCAGTGCGACGGTGACTCCTGCCAGCAACAATAATTTTGTGAAGTCAAACGCAACCGGAGCGGATGCTGGGGAGAATCAACCTCCGGTAAGCAATATTAATATCAACAACAACAACAACAACAACATCAACACCAATCGCCATACGATCGCGTCACTGAATCAGCTCAACAGCACCAACGGCGGTGCACTGAACAACAACGCGTCCGCTACTATCATCGAGACCGGCGAGGCGGGCAATGGTGAGATGAACGAGTTTAAGGGCATCCTGCAGCGCCGGGCAGAGTGGGAGAAACGAGCGAAGGAAGGATTCAAGTAGGCGACGCAAACCCAGTGGGAACTCTTGATCAATATGTGCGAATGACGCGTACGTAGTGCAATGCTGGTGTACGTAGTGTAGTGTGTATTGGGCGCAAATCGATTACCTTACCAATGGATTAGCAACACATTGCTTGCCAACATTTGATCTTTCTCTGAGGTTGCACTATGTTTACCGTGTGTCCTCTCCCAATCCCACCCCACCGAGGAAGGATTTCTTAGCATGATCAGATCACCAGCTCCGAATAGATTCTGATCATCCGCGATCAGAAGTTTGTGTATTGATTAGGACCAACGTATTAGACATTTAATCCTCCAGATTAATGCTCCAGATATAGTTAGCCTGCTGTAGATAGTGGACAGAGTGTTCGTGTCCAGTGATCGTCCGTGAAGTTTGGCTTGAAGCTTTCTTCCTTTCCGTTGAACATTAGAACAGAACACCACCACCACCACCACCGTACATCGATAGGACCTGAAGTCATTAGGACACAACCGTGCATGTTACGTAGAACGCCGCGTTGTTGTTTTGTTGGAGCGTTGCAAAGTCGTTAAATTTGCGAGGATCGTTAATGCGAAAGTTCCCCTTTGACTCCGCTAGTGTTTATAGTAGTGGTTTGTGTATAGGCCTGAGGCATTACCAGGCGAGTTTGGGCTCATTCTGCGCTGATCGGAAGGGGAGTTACGACCGTACATCGCAAAAGATTGGACTCTGAAAGGAAGGTACAATTTGGTTTTAGAAATATAAAGTATTTCTGCGGCTTCCCGTATGTGGTCCCTTTTCGATCAGCTCGGAAAACAACCCTAATGATTCCAAATGTGATAGTAAAAGATGTAATGAACGTGATCGACGGTAAAGGGAAGTCAATCGAGCTACTAGCAATGGAATTGAAGGACGTTGCGGGGGAAGGTTACAGAGAACGTAACGAACTATGTGCTTTTCTTTGCCGAGATTCATAGAAGCGAGTTGATTATATTATAGCTTTTAATATATCAGATCGTTCGTAGATCGATTCACTCACCCAGATGCTAGACGTATCGTTAGGAGGCTGTATAGCACACTACTAAACTCTCACGTGTTGTTGTTTTTTTTTTTGTTCGCTTCTGTTTACATGTTGCTTGTAGTCCCGACCGTTGGGGAAACTTTGTTTCTGTGTACATAAATCGTTGATCTTCCTTGAAAGTGGTAGCAGTGAATCTTGGCTGTATCAGAGGAACGTTTCTTAAAATTCGCACCCTTACGCGTTAGGATAGAGCCCGCGACGCGAATGACGTGGGATCGGACACAATTTCCACAAAGTAATAAAAATCGGCCCCGGAATGTGTCGCACGGCTTTGTTAGAGCAGTTGTTAGCGTTAAGCAAGCATTCACGTATACACTTTAGGCACGTTAGTACGACCGTAGAAGGACGACGCATATACTCTCGCTTTTACGATGATTAATGCTGCAGCATACCCAAATACCACTATTACCACCACTAACACGCGCGCTAGGAGCGATTTAGTGCGACCGTTACGTTTAGTATGGCAAACCGGACGACGCGTGTGCTCAATGGAAACCGAAATCAAAATAGCTATTCTTCCCGCACGGAGCAAGAGCAGTGCAAAGTCAAAATTCTTTACGCGCCTTCCGAGCGACATTTTATAGGTAAAGCGACGTGAAAACCGAGCGCGAAGTACGACGGGATTGTATTTTCTCCGCCGACAGGCCCCCCCCCCTCTCACCCCATTTGTATTTGTTACTGTTTTTTAAATGTGTTAAGATGAGCCACGTGCATAGTCCGCCGTGCAACAAGTCTCGTGCTTGTCTCGTGTAGAGATTTTCCGACGCGACAGTTGGACAGGTCACGGATTCGTGATTCGAGAGTAATAATAAAAGAGAAACACAAGAAATCAAATCATCATCCCGTTTTTTCGATATCGATGTATATGTTTAGCACTATGAAGAGAAATAAATGCAATTTCCTGAACGTAAATCCAATAGCTTCGAATGTGGTAGTTTTGTTTTCGTTGGCTCTGCTAGTAGTTTCGAAGAAGATGACAGAAATCGGTTGTTTTTAATAACATTATTAACTTTATATACCGCTTTTTGGGGGTTTTCTACTAGTTTGTACCCTTCCTGTGACACTTTCATTTCGCAGTTTTCGTACAACTAACCGTTCTGAATCATTGCTTCATTTGAGTCACCGATAACGATCTCATCTATTTCGCAGATTGCATACTTTTTAGAGCATTATTAGAGCATTCTCGGCAAACATTTCACTAACGCCCTATTAACGATCTTCAATCAAACATGACGACTGGAACTTTATTGGAACATGCGATATCTCATCCCCAAAACACTAATGACTTATGTTGTTGGGTGTTTATCCTCCCGATTGCACTATCTTCCAGCGTTAGCGTTTAATAAACAGTGAACTGCTGTCGTACATACTTTCTCTCTCCCAAACCAGATGACATGACAAACCACTTATGCTGTGCAACGCAAGGGTCATACACATTCCAGGACGCACTCATCGTTCGACGGCCACGGCGGCTACGGCTAATGGAAACTTCATCGAAACCCTGATGTCACTTGAACCGATGGCCGGCTAAAAATACGAATGTTCTCGCCTCACCAGCCCCCTCCACGAGCCGGCTTCTCGATGACATTTGTACCGCGTCCGATGACATGTCCGCGCGGTAATTAGTGCGTAGCCATTTTCCAACGCTTACGCGGCTTCACCACCTTCGATCGATCGCTGGTGGGATCGTGCGTTTCGGGAACAGCACGCGCGGTCACATCTTGCCAGACGGGTGACTGTGTGCTGAGAAAATATGACCCACTGGTATTATTGTGGACGCTTTTTTTCCGTGACACTCTCGCCTGTGACGTAGACCGAACGTCTTGGGAGTGAGTCACCGGATGAAAGGATGAAGGCTATGGGTGAGTGAAAATTTACAGCTTTGCCTTTACAGCGAAAAGCCGAAAGGATCGTACTACTATTTGCGGAGGGTGAGTTCATCCCATCGCTTCCAGTGGCAAAAGGCACACTGTTTAGCACAACTTAATGGAGCATTCTATTTTTGCGGCTACGAATGAGTAAGCTTAAGTCGAGGACAGCAGACGCCTGTTAGTAATTAAAATTGCCCATATGGTGGACTAGGCAGCTCACTCGCGAAGTTGTCACCTGAGACGGATTTAGTATCAGCATAACCCTCCGCTGAAGAAGGGAAGATTATTCATTTGTTAAATATATCCAATGCGATGTTAATACAGAGAACGAAAATGATGCAGAATAGAATGTGTCACGTTATAAAAATGAAAGTAATAATACGAATTGATTCGCCGAATCCGAGTTGAAAATTACGCATCGATAGTTTGTCTTACACCATTCCAAAGCCACTATCTGTCGAATGCGGATGGAAGCGACATTACCGATGGTACAAAGTTTGTTCAACCAGCGGATGGCTGAACAAGAGGGATCCATTTCAAGTTGGCCGCATGCCAGAGAACGATACGGACGAAATGCTTTAGTTCGTGCTTTGTTTTTACCTATCTTGTGAAACGGAAGAGATTAAGGAGCGATGCTGTGGTTTACCATCGCATTTTAAATTCAATTTCAAATAGAATTTCAATATGTATAAAATATTACTTTTTTTGTCGAAGTACGACAATATGAAATGCTGTCAATTTATTTATAAATTAAATAGAACAAAACAAATGTTGAAATCTGTCGAGTCGGATCAGGTATATCAATTATTTAGTAGTCTAAATATTATAAAACAGGTGGTCTTATTACATCTAAATTTGTTGATCATCCATAGTTACCTAATTTTGGTTTTTGATACGAAACAATTATTAAATTGTTTACAGATATGGTTTGATAAATACATTTATAAAAAGAAGAGTGCATTTTTACAAAACAAGCCTTTTGTTTTCACTGTTCGAGTCTCATTTTTGTGTAAAAAGATGTTCTAATGGAAGACATTTTTCCAACTTCGCTTTTAAATTCAATCAGTCTCAGCTATTTCAACAACCAATTTCTCTCCGCACAGTAGAGCTACACCCTTGCTGTTACTACGGCAACGGATTTCGATCCTTTCCGTACCTTTTCCCGTACGAGCACAAAATGCGCGAACAACCCGGCAGCTGAAAGCAAACGGAGGCTACGATTATTATTTTCGGTTTTTTTTTTCTTTCTTCTCTTGTTCGCTTCGAGACACCCCTTTTCGGCGAGGCCCTTTTCCAGCGTAAGAAACACGAGGCTCCATTCATGACGCGACGGCCAACGAGACCCTAAACCTGCTACAGGCGGAAGGGCCACAAGACAAGACGATCGGCAAGGGACCAACAGACCGGACCAACAAAAAGAAAAAAAAACGGAAACAAAATAGCACGTAATATGAGTGCGAACGAGAACGCAGAACAACCCATTGCGTCAGCGTAATACGGCGACGACGACGACGCGGTGAATATTTTCATCTCATCGCCGATCTCGCAGCTCATCTCACACACTCCTGCCCGGTTCGGCTCGGGTGCACCGTTTAACGCGGCCATTTGCGCTCACCGAGCAGTTTACCTCTGGCCGGCACCGCGAACGGAACGGGGCACAAATCGCGTCGGCCTGAACCACCCGAGCCGTTGGCCTGGGGCTCTCTTCCGTCACAATACACACTGTGGAAAGTGAAATCGCACGCGGCCGTACCGCTGGAGGCTGCAGTGAGTCGGAGCTGGAGTGGAAGTTTGGTTCGATACGGTTCGATTGACCGGTACCAAAGGGTTGCCTGTGTGTGAGTACAGTGAGTTTTGTTGGAGTGAACTCCATAAGCGGCGACTCCATCGTGACGAGCGAGTGAACGTTCGTTAGACAGCAACCCGGCAGCTGATCGAACGCACGATCGAGCCAAAACAAAGCGATCTCCAGCAGGTAGATAAGAGGCCGGTGCTACTGGCGGCACGCCACAAATGTAACTCGCAAGGCTGACTTAGGAGCACGGACCATTCTTGGTGGTTTTGTGTGACTCGACTCATCCATTTGTGTGTGTGTGTCTGTGCAGTTGCAAGTGGAGAGCAGCGGTCGTGACCTTTTGACAGCGTTTCCGGACAGTGCAATAATAAAAACAAGCATAGTTTCAACTGCCAATGAGCCAGCTAATCGATCTGTTCCGCGATGTGATGTGTCTGTCGTTAGTGATTGTGTTCTATAAGGCGATAGCTAACTACTGTATTAACTACTGAGGTTTATCACGTGCCAGATAATAGAATAAAGAAAATGATGTGCATGGAATTAATATGAGTTAATATTGAGAGTGGTTTTACAATCAGTTTGGTTCAGATCAGTTACATTGTGGTCATATTTGTTAAGCATGATCATATTGTGAACCATCCAATAGCATACTAATCAACAAGATAGATCGAGATCAAGATCAATATATTGATAAGCACTCACGCTAAGATAAGCATTAACCCTTCTCATGACAACCGGCTGTTCGGGTGGTCAAATTCGCCATACTAGTGCTCTTCCTCTTCCTAGTGCAGCTGTTTCACTTTATAGGTCATTTCAGTTATTTGCAAGGGCTGAAGTTACGGCTAATTATCGTACTTATTGTTTGACTGTTTGCTTACATTTTAAATTGGTTGAACTAGGTGATAACTTCGGTATCGTTTCAACAAATATCAAACTGAACTATCACTTTCTTAAACTTAAACTGATATTTATAGCCATTTAACGATGCGTCCCTCATAAATAGTTTTATTCCTTAACACTGGGCACATGTATGGGTTTGCATGTCTAAAGTCGACGTTTTTTTATACGATCGTTTCGATTTATGATCAACTTTATCGATTGATACGGCTGTGAAGCGAAACATACAATAACTCAATCTCGAAGTGCGACACCTTGGCAGCGCAATTCAGTGCAGTAAAAAACCATTTCAAAAGTGCGCTAAACGTACTTTTCGCAATAAACTACCGATCATGAAAATAAAAATGGTTTCATAAGACACAAGAAAAAAATTGGTGTTCTTCAACCATCTAGAAAATATACTAAAGGTCCTGCTTTGCCATGTATCTTTTAAATAAGTAAAAAAAAAATCAAATGCTAAGGACAAAATTTTTATTTTGTGTTGATATATTGAGATAATACTGAATTTCTGAAAGTTAAACCAATTCCGGACATGAAATATACGTCATTCTAGCAGTCATTTTCATGAAAATAACAAATTGAACCAGGATAGGTGGGTTCACACGAGTCGAACTTTTGATGACGAATTTCACGCACACTATTACTGGATAACCTTTTCTGCTTGAAAAAGACTCGACGAACACAGCTTGAGACAGACTCACTAATACATTGATAAAAAGGTTCGCAGATCGTACAAATTCGAGCAGAGTTCGACTCGTGTGAACCCACCCGATGACTATTTTGCATTTTAATGAAGATAAAACATAAGCATGAAACGTTTTGTCACTTTCAAAGTCCATTTTTAATGCGGCAGTAGTTTTATAGCTGCCATCCACAGGTTTAACGGACAACCGTTTTCTACTTCAGAGCAACTAAGATAAGTGATCTATAAACGACACCGCTGTAACGCGCGTAACGATTGTTAGTTTTCGAATGTTTGAACAAATTTTCTAACATGCAAACAAGACAGCAAAATATAGGAAAACATCGGCAAAGAAGGCAAACATGTCACGGTGTGTTTATAAACACAACGATGCGACGAATATAAATATATATTCCTACCATTTCTAACACGACGCTGCACTAGAGAGAAAAAGTCCGGATTTTTCAAACGATCCATCGGCGTATGGGATGAGTTATCTGCTTTCCAAACGCGAAGGCGTAGGAAGACGATTTCTTAACACGTTCGCAATATGAGTGATTCAAGGGATATAATAATAGCTTTAAGAAACCGCACATCCCGACCGACGGACGACACCGTTCGATAGTAAACTCCCATTAGGCGGACCGGGGCGCGCGTTATTTGACAGTTGCGTTAATTGTACACGCATTCCATGGCCGCGTGGGAGTGAAAAGAAAGCGCCCGAAATACACCCTCCTACTGATGCATTTTCCTGTCATGTGTGTGTGGTTTTTCTTCTCTTCGCTAGGTTAATGAGTGGTTCTTTGCTCACGTGTGGGTACGGCTCGAGCTGTGTGCGGAGTGAAAATTGATAGATAGCGGCCAAGTGTGTGTGTGTGTGTCCTTTGCTTAACGTAGCGCCCGGTGTGGGGTGACCTGAAAATGTCGCTGGAGCGCAAAGGAGATGTGTTCGGTGGGCTGAAAAGTTGGTGGGTGAAAGGGCGCTTTTCGCGCTAGCTCTACGGTGCGATCGGTGCTGCCGGGCTCCACGCTCCCGCGGCTGGCCGAAAGTGAAAGTTTTTGTGTGGTGATAATTTTAGACAACAAGCGAATTTCGGCCCACCAAGTCCGTGCGTTGACGGATCCGTACGGAAGTGTGTTCGAAAACAAAAAAAGGCAAAAGTCTCCTCGAACCAACACGAAAACAACATCATAATCTTGGTGTTTTTCAGCGCAGTACCTGACCGTGGTTGTGGTGGTTGTAAAAAAAGAAACAAATTAGACGTACCTCGACGTCGACAAGCGTCCTCTTGAGGTCGTATAACACATCAGAAGCAATGACCCAAGACGCGCGACCAACGCCGAACGCGGCTGGACCCCGGCCACGGATTAATCTCACCATGCCGCCGGTCTACGTGGCGCCATCGCAGCATACGCCGGCGAAATACTCGCCGGCCCACTACTTCCAGCAGCTCCACCACCAACAGCAGCAGCAGCAGCAGATGCTGCAGAATCCGCTCTACCAACCGGGCCCGGCACCGGGAACGCCCGGTTCGCCCACCAGAATCTCGCTCGGTGCGGACGGAACCGAGCAGCCGGACTACACCGACTACTACTCGATGTACCCGGCCAAGGCGGGCGAGTTCATGTTCAAGCAGTTCGAGGGCTTCCGGGACTTCACCGTCAACACGGCCAAGTCGGGCATGGGGGTGGGCGAAAAGTCCGTCTTCTGGATGTACACCAAGATCACCAAGTGGTCCCGGAAGTGGTTCACGCACTTCTTCCTCTTCCTGATACTGTTCCTGTACTCGGTGGCCGGGGCGGCCCTGTTCATCGCGGTGGAAGGTACGTTGGCCGCTAGTTAGCTTAACCGTTGGCTTCCGCATTGGGTCGGTGCAGGTGGGCTGGAGCGCAGGAGCGAGCGTTTCGTGAGTGTCGCTGAAGTCGTCTTTATTAAGTTTCAAACTGATTTTCGAAGTAATCAAGTGATGGGATAAGAATGGTTTTCAACTTTCGCAGGAAGGTTCTAATTACATTCCGGTGCGGTAGTCACCTTCTTAAAGTTATAACAGTTGCGCTGGGAGCGTTGTGTTTAAACGTTAAATCAAAAGGAGCACGTGGCTGTATACACCACTGGTTGTTACCTAGTCCTTTTAGCTTAAATAATGTTAGCAGTAAAGCACTAAGATATGTTGGATTCATGCAGTACTAGAGTAGACACTAAAAGGTTGAAAATGAAACTCAAACGGAAGAGTTAAGCAAAGATAATGACTTATCGATAACATCGATTATTTTACGTTAAAAAAGACAGGTTTTGTTATAGATTTTATGTACTTAAAACAAGAGATTAAACAAGAGATTTCAAGAAAATGAATAAAATCGTTTGCTATACGATAACGAGCAGTAAATGATCGGCAAGGAACCCAAAGCGAAAATCGAATACAATCCAATACTCGCTCCAACATCCATCTATAGAAGATATTTTAGTTAAAGGCTTATATTTTGGAAAACCAGTTGAGCTCGAACACACTACCTCAATCACCTGGAACACTCCAGAACTTGGCTGTTTTGGAACAAGGTGTCCTCGTGTCGCAATTCAACCAATTGTATGGTCTTGTGAAATTTTGGTTTAATCAGTAAATATTGTCAAGCATTCCAAGATTCGTGATTCGAATAACAGAATAGATCCAGGAGTTCCATGAGATCCAAGAGATTGATCAATAGTTAAGTAAGCACGATCTTTAACGAAGAGTGTATTTAATCTCACAAGTCACATGAGCAGCATCAAATATGGGGTAGAATAGAAAATTTCAAAGCCTTAACTTGCACTGAGCTATGCTTTGTATCAACAAGTTAGTGTGAGCTATGTTAAACTCGATGAAACACAGGTTTTGGCTTAATTGGCGAGTTTTGCACAATAGCTAAGGAGCTAGGATAATAACACTGTGCTCAATACAAAAACGATGTCCAACCTATGTAACATTTTGGACAACTAGTAGTGACAGTGAAGTAGAACATTTCCTTTGGATCAAAGTGTTATTGCTCAGGAAGACTAATACTACAATACTTTCAGTAAACAGCCAACAAGGGAAACACAAACATCGGTTCGCTTTCACCGTTGCTAACTTTAACGACGCGTACGAGGTTTTTTATTAAGCACGTCGTTAGGTTTCCGCTCGCAACGGCTCCCACAGCTGCAGGCGAAACAAAAACATTTTGACAACTCACTAAATATCCATAAAAATCCGTTTCGCTCGCTCGCCTGGTCCGTGCAGTGAACGCTTGCTCCTCGGGACCGGACCACTCTGCGCCGACCCTATATTTTAAACAAATCCGTGACGACACACGCGCACACCGATGTCATTCGGACCAGATCATCGGACATTATCATCCGCCGCAGCGTGCAAACGCCACCAGCCAGCCACCATCGCGGTGGTCGTTGCAGACATTATGCTTTATTTTGTTATCCTCCCGCCTTCCACGGCCCTCGGCACGGGACACAGGGGTTCTGCAGACGCCCAGAACCCAGATGGTACCCCGGTCGCGCCGAGCGAAACACACTCGTCACGAAATCGACTGCCGTTGGGCGCGCGGTGTGCCGCGCCCGGTCACACAGTTATTTATTTTTATTTTGCCTAATATTTTTCCGTTAATCATACGCTAAAATTATCTCCTGCGAGACCCCCCCCCCCCATCCCACCGCACGGTTCGTGTTCGGACATGGACCGTTCGCCAGTAGTACCCGGTGAGGTTTTACCCGTGCACGGAATGTCATCCGAGTCCGTTGGAATGATATTTTCCTCATTTTCCATCCCATTGCGACGCACTCACCGTCGCCGGTGACCCGATTTTGGGGCGTTTTTCTTTTTTTTGGAAAGCTGTCAACACTGTCACATGCCTTCATACGGTCGATGACGGACGGCGACCGGTGAGAGATGATCGCGAGAAGTACGACACGCAGGTGGTCTTCCTTTTGTTTTCGATTCACGGTGGAACAATGTGCGTGTGGCATTCACTGAAGCTGTTCTTATTTATGAGCAGAGTTTGGTAGGTTGTGAAGTAGGGCATGTTACAAATGTTACACCAACGGCGAGTCCGCGAGGGATTATGCTTCAAGGTGCATTAGAATGTACGTGAATGAAGATGAGCCAGTGTCAAAAAATAGTTGTATATAATCCCAATAACCTTGTTTGGATACTGCAGAACTAGTGTGATACGGCGTTTAACATCTTGTAGTTTTGTAAGCATGTGTAACTCTTACCTTCGAGTGTCAGATGATACTAATTCGAACAACCCTAAGGGTGAACAGAACGACAGAAACATAATGAGTCGAATTAAACGTTGAAAATTTGTTGATCTTGGAACCAAAAGCACATCCGTGGAAAAATAATATGTTAAGCAGGAAACAAATGCTAAATTATCCTTTGTTGCACATGGCTTGAACATGAGGAATGATTAGCATAAAACTTGGTTTCATGCAAGGTACATCAGAAAATTCACTCGCAATCTGAAAAAAATCGCAATTTGTTGAAGAATTTTCAAGAAATTTTCAGTGGAATCACAAACAGAACAAGTATTAGTCATCGCCTAATCGCCGAAGCCAGCACGAGTCAAACCATGTTTTTGAAAAGTATTAAAGAATAGAACACTAGGACAATAAACCAATACAATATCTTCGTGGATGATCGAAAAGTCGATAAAAAATCACTTTATCGGTCTAAAAGACCATCGGGTGTTAATACTCCATCAACTAAAGGATGAACTTTTCTTGTATATAATTTTATTTGACTTGGATTATGCAGATAAACAGAACAAACTATCGACATATTTGTCTGTTTATCCACCAAGAAGTCTCTGGCACCATTCGTGGCAAAATATAATTGGTTAATGAAATTGAAAATATACAATTAAATTCTCATCTTCATTTATCAATTCAGTAACTAACCATGCCTTCATCCTCTGCCTTATTAATAGCAGCATGAGCATTGTGTAATAGACATTCGAGTAATGACATCCACCGTCTGTATTCAGTAACTCACTTTACGGTCAGCGAAAACACGCATGGCTTAATCGTCATTTTAACATATTTTGATTTAATGTTCACCCGCACATCCGCTTCCAGACTTACCTAACCCAGTCACACTTTCTTCGCACCAAATCACGGCGGCGTTTATTTAATCAAACACAGCTCATCCCGCGCCGATTTAATTTGCCAGACCCAGCTTACGAAACCCAATCCACGGCCCAATCCGGTCCTGCCGTGCAATGTTTGCTCGAGTTTGTTTTTGATCCGTTCGTACATCATTCAACATGCGCTTGGCAAGATATGGCGCTCTTGTTTTTTCTTTGGCTTTCGCACTGCATCCGATTAAAACTAATAATGACTGTTGCAAATACACCCACGTCCACTGGACGTCCGTCTGGGTTAGGTGAGGTCGATAATCCAGCGGAAGTGGATGTTGCTAATAACGCTCTCAACGATCTTGCTGATGCGTCTGCCGCCGCTGCTGCTGCCGCTGCCGCCGCTAATGTCAGCTACGAGCTGGATTATGTGCTGGCTAATGTATCTGGTAAGTCTTGCACACCCCGTTCGGGCGGGCGCTCTGCTCCTGGCTTTTCTTTTGGAGGACGCCGTGTGAAAAATTGTTTATCAATCGTTAACCGAAGCGCACCGCGCGTCACGGACCGACTGGCTGATAGATTGGGTGGCGCATCCAACCGGAACGCCCTCATTTGATCGTGATCATAAACCGATCGCGGCGGGCTTTATTTTCACTAACCCTTCTGTGTGGTGCGCTGCATGGGTGAGTGTGTGGTGAACCTCTGACTAACCTCTCCTGCTCTTTCTCCCATATCCGCCTTCCCAACTGGTCTTGCCCGGTGTTCCGAGGACTTCCTGCAATTATTTACTCTCTAGGTCACGGAGCCGACTTGTTGCATCCCTCCACAACCCCCCTCAGATCCTCCGCCCGCGATCGGAAAATGAACGAACCCCGTTTCGCAATCATTTTCCACCCCACCACCCAACTTCGAGGACGCGGGCGACACGGCGATCACCACCTGCTCGGCCGACAAGTAGCTCGAATTTCATCGACCGCTCCTTTGATTTGTTTATGGGGTTGCATTGGCTTAAAAATAAATCCGTCTTCCACCCCGATCGCCCTCTCTCGGACGTTTGGAAAAATGACTTCACATACGTCATCGATGCGGATGGATTGGACGTGAGCGCGGGCGCAAGGATAGGACGGGTTGTGTGAGTGTGCGGCGTGTGTTTCATTATCTTTCTCGATCGTGCAGTCCCAAACGCGTGCGTGTGTGTAGGTGGGGTATTTATTGCCACCCTTTTACCGGCCCCCATAATGCGCAATGGTTGTTTGCTTAGCGCTTGTTGTGTGTTTGTTTTTTTCGGAAGAAATTTCCCACTGGGCCACGACAGCTGTCAAAGGGAAAATGCGTGAAATTGGGTGCAGAGGGGGTGGGTGGAAATTTTATTCGAGTTTTGGGGTGTGTGTGTGTGTGCGCTCTCGTTGTGTTCAACCTTCCTACCAAACCCAAACGACCCATTACGTCATTACGCGTCGGTAGAAGTTTGATTGCCTCGAGTTTACGAGCTGGGTTCGGGTTTATTGTTAAACAAATAGTACAAAGTCAACGAGACAGGCGATCTGCTCGGACCGGGACACAGATTATGTTCGATCGGAGCTCGGAAGCGGCCCGATCGGCGGAATGACCGATTACAAATGTTTATTTACGCCAAATCGGTCGAACGCAATGGAGGAAAAAACTCCCCGTGCGGAGATATGAATCCGATCGGTTCTAATTATTTTATTGTTTTCTTCTGTTTTTTTTTTGTAATTTTCACATCAACAATAAAACCTAAATCTAGGAACGCACGAGAAGAAGATGGAAACCAACGTAAACCACGCGAAGCGCATGCTGGCCAAAAACCTACGCATTCTCGCGCTCGATCGTGAGAAACTGGAGGTACGCTGTTGTGCGATGAAGTCAATTTTAGCGTTCGGTAAATTGAATGAAAAATCTGGTCATTATTTTTTTTATTGATCACCAAACAGAATCCAGATCCGGACATCTGGGAAGGGCGTGCCATCAATCTTGTCGAGGAGTATAGTGCGGTCCTGTACCAGTCGTACAAGGAGGGCTCGTTCGAGAACAAGCAGAATAAAAAGACCTGGTCGTTTTGGAATGCGGTGTTCTACTGCGGTACGATCTACACTACCATCGGTGAGTAAAATCGGCTCAAAATATATGATTTAATGATATCAAAGGAATGCGATAACATTCAATACAATGTTTATCATTCAATAAAATAAAATAAAATGCGAGAAATTTTCATAAAACGGTTCAGCAGAACGCGTTCAGAGTATTGAAAATAGTTTTTATACATCAGATTGCATACTTTCAGGCGATAATTGGTTGAGTCAGTCTGAATAAATGCATTTTCCAATGCTTTGGCACACACATGTTATTCATTTCGTTTGCAACATGTTGTCCCGGTGTCGGTATCGGAACCAAACAATTCAATGGGATATTCGAGCATGTTTCTTGTCACCAATTATTTTAGAATAAATTGACATTTGTACCCAAGAGTTGGATGCGACCCAAGTTTTGTTTGGAAAAGTTTCACCTATTTTAACTCAAATGGGTTGAAACAAATTTCCATCACTGTCGATGCAAAAAAGCCGTGATACACCGCATGCTACGTCACGTCGGGCCGGTTCGCTGTTTGTTTGTTGCAGCCGAACGTTGAACGATTTTCCGAAGCCGGTAACGCTTCGTAACGCAGCGTAACCCATTGCAACACGACGGAAGTGGGTATTTGTGTAATAGCTTGTTCTATAGTAATATTTTTCTGGATTTATTCAGAAAAAAAACGTATTTAAACATAATAGTAGAAGCTTCGTGAATAATCGTTTAAAAATGTGCAAATATCGATAAATAACGGAGGAGACTTTCGTGGCAGTTTCTCACCCGCAGTCAGCACGACAGCTGCATTTTGTGCGTTGCGTATTTCTGCGGAGATATGCGCATTACGGACAACGTGTTGCAGTGCCGATGGAATACGTGTTTGTGTTCGGTTTCAAAATTGCACTGCTTCGCATTACCATGGAACAGGACAGTAGTGTGCAACTGCTTGGCCATTGAGCGGTTCTTTTCCTTAAACGAATAAAAGTCAAACATGTGTGACGCGTCAAACACCCGAGCACGGTTGCATTTCAAGTGCACGAGCGCCAACAGCTGATTGCGGCCGTCATCACACAACGGCCTTTGGAAGGGCGGGCGTCATGCCACCGACGTGTACCGGGTACAAGGCGGCTCCACCCATACAAGCAGCGCACCGAATTTCGTGGTAAAGCAGCACCAAACCGCACGAAACCCTCTTCCCGCGGTATACACGCAAACCGGTGGGGGCCACGGGTGTATTTTCCCGCTGGCGTGTGGATTCGCGTATTTTTAGCCCCACTCCGACCGCAGAACACTTCGAGCGGCCGTCCTGAACGGTTCCAACTTTCTGCTCCAACCCGCGACCGTAGTGCTGCGTGTGCCAGTGAGAATATCTGCGTCTGGGCCCGCCCGGTTTTCCCATTCCAACCATTTTCGGCGCTTCGACTGGTGCCGATTGTTTTGCAAATCGTTCGATAATTGTGCAGTGAGCCGCTCATGGAGCTGAGGCGGGTCTGAAATGGCCCAGTGCCCGTTGTGAAACGGGGTCACATTTCGTGGTGAGCGGTGTGAAAATTGTGAGCGAGAGCAACAAGAAAAAAAAACAACCCCCCGAACCGAAAACAGGCGCGCGCGCGTGTGTGTGAGAGAGTGCGTGGAAAATTATTTTTACCCATCCCCATCTGTCGTCATCGGCCGGCAGCAGCGGGGGAGCCAGTTGCGATCGGGACCGCCAGCGGGAATAGTTGCCCGTGCCTTCGTTTGGAGTGAGTGCGTCCGGGGACGACCATGGACGCGTCCGGTGGTGGCAGTGCAGCGCCGGTGGTGGCACGGAGGCGTCGCCGGGTCGCGCGTCAGCTGCGCGAATCGACGCCGGACCCGGCCCGGGACGGGAGCGTCGGGAGCCACTCGAACTCGTGCGACGACCAGAGCGGCTCGGAGTCGGCACGGGGCCGTAGCACCGTCGAAAGCAGCCCGTCGTCCTCGAAGAAGAGCCTGATCGAGCGGGCGATCGAGTACGGCAGCTCGCACCGGAACAAAATTCTGGCCCGCAAGGACAAAAAGCTGGCCAGCGCGGTGGCCCCGCGCAGCCGGTCGGTGCCACGGGACGAGGGCGACGTGCCGAGCAGCCCGGAGATATTCTCGCTGCTGCGGCGCGCCAAGCGGAGCCTGTCGGCGGCACGGTAAGTTTTTGCGCGACCGCGTTCTCGTTATTTTTGCGTGTTTTTTCTTCTTCTTCTTCGACCCTTTTGGCTTTCGGCGAGACGCTTGGGCAGCGATTGATGCGCGCATTACAGCGGAACCGGTGGATATGGTGCCGGTAAAAATAGGTTCACAATAGATTGAAATAGATAGGACACGGTCGTGCTGGTCGTTCTGACATATGATTGAGAGATGCATGATTCATCAAATTCTTTAAATTTGAAATTATATGTGTGTAGCTATGAAAAGAAGAACTGAAAAGCTTAATGAGGAACTGAATTTGTTGCATTGAGGTTGGAGTATTGAAGTAGTATTGAGTAGTGAAACTACTTTTTAAAATCCAATTTACTATTTTATTTTCTTAGATATATTATAACAAGCATCTTTCACATTCATATACATTTGGTCCTTTTATTATTACAATTCTAGAGAGTTTTAGTTTAGATTTAAACATATTTTTTTAACTTCGAAGAATCGTTTTGTTTATATTGGAAAATCAGTAAATTATCACCTCTACCCTGAACATAAATAAACTTGCAGTTGCATACTTATAGGCGTAAATGTGTCTTAAAACTAATAAATTATGAAATTGGTACATTATGCGCTGTGTTTGCGGTTTATTTGATAAAGCAATCGATTGAAATTGTAAAGCAATCCATAAATTGTGCAATCGAAACATAGTTTGCTTCTAAAACTAAACGCAAGCTTCACTACTTAGCCAGAGTGGTCGAATTAGAAATATACAGATTTAATGTTTCTGTTATTCCTTTTATCTTTTATCGTTTATATAATCTTTTGTCAGGCACACGCTACTGAATGGTTTAAAATATTTTTTTTTATTTCAATTGAAAGTAAGGCAGTGCTTTCATCATGTGCTACTATCTGCAGTGTATTTTTGCTAACTTTTATGTTATCCTTCAGAACTAACTAATTCAGATTACTAATTTTTATTGAACAATTCGAAAATTATTTTCGAAGATTATAGATCTTCAAAGAAGAAATTTTCAAATATTATACTGAAAATGTTTCAGTTATTTAAATAAGTTAAAAGTAGTGAAGTGAAAAGTACAATTATTGTAAACAATAATAAGTTTTAGTCCAACAATTATTGAAAAAAATCTATTTTGTCGGTTAAAATTGTTTGAATCGAATTTATCGGTTCAAATTGCAATTTTTGCAAAACTATGACCTTCAGTTTTGGTTACAAGAGATCTTTTATAATTTCTACCCTCGCCTGTATGCAGTAATTATCTTTCAAATAATGATTTTAACATGTTATATAAGCTGCAAAAATTAACCGAAATTAATTTACCGAATCAACATCACATGTTATGGTCATATTATCACTCTAAAACATCTACACTCTTGGTTCAGTACATATTTTTCTTTAACAATCACTATATTTGAACCTGTATGAACAAATAGTTTAATAATTTTTAGAGATAGTCCAATCATAGAGAACCTCTGAAGTAAGGTCTTGTTTTAAGCTGCAGATCCCTTTAAAACACCTGTTTTAATCAAACGCGTTTTCCTCTTTTTCTTATGCAACCATTTTAGCAAACCCAAAACGGACGATTCCAGCGACGGTGGCCGCATCTCCGACACGGAAGTGCGCAAGCGACGCGAGCGCATCGAGCGATTCCAGAGCGAACGGTCGCGCGAAAGCACGGACGGCAAACAGGGCGGCCATTTGCAAGCGAACCTGCAGCGCTTCAACGAGGAGCGACGCAAATTTGAGCTGGAAAAACTCAAATTCCTCCAAGAGAAGCGCGAACTCGACCGGATGCGTTTGCGCCGCTTCGAGAAGTACCGCGAAGAGATGCTGGAAGAGCAGAGCCGTAAGTTGAAGGCGAAGCTGCAGGAAGAACGTTCGAAAAGCATCGAAGCGACGCCGATGCCACCGCTCGCACCGTCCGTGGCACATCGCAGCCGGACGCCAACACGCGCCGCCGATCCAATGTCACCGTCCGTTGGCAAGAAAAAGATCCTGATCGTGCCGAAGACACGCTCGTCGAGCCGATCTGCCTCCACGAGTGAGGACGAGGGTCGGTTGTCGTCGGATGAGGAGAAGAAGCAAACGATACGGCGTCGATTTTCACCCCGAAAACCGAAGCGACCACGCTCGGTGAAGCTAGAACCATCGACGAGGAGGTCGCAGCCAAGGCCGGATCATGGGATCACGTCGCCGGAGTCGGAGCTACCGTCCGATTTTCAGCCAGAAGAAGAAGAGAATCGACACCAAAAGCAGGACTCGCCGGAACCTAACGCGAAGGAACCGGAAATGGTACTGACCCACAGGAAGGTGACTGCACAGGAGGCGTTACAAACGGAAAAGCCAGAGGAGCACGAGAAAGAACCGCTGGAGAAAGATTCGAAAACTGAGACAGTCGCAGAAACGAACGGAAAACTGGAAGTGGAGACAGCAACAGCGGAAGTAAACGGTAAAACACACGAGGTAGAGGGTTTGAAGGCACGGCAACGGCGAAGGCCTCTCGCACTCTACATCGAACGGCCTGGTGATGTTTTCGGTTGGCGAGACCTCACCAGAGAGTGGTACGAGATGTGGCAAGACTTCCTGGACGATCACCCGGAGGAGATCGTTCGGATGCGCGTCCAGGTGAACCACTGTCTGTTTTACTTCGCGGTGATGGTGCTGCTGTGCGGGGTCGGTGGAATCGCCTTCCGACTGACCGAGGGCACGTTCGAGTCGCAGTACAAGTGTGGCGTGAAGCGCGTCAAACGAGAGTTTATCGATCAGCTCTGGCTTTCCAGTCACAGTCAGCGGTAAGCGAGTGTGAGCTTGTGGGTGACATTAAATAGATATAACATTCAAAGCTGGATCAGTGGTCAATCTTTATCAAACAGACATTCATTTTGTTTACATAGTTGCAAAGTATTCGATATACTCAAGATTGAAGCGTATTACATGAACTCAGTGTTGAGCCAGAGTAATTAAACTTGAAGAGGTTAACATCTTCTGGAAGCTTTCTTGGATCCAAGAACGTTGCATTAGCATTCCCGCACTGTTTTTGAAGGATACCTTTACTTTCATCATTCGCTCTCACTAATCCAATAACTGTTGAAAGCTTAACTTCAGGAAACTTTCGTTCCTCTGCTTTCATTATAATAATGTTGGAATTGCAGTAGGAATAATTGAACACCCTATTAAGATGAATACTGATCATACACCATTTTTCGCATTGCTTTTACCACAGAGAAGAGGACTGGAAGTTATCGGCACGCAATCGATTGCGCAAGTTTGAGGAGGAGCTACAGATCGCCTTCGAGGCAGGAATGAAAACGTACAGCGGCAATACGGCCTGGAACTTTGTCAACGGCGTGATCTACTCACTTACGGTGGTGTCCACGATTGGTAAACGGCCGTTCAAGTCCAATGTTCTCGTGAATAAATGCCTACACCATGAGTTTTACCTTGTTTTCATTGATTATAAATGCTAGTGAAGCAACACTTGTGAAACAAGTCTTTTGTGTAAATATCAACTCTATCTGTTTGGTTCCTTTCCAGGTTATGGACATATTTCACCATCTACGACAACGGGTCGAGCACTGACGATTCTGTATGCGATCATCGGTATACCCATCTTCCTGATCGTACTGGCCGATTTTGGTAAACTGTTCACGAGGGGTATCAAGTTCATGTGGGCCTATGTGCGGCGTCTGTACTACACTGGATCGTTCCGCAAGGTTCGAAAGACGGCTCAAGTACAGGTTAGTGAAGCAGCAATGATGGCTTTGGTGGAATGCTGACTCTAACTGACTTCATGTTCTTCTACTCGCATTCATGCACCTCTCAGGAAGTAATGAAGGGTCTCAATGTCGTCTACGATATGGTGAGGCGACCTAGTGCCGACAATGAGCTGCAAGGCGCAACGACTACCACGGTCGTACCGGCGGTTGTTCCACCACAACAACCACCTCAACCAATCCAGCCACAGGCACCGGCGTATCGAGCACCGAGCGAGGCACAGCCCGGTGCAAGCACTGCCATCGAGACGATGCCGGACACACCGACCACGCCCGTACCGGAAACGTTCGAAATCGACGACGAGTTCAACCTACCGATCTCGGTGGCCATTGTCATTCTGGTCGCGTACATGCTGTTCGGCGCGAACATCTACTGCACGTGGGAAAACTGGAGCTTCTTCGAGGCGTTCTACTTCGTGTTCATCTCGATCTCGACGATCGGGTTCGGCGACTACGTACCGCAGCATCCGATCTACATGATGTGCAGCATCCTCTACCTGATCTTCGGTCTGGCGCTCACCTCCATGTGTATCAACGTGGTGCAGCTGAAGCTGAGCGACAGCTTCAAGCAGGCGAGCGCCAAGATCGGCGCCACCATCGGGCTGCAGATGGCGGAAGCGGCCTCCCAACATCAGCACTCGCCCGTCCACACCCCGATCGAGCTGGCGGCGGTGCACACCTCCACACCGACCAGTGCCGTGAACGCTAGCCTCAAGGACCAAACGCCAACGTTACCGACCCGACCGTCCAGCTCCGTACCGATGCCGGAAAAGAAAGAATAGAGGGCGGCTGGTTGCGTGGATCGATCGCTCGACTCTCGCGCACAAGCAAACGCACAAGTACAAGTACCGACGTATCCCAAAGCATGACGCACGGCGCAAACGGAAATGCAAGCGCACTCATTTTAGCCCGGTTAGCTAGGATCACAAACAAAATGCATTATAGAGCCACTGCGGCTAACTGCAGCGATGCGTGAAAGAGATTCGCAAAGAAGATTGTTATTTAATGGTATAAGTTTAAGGACGAGCGTTTTTTCAACCGAACCGGTCAACGCGGCTGCTGAGGTTAGGTTGTGAAATGAAAACTGTACGCTACAGGCAGGGTGCTTCCAGCTTTGCTATTTAAATCTGTTTCAATTGCTCGGAATGTGTATGATCGAAATAAATGCTAATATATATTTTAAAAACATGACGCAACGGAGTTTTACTGAATCACATTATAGATTTTCTGGGTTTCGAACTAGAAATATTCATCTCTAGCTGTCTTTACTTGCTCTGAAAACAATTATCTCGGCTTTTTTCACTGAGGGTTCGATCTGATCAACCCATCTGTGAACAACCCCATGTGCATGTTAGCTGCCTAACTGAATTCATAAGTTGGGTCGTTCGGTGTCATTCTACTGACATGAGTAGCCAACCGTAGACTGGAGACACTATTGCATAGAACACATCATTGTAGCCGCTCCTCCATTGTCCTTCCACACCATACGAGGCCAACAATCCTACTGAGCAGCTTCCCCTCAAACGCGGCTAAGAATGTTTAGTAAGATTTGCAGAGTGTCCATGTCTCAGAGGCGTTTGTAAGAGACTTTGAATGTTTTGTATCTCAGCCCCAGCTAGTGGTGCAATCAGAATCTTGGTTTTCGCCTAGTTCACCTGCAGACCCAGGTCTATTTTATGGCTTCTTTTCTTATTAGTTGGGTCGAAGGATGGGAAGCTCTGGCGGGAAGCTTCCATCCTCCTGAATGGCGTGCGATTCAAAAGCCTCTAACTTCAGAATGCAACTATAGATTAAGGGAACCCTAACTTAAATCGCTTTACAAGATCCACTTTAATGATGCACGTATTTGCGTCATGACTCTATTACACCTGATGCTGGACAATCAGGTTTTAGTAAGGAGGTAATTAGCAGTTTAAATTTAAACCCACATCCAATAATGAATAAGGACATACAACAAGATCTAGCTTGTAATACATCTGAGATTGTTGTAGGCGTAAATGGGCCTGTTGACTAGCTGGCAATGGCATGTTATAGACTGAAAGTGAAGGTTCCAGTACGTCGTTGCTCTGTTTTTTACTAATTCATCATCGTACTGAGGTAGTCGCCCGGGTTCTTCTCCTTAGTTACTCAGCAAAACCTTTTGGTTTGTTTTGGAAATCTACGGAATTTGAAAGAAACACTCAGTACGCAACCAAAACCACGGTAACAATAAACCGATACTTCTCCTCCCACAGTTAACCACTTGTTTGTGCACTGTACGTCTGCTTCTCCATCGGCGGAATCCAACGTCCAGTCGGGACTGCCGCTAGACTGCGATGGTAAGCGCCGGAAGAGCGAGCAGGCAACACCGTTCCCCGCCAGGACATGGCAGACCGCCCGTACCGGTCATGCGCCGTGGGTGGAAAACAATACCCCGCGCACACCACGACACGAGCGCGCGCCCCAGCGCACGGGAGCACCCGGAAGGGGAGAATTTGTTGTGATTTTTCAGTGTGTCCACCGCACAGCCCGCACACGGCACACCCGTCAAGGCACGGCGCTGCCAACCGTGCCGCGACGAACCAATCGATAATTGATGTGTGTCTCGGGAAAACTCGGTCTCGCGGAAGTTCCACTCGTCGTACGGGGCAGTTTTGGTGGCCGTTTTTAGCGATGGTTCGTCGTTCCGGCGGGGTGTGAAATATGGTGCGTTGCCTCCCGCACGATACGGTGCAGCGGTGGGAGATGAAGGAAAGAAAGGATTAAGCGTGTGCGCGTCGGTAGGAGGCTGTGAAGTTTCGTGGCTGCTCCGGAAAGAACGAGCCTACTTGGATCGTTCGTGGTCGCGAGTTGGGCGTGTGGAAGGCTGTGCAGCGTTGTGTGCGTGCGTGTTGGTGTATAGGAGCGCCACAGCGTTTGGTCAGTGTGTGCGTGTGTGTGTGTGGTGAAGGATTTTTCTGCTCCATCACTCGGGGGGAGCCATCAGTAGACGCACGTACACACACCAGAGAGTGTATGCAAGCGATTCACACACTACGGAGGCTACGCTGGTGTGTGCAGTTTTCAAGGCGAAAGTGACCGATTTTGTGGAACTTTGCTGCTCGTGGGCGACCCAGCGCTGCGGTGGGGAGTGGCGGGGATCGCACGCGATCCCGGAACACAGGTGGAGAGGATGGATCACGACGGTGGCCACCGCTATCATCCACCTGCCTGCCGACAACAGTCCGTGTGTCCCGGTGCGTTGGGGTGTGTTTATTTTAGCAAGCTCAGCCATTTTGGAAAGTAATCATCGGTACGTGCGGTCGTCAACGGTGGCGTACTTAGCAGAACGAGCCACAAAACACGGAAGGACTGTGCGTTGGGTACCGAGCGTGTCCGAGGCGTAGTTGTTGGTGGGCGAGAGAGTTGACAGAAGCAGACGACGTCAAGTGCGACCAGGAGCAACAGAAGAAGAAGCAGAAAAAACCATCAACGATGGCGCTGCGTTGCTAGAGGCGAACCGTATCGCCTGACGATGGTTAGTGGATCAGGTGGTGTTTAGTAAAATTTTTGCTTTAGTCAAATATTGCGGCGTTCCTTACCGAGAGGGTTCCCGTCGTCGAATAGGATAGCACAATTTTTCGCCCCCTCCGAGACGGCAGGACGAATCGGACGGCGTGTAGCAGCGTGTAGGATCGATTTTTGTTCCGCTTCTCGCTTCAATCGCTACGGGTACGACGTTTGCTGCTAGCCCAGACAGAGAAGAGAGACAACGAAGAAAGGTATCAGTAAAAAGCGCCATCGCAGTAGTCGACACTTCCGTAGGGTTCGAGGAAAACGTAAGATCTGCGCTACTGGATCGAGAAAACGCTAGCGAAACTACAACGTCGAGCATTCCAAGCATTGATGCGTTGGGTCGGGTACGCACTGGACGACACCTGTTCGATTGGCGCAACGAGCACCGCACACGGAAGGCATGAGCCGTAGCCGCCGGTCATCGTTTGGCCACCAGCACTATCAGCAGCAGTTTAGCGTCACCTCCACTATCAACTACGACGATGGGCTGTGCGATGGTACCAGCGGCCCCGGGCTGGTCCCGACCGGCGGTACAACGTCCTCGCCGTCGCGGTTTAGCGAATCGTCCTACTCAAATCTGGGATCCCGCCTGACGGCGTACGTAGCGCAGTCGCCGGCAGGAGCAGGAGCAGCAGCAGTTGCGCCACCCCCAGCACCACAACCCACCCTGCCACCGTCGTCCGCGTCTTCGGTTTCCTCCGTTACGGATCGCTATGGGGGCGCCGAGGACTCGCTGAGACCGTGCTGTATCTCACCGGCAGCACCGCCGTCCGCGACGAACAGCACCGTACCTAGTGACCGGTACTCGACAAGCTCTGCGCCGACATCCATCATCTATCCGGAAGCGCGCAATGGACCACATCACCGGTCCATGTCGCCCGGGTCGCGGTAAGTTCGAGTTGGTATTTATATGTCTTTCGTATCTGATGAGCTAACTTTGTGTCATCCTTGTGCAGGACGCGATATCCCGTGCCGGAGCGATTCCGTGATCCGCCTGCATCGGCACCGCCGCAGCAAACGACCCAACCGAAGCTGGACCAGTTTGGCAACTATCTCATCAGCAACGCGCCCCTGATCACGACCTCCGAGAGCTACAACTATCTCACCTCGACTGTACATACACCGGTCAAGCGATACATTCCGACACCGCCGCCACCGGAGAACTTCCAGCACGAGACGGCCGGTGGACTCGGCGCCAGCTTGATGGCCGGTCTGATGGCATCCGGTGGTGGCATCAACATCATCAACCATCCGCAGGCGGGCAATGGGTCCGGTACGCTGCTCAAAACGTTACCCTACCGGTTGAAGGTGTCGAAAGCGGATGGGCTCGGGGACGATACGACGGATCATTACGCAACACCACCGAGGGCGCGTCCGGTTGCGAGCAAGTGTCAACAGCCGATCTGCACGTTCGGCCAGCCCGTTGGAGGCACCCTCGGGCGGCAGTCGCTGCAGCCGGAGTACTCGCTGCTGCGGGCGGCCACTCCGGTGAGCATCATGAGCGAACCGATGGTGCTGGGCCACCATCAGGTGTCGGACGAGGAGCAATGCTACCAGTGCAACAGTTTGCGCCAGGCGACGGGAGTCCATCAGACTACACAAACTTCCGGACCGATCAGTCCCCAGCCGCTCTCGATCTCGTCCGTGTCGATGTCGGACATGGAGCGCCAGTCACCCCTCAGCCCACCGTCTCTTGTTTCGCATGCTTCGTACGCACAGCATCATCACCATCATCACCATCACCACCATCACCATCAGCAGCAGCAGCAGCCACAACAGCAACACTATGCCCTAGCAACTCCAGCGGATGACGGAAGAAACGCACAGCAATCGCTAATCATCGCCCAGTCACACACACTGAACAGCTCGTGCAGCAATCCGTCGATAATCATCCAGTACCAACACCAGCAGCACATCCAGGCGCATCAGCAGATCCAGCAGCAGCCGCTTTACCAGCAACTGCAGCAGCTACAGCAACAACACGCTCAACAGCAGCAGCATCAGGCGCAACAGCAGCAGCAGCAGCAGCAACACCATCATCACCAGCTGCAGCTGCAACATCAACAGGCGCAGCAACAGGCACAGCAACAGGCGCAGCAACAGGCGCAGCAGCAGGCGCAGCAGCAACAACAGCAGCAACTGCAGCACATGCACCTGCCCAGGCTCCAGCCCGACTCCACACCGTCAACGCTCCAGCGGAACGTGCAGGCGATACGACAGCAGCGCCTCACGCACAAACAGCGCGTCAAGGAGTACCTACGCCGCAGCACCTCCCAGTTCTTCGGCGTCGACCAGCTGCACGAGGACTACGAGCAGCAGAAGTGGGAAGATCGCCAGAAGCGCTTCGCCGTCCGTCGGTTCGGATCGCTCAAGGAGGAGCTGCCGGCGAACGTCCGTCCGCACGGCAACGAACCGAGCGCGGACGTCATGAACGATCACCTGACGCACAGCGACCGGCCGGACATACTGCCCGCCCAGAGCCAGGACGAGCCGGAAACGGAGCAAAACCGGCGGCAGCGCTTCAACCCGTACTACCGGCACGACGGGAGCGAAGAGTTGCTGGTCGAGCGGAAGCTCTCCGTCACGCGCATGATGCTCAACGGCATCGTGTTCGTGGTGCAGAGCCTGCGCAACCGTGTGCCACGGCGACAGAAGCAGTGGTCGCGTAGCTTCGCCCCCGCCCACGTGGCACTGAACAACGACGACAACGACATCTACGACGGGCTGACGCCGGTGCAGGAGGACGAGATGTTCTTCGACGTTCCCGGTACCGGGTGCGGAAACGGTGCGAACGTCGGTCCCGGGGGGCCACCGACGCAGGAGCAGGATCTGGGCGCGGCGGTACAGGACAACTCGCACCAGATCTACATGCTCGAGACGGATCGTTCGCTGGTGAGCAACGGGTGGAGGACGCGCTCGGCTGAGGAGCAGCTGCACCTGCAGGATCCGGCTGCACGTGCCGGCCGCAGCAACGCGATGTTCCAGTTCTTCTACAGCCAGCGCATTCCGGGCTCGATACTGGAGAGTGTGCTAGATAACTCGAGACGTCCGCCGCGTCACTGCATCAAGCTGCTGCGCCCGAACGCACTGGACGATCGGTACGACTATCGGCCGTTCTTCACGTACTGGATCAACACGACGCAGATACTGGTGCTGCTGTTGACGCTGCTCTGCTACGGTGTCGGACCGATCGGGATCGGTTTCGAGCAGAAGAGCAGTCAGGTGCTGGTCACTAGCTTGAGCTTGCAAACGGTACGTTATCAATTCTGATGCTCGATGTTTCAAACACTTCTACTGATAATTCAACTTCATTGATCTTGCAGGTTCAGCACTATGAGCCACGTAACATATGGATTGGCCCGCGGAGGGATGATCTGGTGCATCTCGGGTCCAAGTACGCGCCGTGCATGCGGCGGGACGGTAAGATAATGGATCTCATATCGAAGACGAGAAAACAGGAACGCGAAACTGCCTGCTGCATACGAAACGATGATTCTGGCTGTGTGCAGAGCTCACAGGCCGATTGCTCCGTGCGCGGACTATGGCCTACGGTAATAAGACGCGTGCTTGGTCAGATTGCGAAACTGCCTTACAACTCTCGCTCACTTTTGCTCCCACGCAGACCATCTCAACGTGGAAGAAGTGGTCGCCGGGAGACTCCGGACCGGGTGGGCGCATCTCGGGCAGCGTCTGCGGACTCGATCCGAAGTACTGCGATGCGCCGGCCTCGATCGCACCGCACGAGTGGCCGGACGACATCACCAAGTGGCCTATCTGCCGGAAGAACAATCAGTTTACGCAACGCTTCCGCTTCAAGGATCACACTGCCGAGCACATGGTGTGCGAGGTGATCGGCCATCCGTGCTGCATGGGCATATCGGGCGAGTGTCGGATCACGACGCGCGAGTACTGCGACTTCGTGCGGGGCTACTTTCACGATGAGGCTTCGCTGTGTTCACAGGTGAGCGTGGCGTTTCCTTGCCGGCTCGGTGGAGTACATCCGAGCGCTTATTTAACCATTCCATCTCGGTAGGTTTCCTGCTTGAACGATGTGTGCGGCATGTTCCCGTTCATCGTGACGGATCTTCCCGATCAGTTCTACAGGCTGTTTACGTCACTCTACATACACGCTGGTATCGTTCATCTCATAATCACTGTTGCCTTTCAACACATTCTCCTCGCGGATCTGGAGCGTCTGTTGGGATCGTTGCGAACGGCGATAGTCTACATCGGTTCGGGCATCGTTGGCAACCTGACCAGCGCCATCTTCGTGCCCTACAAGGCGGAGGTAAGTTCTTGTGGAGTGGGTTGCCATTCGTAATAGGGAGTGCATGGTTTTGCAAATTCCGACAAGTTGTTGGACAAGTTGCAACTTTTTGTTGGAGAGTTTCATGTATTTATGGCCACACAACATACTCAGTCAACTACCATCTCAGGCTTAATAGACATAGTTGTAACGCAATCTCGCAACTTAATTCTGGTCTGGTACCCTCCGTTTTGGCGGTTATCTGTCCATCTCAGTCTGGGCCTACCACGCTGTCCATGGTGACGGCTTAACAAGATCACGTGTTGAGTTGTCCGGTATCATTCTATTGACACGGACGATTTTGACGCGATACACAAGATCTCGTAAAGATCTTCGAGGTAGTACTTATCTCCTCTTTTCTCCAAGTGATTGACTTGATTTGAACTCGATTCTTTTGGCTTCGATTAGGGTCTTATTTTTTTGGGTCATATAACCTACCCTAGGAACTGCACCTGCTAAGTGCCTGATTAGCCTTCGGTTTTAATTTTACGTAAATCATTTTCGTTTCCTTTTTTCGTAGTTAAATTGGATATATTCAATCACTAGTAAACTCGAAAAAAGTCTTATTACTATCGTTAGGGATAGGTTTTCACTGTCTGTACCACTTGGTTTCTCCGTTACAAGTAGACTGACGATGGTAAGATAACTCTAGGAACGATGAGTGCTTTGATGAACAAAACTATCGAGTCGTTGAGTTGCAGGAGTTGGTTTAGCAAATCGTGCAGATGTCGATGTCTCTTAGCGCTACTAACACTTACTCGAACCCGGCTCTCGTTTTAGGTTGGTCCATTACCATCACTCGCGGGAACGCTATCCTCGCTGCTAGTGCTGCTCGTCCTGTGCCACTGGCGCAATCTGAAGAAACCACAGTACGCCATGTTGAAGATGCTCTTCCTCTTCTGCTTGCTCTTCGGGATGGGCACGTTACCATGGCAGCAAAACTTTACCGGACTGATCTCGGGACTGTTATTTGGCACCACATTCACGCTAGCGCTCACTCCATACCTCAGCTTCACCAAGTACAGTAGAAAAGGAAAGGTAAGTGATCTTCTTGTTCTTGTTTGTGGACGTTCGGAACAAATCCCCATTCCTCTTGCAGATCAAACTTGTGTGGACCTGCTTCGTACTGTATTTCGTACTGTACGCGCTCATATTCCTCGTGTTCTACCTGTTTCCGACTATCTTCTCGCTCAACTTCCTCGACGGTAACCAAATCTCGAGCATCAACGACAACAACGGCATGCACGACCACTTCAATCCGTACGACACGTTCAACTACTTCAACGGCAAGAACACTGGGGACGGTGGCTCGTCTCACGGGGGCATTATGCTGCCCGGGGAGGGCCGGGGACCGGGTGGTGATGTCGGTGGCGGTGGTGGACGCATTAAGGATTATGATCGTGGTGGAGGTGGCGGCGGGAACCGGTACGGTGGGAATGGTGGGGGCGGTGGCGGTGGTGCTATTAGCATGTCGGGCGGCACGATAAAAGCCATTAATCCCAAATACAATAATATAAATAGTAACGGTAATCTTAACGCTAAATCCAATACTCATAGTTATAAGATGGTAGCTATATGTGAGAAGGGACTGTGCAATCCGCGCCCGAACGCATGACGGCGATGTGTTTTACTCTCGGTTACGACTGCATCAATGCAAATGATTTCCATTTTATTCATCCTTATCACACTTATTGTACCGTTACTCGATAACGAATATATACGCGATATACTCCATATACCACGTGCAACAGCGGTGACCGAGGAGGATGCGGGAGGAACATGTAGCAACCAGTTTAGGCAAATCGTTTGCGCGATGAGAAGAATATGAAAAAAACAGGGCAAATTGTCACGCGTACTAGATGTCTGTGAATCAGCTAGCGAAACTGTCGGGGTGGATTGGTTTGCAACACGTGGTGCAGCTGACGAAATCTAAGTGAAACCAAAAAAAAACTAACGAAAATTGAATGAAATATATTACGAAAAACGCATGGTGTTTCATTTCCATAGAAATGGTTTCATTTTCGTTTTCTAAGAAAGCAATCAAATTGATGGGCCGATAATTTTGAAATAGTCAAACAAATATATTTCGAAAACATAGTTTTAACGGGCAAATTGAAATGCAGTATTAGATAACGGTCTTTTCGACAACGGCTGCGTACACACGTCTCGTTTACGTTTCAGTACGCAGCCACATAATGTTACCGCATTTGACAGCCGTCAGGCCAGGCGAGGGCTTTGTTTTGTAAACAAACCGGTTCGAATACGTTCGGTTTTAACCACAAATAATACGTTCGCCGTAGTTTACATTCCAAATTTTCCAAAAATATGGAAGTAAAAGTGAATAAGAAAAATAAATCACCTTCAGAAGGTGAACTGCAATTGCTTTCTAAGGAGGTAATTAAAATATTTGCGTATCAAATCTATTTTTTGTCATGTAATGCTCATGCTCTAATCCGTTTTACAGGAGTTGATCGATAAGATAAAGCAATTGGAGGCACACAACACGCAGCTTAAGAGCATCGTTCAGAAGAATCTGAAATCCCGCGAAGAAACCACAAATGATAAGCGTGCGAAAAAGCATCGTCCGTTCGATTTTAGCAAGTGCTTCAAACGGCACATCCTCCTGCGGTTCTATTACCTCGGCTGGGACTATCAGGGCTTTGCTGCACAAGAGGATTCGATTGAGACGATCGGTATGCTTGTGAATGCTACTCCCCAAGAATGACTCACTTCTAATGAGCATTTCTTTTCAGAGCACCACATATTTGCGGCACTGAAGAAAGTGTGTCTGATTGAGAGCCGCGAAACGTCCAACTACAATCGTTGTGGGCGCACGGACAAGGGCGTGAGTGCGTTCCATCAGGTGATTAGTTTGGACGTTCGCTCGAAGTTTCCACTGGAAGAACAGCTGCACGACGCCAGCTTGGCGACCGAGCTCGATTATTGTTCGATGCTGAATCGCGTGCTGCCGGATGAAATTCGTTGCCTCGCCTGGATGCCGATGGTGAATGCTGCGTATAGTGCCCGGTTCGATTGTCGCTCGCGCACGTACCGCTATTTCTTCCCGCGGGGTGATCTCAATATTGCTGCGATGGAGGATGCTGCTCGGTATCTACTGGGAGCGCACGATTTCCGTAACCTGTGCAAAATGGACGTTGGCAATGGTGTTATTAGTTTTATGAGAAGCATCGATGAAATCTGCATACGACCGTCCCAGGTCGATAGTGGTGGTAAGGACAGCTACGACATGCTGTACCTTCAGTTGCGGGGTAAAGCATTCCTGTGGCACCAGGTTCGATGCATTATGGCGGTGCTGTTGCTGGTCGGTCAGGGAAAGGAAGCACCCGACGTCGTGAAGGACCTGCTGGACGTGGAGAAGAATCCGTGCAAACCGCAGTACAGTATGGCCAGCGATGTGCCGCTGAACCTGTACGAGTGTGAGTTTAACGATAAAAGCACTGAATCGAACGATGATGCGAGGGTGGAGTCAACCGGAGAAAGCGAGCTAAGTTCGTGGATCTATAAAGAGGACGATCTGAGGCGAACGATTTCGGATTTGCAGAGTTTGTGGACGAAGCAAAGCGTAAAGTATGTCGAAAGCAAAATTGGACAATTTCGATAGAAATACGTCAATGATTACGTTTCGTTTGTTACAGAACCACAATGATTCGTGAAATGCTAGCGACATTGCATGGCGTGTTGGAGGATCGGTTTGGAACTGAACGACCCATTACGGAGCAAGCAGTCACGTTGACGCAAGGGGTTAGAAGCAGAGAGTACTGTCCATTGCTCCAGCGACAACGTTGTGGTAAGCAATTGACAGTAATTTATTAATTTTAATATGATATGATATGATTTTTCTTAAAATGTTTCTATAATGTAACGAGGAGGAGAATTTTGCACAATCCCCTTTTCAAATCATTTTTATTTGTCATTCGGAACACTTGTTTTTAAGATTATTTTGCTTGGAAAAGTTTAGATGTAATGCTTTTCTTTTATACTAAGCTACATGTCGTAGTTCTTAAGCTCCCTCGGCGCTTTCCAAAGAAATTCTTAACGTTCAATAATGAATTGTTCAAATAACTACATTTTCTACTAGTAGCATCGTTGTTATCAAAGCTGTTGTAACTAACTATGCTATCTCAAATACTAATGCTATTTCTCTCTGCGCTTTTTGTGATATAGATTTTAAGCGCTTCGCATAGTTCTGTGCAAGCTGTACAATTCTTTCGATACTTACCCCAATGATAGATTATTTCCTGGAATCGTTGCACAACCTCATTGCCGATGCGCTCTCTTTGCTTATTCCACAGAGAGCCTCGAGAATCGTATCGAACACTACGCCAAGAAACGACGCATTGAGGTTAGCGTTAAATCAAACGACAGCAACGCTGCAAACCGCGCGGACGGAAGCGACGAACCTGCGGGCTGCTGAATTCATACGACGCACGTAGGCAGCAACGACCATAACGACGATTTATGTAGATCAAGGCGTGCCAGGAATAGAACATTAGGCAGCCAACAGACAAAAAAAAGCGTGCACTGGATTGTCTTATGAAAGTTTTATTAACTTTATCGTTCGAGATGTATTTACGATTTGTACAGAAGAAAAAAGAGCGACAACGCATAGCAAGAGCTGGAGAGAATGAAATGAAAACCCTTAACCTACATGTCCGGGGCCTGATCGTCTTACGTACTACTAAAATCCGATTCGGAGCAGTTCGTTTTGCACGGTTCGCATATCACGCGTGCCGTCGGCACGCTCTCCACCGTGTACCGCTCCGGGAAGGGCGTGCGAATTAGTATGCTGGTGTGGTGTAGTGTATGTGTGTGTTTGCGTTCGATGATCGAGTGCGATCGAGTGTACCGAGGCTTTGAAATCGTAAGGGTAGTTCGCGCACTTGCACCGTCGTCTCGTGAAGCAATGCGAACCATGCGGTGGCTGCGGTGCAAAGCACTCTGCACAGAACAGGTGACTAGAATTGAAGTGTGTCCGTGGTGGTGGTGGTGCTGGTCCGTGGGTGGAATAAATAATCGCCTGAGCCGGGGTTTGAGTTGAAGCGCGAAGTTGAAATCGCCCGCGATCAGTTCGGTAGATTATCCACCGACTTGGCCCGATGGTATCTGCCGGTGTGAGAGGAGCGGATGGGTTTAGTGGTGGGAAATTTTGCATTCTCCACCCGAGCGACGGTTTGCATTACCTTCTTCGGGCCAGCTTCAGCACAACCGGACCTTCTTTGACGTTTTTGAACAGCGCGATCGTCTCGCAGTGGCTCATGCCCTGGACGGCGGCGTCGTTGATGGATAGAATTTCGTCTCCTGGTGTGTGGGGGCGAGAGGGATGGATGAAATAAGTGATCCTAATACCGACCCTTGCCATTAATGGAGTCGTTTCGAGCTTACCCGCCATCAGTGTTCCATCGAGCGCGGCCTGTCCACTCGGGAAGACGGTCTTCACGTAGATGCCCATGTTCCCGCGCGGTGAATCGCGCCCTCCAACGATGCTGAATCCGAGCGACTTCATCCCAGTTCCCTTGTAGAAGGTGACAGTAAGGTATGTGCATTTGTGTATTCCTTGTGTAACGAAAATGGTAAAGAAAATATGCAAAAATAAGTTAAATATCATTAAAAATCGATTTTTAGGGCCAAGTTATCTGTATCAACGGTAAAGTATGCCATCCGCTCAACAAATCACCTGATTAATGTGTTATTAATCATTCCGTCCTCTTTCACGCAGCCTTACCCTCGATGTACGATGATCCCTCCTCGTTGATCAGTATCCGTACGCCGGCCTCAAACTTTGTACCATCCAGCGAGCAGCCTTCGAGTTCGTCCCGGCCTCCGCCGCCACCGCCACCACCCCCGCTGATGTTGTTCTCCGTCTTCGAGCGCTGCAACGGGGCACTCCCGTCCGTCCCATCCTGCCGGTCGCCGTCGTCCGACTGCAGCCGGATCCGCTGTACCGAGCGCGGAATGTCCTCCTCGCTCTTCGGCCCGGACGTCCCCCGGTAGCCGTCGCGTGGCACCGGCCGCGACGCCCCGATCGGTACGTTCCGCCGGATCGTGTCGGAGATCACCTGCACCAGCACGGTCGGATGCGCGTGTCCGCCCTCGGCGATGGAGGCCCGCTGCGAGCCGGGCCCGTCCGCGGCGCCGGCCGTCGTGAGGTGGCGTATCGACTGGTTGATGCTACCGTGCGACACCGGCCGGTACAGCGAGTACAGGCCCGTCTCGTTCGAGTCGAGCCGGTGCTGGTGCGGCGCCCCGTCCGGTGCCAGCTCCTCGTCGCTGTCCTTGATGAGCCGCTTCGCGCCGAGTATCTGGGAGTATCCGTTCTTCGCTAGCGCCTCACAGCGCTGCTTGCTGATCATTTGCCACTTTTCGTCGTCGCAGATCGTGTTCGAGATCGAGATGCGGTTCGCGTACACCGGCACGTAGTCGGCCGGCGCGTAGATCGGTGTCAGCGGGAACGGCTTCGACTGGCCGCCGCCACCGCCAACGGCCGTCACCGACGCCTTGGGTCGCGTCGGCGACGACGATGACGACGACGAGCCGGACGCGACCGACCCGTCGGAGGAGGACGAGCCGCTGGAGCCGGAGGAGGTGATCGAGATCGCACCGGACGTCCGGTCCGGGCCGGGCGGGCCGCCCGGGAGCGGCCGGGCGTCGATCTTTATCTTTCGGTTCGCGTCAGAGTTGAACGTAGTTAACTCGTCATGTGCAATGACAAGATCTACGACATTGTTGACAAATGTCGATAGGATACGCTGGACGGTGCTGGGAGACTGCAGGCCACGTAAATGATGCCCGTTTACGTTCACAATCTCGTCGCCGATGCGCAGTCGGCCATCCCTGGGCGAAACGAGACGAAAGGAAGGCAAGGAGCGTTTAGCGTGATATAATGGAGCGCTGCTTTGTGTGTGTGTGTGTGTGCTTGCATAATTTCGATTTCGGTGACTCTATGGCGATCACGTCTTCAGTGGACGCCTTTTTCGTGTGAACCAGACTGTTTGGCGTGGGCTAAATATGGTAGCAGAGGAATGTGCGTTGTCTGAGCCCTGTTTTTGACGCGTTCAAGTATGGTCAACGGATGAGTCAAACAAGATTAGAGCGATAATTTTAATGAAGCGACTTTTAAGCTTCAATTAAAAGAATGTTAAAGCTTTATGGTTGTAACAGGATCCTAAAACCGTTCCATATTAGTCGTGAGTTAATTCGACCGCTAAACACTCGGTTATACGAATGTTGAAATAATGTATATGAATCTCGTCCTGCCATTAAAAGTGTGTCATAAATATGTCCACTCTTAAACTTGCAATACTTTCCTGAAGTTATGAATTCGATTTCACCAACACTTGAATTCTGTTTCAAAAACTTTTTATAACTATCGAAGCAATCTCCTCTGACAAAAGGATATTTCAAGCAGATGACAGCTTCGTCTGCCATTGCTGTTCAGTCAAGCATACAGGATTCTTCATCCATTCTTCCCATCCAGTTCCCAGAGTTACATGAGTTGAAATGATCTAATGATATATTGTTGAAAGAACTATCCTTCAATATGTTAAGTCTTGTTTGCGAAAGACTTCTGCAAAAGCTGACTTCGAAGATATTAATAATCATATACATATCACTCTACCTGCTCTACATGGGACTCTTGGATTCATCGTTCTAAGTCATTCTTTTGCTCAAGGGCTTTCAAGTTATCGTTTCTTTCTAGTTTCGTTGGAGTTCTACCAAATGCCCTTCAAACTTATTCATTCATTTAGTGACCAAGGCAGGTTCTAACGAGTAGGGAACTCCTCAGTTCATGGAGAAGTTTGAAACGCATGCTTCAAATCGCTATCACTCTTAGAAAGAAGTGTAAGATGACAAACGTTAGCTTAACAATATGTTCTCCAAAATAGCTCATTGTTGTTGGATCATACGTTGTAATAAGCAATAGTAGTGCCAGCACTATCCATTCGTGTACTCACTTGTATGCAATCCCTTCCGGATCGATCTCGGTGACCAGATAGCGCGTCTCACATTCGCCCTCGTCCAACCCGATGGTTTGCGGTGTCAGCTCGATGCCGATCGTGTCGTCTCCCTGCTGCTTCACCAGCTTTATCTGCCGGAACCGGCGGCGTATCGTGCCACAGTCGAAGTTACCGCCGGGCGCGATCGACGACGACGAAGACGACAGACGCCGCCTGCTGCCGAAGACGTACGACTGATCCTTCGTGCGGATGGCGTCCACGTACGCGTCACCTCCGTTGAAAGACGCCGAAAGTCCTCCCGACTGGTGCTGCTGTTGCTGCTGCTGCTGCTGCTGCTGATGATGATGGTGGTGGTGGGATGAACTAACACTACTATTAAGCGACGCATTACTAGCGTCATCGATCTTATCCTCAGCGTGCCGACCGTCGCTATCATACCCCGACTCGTTGCTGCTCAGACAGCTGCTCAGTCGCTGATAGTTCAACACGAAGCTATGCTCCGTATCGGTGAGCGTCTTGATCGAGTTATTGCGTGACATCACGCCAATGTCGCTGCCGGCCCCAATCGACTTGCTATCGTTGGAGACCGGCAGGAAGACATCGCTCCCGCTCTCGCCGGAGATGTTTAGCTGCGAGTCCGTAATCGACACACTATCCAAGTCCGACCGCAAACTGACGATCGAACCACGGTTACCCGTACGCAGCAGGTTCTCCTTGATACGGCTGTAGTTGATCACCGAGCCCCCGTTCTCTTCCGGCAGTACCGAGAGCTTGGAGCGCAGGAACGCGTACGGGAAGTGGTTCTTCTTCGAGAGCGCACCGTCCGGCGTTGAGGCTGATTGCTGCTGGCCGACGCGTGCAATATCGTCACAGCTGGACGACTTGATGGTCGCGTTGGAGCTGGGCGTTGTTGGAGTGCTCGCCCCTCGGACTGCTCCAACACCCGGGCCGGCAGTGCCGACACCACCGTTCGAGTGTGCCGTGTCCCTCAATCCCGCCAGGTGGAGCTGCGATGAGGAGGACTTGGCGTGCCCGTTCGCCAGGTTAATACCATCGGTTGGGTCGTCGCACTTGACGTAGGAGCAGGTGTTGAGCTGACTGGTCGAGCTGCTCCGATAGAGCATCTGCTGATTGTCCATCTTGCTCAGATCGGCCTGCGTTTGCGCCAGTGACATATGCTGCTGGAGCAGGTGGTGTTGCTGATGTTGCTGCTGCTGCTGCTGCTGCTGCTGCTGCTGGTTCTGTTGCAGAAACTGTTGCTTCTGATAGTGGCTCGATTTGTGGTTGAGCATCCCGGTCGAGCCCATGCGGTAGAAGAAGTTGCGGAACGTGCCCGACGAGCGTTCCGAGTTGAGCTTCACCAGCGGATCGTGCCCGTTGGTGGGCGTCGATGACCCGTTCGACGAACGGTGACTTTGGTATGCCTTCAGCGGGGTCACCGCCGATTTGCCTTTGCGACTGCTGCCCTCCTGCTCACTGCAGATCGTACTGATGCAGGGTTCCGAGGAGGAGGATATGGAGGCCGTGTACGACATTGATGTGGCTGTCGGTACGTTGGACGGTACGACCGGTGGGGCGACCGTGACGAGCGCCACACTACCCGGTACTACGGCCAGCTTGTGTGCATCGCTGCCACGGCGGAGGAGATCGAACTTTTTGCCCATCTTGCGGCCCCATGTGAACACTGCGGTGAAGAAACAGAGAAGAGGAAAACGGTGTGAGTAGATAATACTTTAGAAACACAATCTCTGTAGGGTCTTTTTTGTATTTTGTCTAACTTGTATTATGTACAATATATTTTTAAGTTCTAGACATCGTTTAATGTCTGATTTTTTATAGGATTCCTTACACTGTATGTGAAAAATTGTGTCGAAAACAATAATAACAAAACACAATCTTTAATCTTTAGTCTTTGTCTCGGATTTGTGTTCTTCAATCAAGTCCACAAATCTCAAGTCTCATCGCACCGCTCTTATCAGGTATCGCATATAGGTTTGATTGTTTAGCCATAACTCATTCAAACAAGTTTTCATAGTTTGAATCAATTCCTAATTCGAACTGTTATCAAATTAGGAAGATACATTAGTAACTATGTGTTATGAGCTCGCAGAAACAAGAAGAACAATGGTTCTAGACATTGACTAGTATTTAAAAGTGCTAAATAAAAAAGGTTCTAGGATATTAATAGCAGATTCAGATTGCTAAACAGGATTTTCGTCACAACAAAAGTCCTCTGAGGGAATCCTCCAATTACAAAGATCCCAAATCAAGTGAGTCAATATATGGAAAAGCTCACAATGGGTTCAAATAATACATTGCAAAAGCTTTACAAAGTGCCTGCGACGTATTGTCATGTATATTCGAAATGAATCGCTTCGGAAGACTCCCAGAAATACAAAGAGCTCCTCATTGTCAGCGGATTGCACACGGGCTGTGGTGCCTTATCCCATCTCGCGCTCCACGGGGCAATCATTTGTCGATTTGTGATTTAATGTTCTGCAGCGACCAAAAACCCGTTCCACGGCGATTGTCTTCCGAATGCACCACCGGACAGGGGGGGCAGACGGTAGAAGCGAAGTAAAGGAAAAAAGAACACAAATAATGCACAGCACTTTGAATAAAAAAAGACCCCGATTCCGCTGGCAAGGATATTGTTTGTCGGGCACAAAGGCGCCCGCGATGGATGGCCACCAACCAACCAGCCAACTTGCTGCATCATCCCGCACCGGATCGATATGTGTGCAGTTTTGTAGCAGAAACCGGAGTTACTGCTGGCAGGCAGGCGAAACCTTGAACCGGCGCAGGAACGATGCATTTAATGATCGGGAAGATTATTGGCGCAGATGCAGATGGAGGCGGCTGGGTAGCCCTATCGTCCCGGGGGCGCCATTTGGCAGACCGGCTGCTTCCGACGATGCTGCTGGTGCTGCCTCCAGGGCCGCGTTTGCGACGATGCGAAACGGTGCATCCGCGTAAGGTGTCGAGTTCCTAATGCGCGCAGACATGCGGAAAAATGTTTCGTTTTATTTTATTTCGCTGGCAGCCGGCACGATCGTATTTCGTTTCTCCGGCGGGTGGTAAAGGGTGCGGGGCAGTAAATTGAGAACTCATGCAACAATGAGAACATACTGCAGCGCCGCAGAACGGAGCGCGAAATGCTTCCTGCCAGCTCCTTACGTTCAGGTTGGTTATGGTTCCTCGGAAAGGTCGGCGCGAATCACAGATGTGCCTCTCGTAAGAATTGGCAAGCGTTCCCGCTGTAACTTGAGACAAATTGAAGATGCACGCCGCGAAATCAGGGACATAAATTTAGCTCCCTTTTTCCAGTGCCGCGGTGGAGCAACGCGTTCATCAAAGGATCGAAATGAGACATATTGCATGGTGGAACGGTTCAGGTGACTAAAGGAGATCGTAGTAGCCGCTGATTGCAGTTGAAGAAATGAAGCGTAACGCATAAATTGGAGAAGAGCTCGTAGAGTTTCTTTGCGACGCACGGGAACACTTTTTTCATCACAGTAGCCATTATTTTTCTTTTGTGGTGCTTCATTTCGTTTGGCTCATAAATGTGCCGTGGATATTGTTTCCATTAAAGTTGTCTTCTAAACGCGGTAATGAAGGTAATACTCGATTCTTACATTTCGATATGATAGTATTGTGTAAATAAAATGACGTAGCGGAAGAAATCGTAAAGAAGAGTCTCTTTGAATCTTTCGGCTTCCAGCTTTTCTTCAAATTTGTTGGAATTGAACTCAAACTGTAATTAGTTGATTGGATAACGAATATCGAAGTCTTGTGAAATTCTGATTCTCTCATGTCCTACGCAGTATGATGGGATGGAACAGAATTACACTCTATTTCAATTCTATTGTTGATAGCACAACAATCTGTGGGAACTCCGTGGTCTCTAGTAGCTGGAATTAACCACTAGGTCCACCAGGAACTGACTAATTGTATGAAGTTAGCAGGCAAAAATAAAAAAAACCTGCAAACTAAGTGTCGATAAACACGTTCCAAAGTGGTTTATAAAGCCGATCTGACTCATTATGCGTATAAAAACCGGCTCGGGATCGATTTAGGTATTACCTCAATATTGTCCATCGTAACTGTTCATTTTCTGAGACCTGCTTGATCGTGGAACCATATCGGTTGATGGAATGGCCCACGTTCGAAGACCCATTTAGCTCCACCTATTACACCTAATAGGTCCAGCGTGATGGATAAGGAGCGATTGTGTCGATCTGCTGGATGTGCTACATGCACCAGTTGCCTGATGGCCGTTCGCTGTCATTTGCCCTAAACGCAGCCGTGGGCCACTTCCACGATCGCACCGAAAGCACCGTTAGCGGGCCAGCTTCCAGTCTGCGACTCCCTTATATAGATCGTGGCAGGAACACGATGCGTTACCAATAAATCATTGCCAGGTGATATCCATCCATTTCCCGCCGGGAAGAGCGAGAGATGGAGAGAGACCGAGACTATTACCAACATTGTGTCCAACGCTAGAACACCGCACACGGATCGCTCGGATCGGATGACAAATTCCAAACCCTACCCAAACAGGGTCCGTGTTGGCCACGGCTCGGACCACGCACCATCCGCGCGGTCCGCATGCGTAACGGCCCGCTCACCGGCAAGGTTAATGATCCTGTCAAAATAGTATCACGCACCCCGGACCGGACGCGGTCTGATAAAGCCACCGCGGAAGGCGGAAAGTAAAATCTGTTAACGATCTCACCGTCCAGGGGCTTCTCGCTCCCGGGTGGATGTCCCGCCGCGATGCAGGTACGATCGATATCGCGGGCGCGCGCGCGCTCGCGACCGGTTTGGCTGATTACCAAGAATAGAATAATTATTTCTCAGCGCGCTCCTGCGCCGGGTCTGGGCCGGGCTGGTTCGATTTATGGTTCGGTGCGCGCTGGATCGTTGACGTTCGGTCCGGCAGACGCGGGACCGTATGGAGGAGGAACGTGCAAGTGCAATTAGGCGATTGGTTTTATTGGAGATGCTGGCTTTAATTATGATTTAGGTCGCGGCCGGGTGAAATGTGGACGGACCGGATTTATCACCGGATTGTGGCAGATGTGCCCGTTTCGGTTTCTGGCTGGAAGCATTCATCGATGGCAGACCGATCGGTGATTAACGAGGGATTTAGTTGTGGCCATGGTAGCAATTGACGTTGGTGAGGACTCTGCGGATAGCTGGGCGACACACGTCTACGACACTCGTTGTTGCCGCACGGTATTTGCGTGGGTCATTTAAGAGATATGTGCCATTTTAAATTGCCCATAATTGGATGGGATTTCAGCTCAACTTGATTGGCACAATACAATGTTTGCGATGTGTCTTGTTGCTCCGAGCAACTCGGAACAATCCAGTGGAAATGAGAATACGTTTGCTAGAAGGCCTTCATGAGATTTAGGACTTCTAAATAGCCTAAAAAACATTGGAACAGTGTTCCGGTCAGTGCTCTTAAGCTGTATCTTAAGCTGGATAGCATACCTAGATGAAAAATTTGCTTTAGATTTGCTTCAAGTGAATGATTGTCTTGTGCATAAGTATATAGGAGGCACATCAAGAATAATTTGGAATATTATAAGTGGCCAGTATCGATATATAGTAATTGACTAATCGGGAGAAATATTTTCTCCCATAGTCATAGATTTGTTCTTCCTTACAACACCTTATCCTTATACAATCTTCCTTATCCTTATACAAGAATCCTGGAACCTAGTTCAGGAGACTATTGCCTAGCGTGTCTACCAGCTATAGAGATATATGAATAAAGTTTTATATGAAGACTCACTCACTTTCATATATAACTTCAGATATTAAAAACACCAAAGAGCCTGTTCTATGAATATTGAAAACAAGCTACAGTGAACCTGAGCACTTCCAGACCTTTCAAAAGTCGTAGTCCACTTTCAATTACAACCCACTGCTTAGCTCATAAATGATACTGTTCCTTTTTGGCGCTACTGGGCAGTCAGTTGAGAGCGATTCAAAAATAGACATAGCCAAACGATCCTCCATTCAAACCTTCTAAAGTGCAGCGCCACAAAAAGCTGCTCGGAGCACTCTCCACAACCGACTCGCGCTTTCATGCTGCAGCCGACTGATACGCGAAGGACATGATGTGTGGACTCAGCCCAATAACAAACAGCAACGCACGATAAACCCCCAGCGCCGCCGAAAAATTGCCCAACAACCGAGAACCACGCGAGAACAAAAGCGTCCTCCAGCGCACGGAGGAAAAAGGGCATCCAAGTTCATATCCACGCCGGTGTGGTCATATCAACCCCAAAACGCACTTGGAAGGGCACTTTTTTTCTGCCCGGTGTTCTGTGTTTTTTTGCTCTTCTTCTAGGGCCAGCGGATGCGCTTGCCTCGGTGCCGAAAGTCAGCGATATTTACGTTCTTTTCGTTGTTTCTTTTTTTTGCTACCAGTGCTAGTTGTTATTTCAGCTATATCCGCGGCTATTCGAATTAGGCCTCGAACAGACCCCACGTCGGCTATCGACACGATCGACTGCGGTGGAATGTGCGCTGCGTGTGTTCGAGAAAGAGAGAGAGAGAGAAAAAACACCACCATGTTGTTTTTGCCTGCCACCCCATCAGGCGGATGGGGGCACTGTAGTGAGTGCTTTTTAGGTGACCGACGTACCGGATCGAATCGTACATCACAAAAAAAAACAGAAAAAAATCATTCCACCCGCCACGCACGCGTCCGTCCGATTGCCCACGATAAAGAATCGTGAAAAAAGAAACGAAACAACACGCCACAGCAACAAATGAAAACTAAAGCACTCCAAATAAGCCACGTCCCAGAGCCAGGGGTGGCTCGCAAACCGGAAACTGCTGACGAAAGAGCGTGAGGTCGAGTGACCGGCGGCGAGTCATTTGTACTTGAGGCTGATCAGACTTCAACTCCCGGGCATGGGCGTGCTGAGCTGGGACACAAAGCAACAACGGACAGAACCGGATCTAACCTTTTCCGGTCCCGAAAAGGCGTGGAGCGTGGACACCGTGCCCGAACGAACGCCACGGGATGCACCGGTGCATCCGAAAATTGTATGCCAAGCCGTGTGTGACAAGTTCTTCATTGGGGACAGTGCCATCCAAACATCCCACGGCCCATGTTACATTGGAGGGATCATATTTCCCGAAAACGGAGTGAAAATGCCGCCCGCCTCATTAGCATGTACTCAAGTCTCCAGGGGTACGTTCGACGGACGCTTTTAGACATTCTTCTCCAACATTCACTACCAACGCGCTAGTTGGGCATTAGAACTGACATTGCTCGCTGTAGAAGTAGCGTGCGCACTTGCAGTAGTCTCCCGTTCCACTTTGTTCCCAACGTCCAGTCGCGGCACTGACCCAACGGTGTTCAACTCTTTTTTGCTCGAAAAACAAAACACTGAAGCTAATGGCTCGGAACCGATGCGATTGGCTGCGACTGGACTGATGCGAGTACGCACCCACAACCACCTCTGGAATAGCTTCTCGGCTGTCGTCAGTGGCTCTTTCTCTTTCTTTTTATTGGTGTGTGCTTCCCCCTAGCGACCACCAGATGGCGTTGTGGGAGATGTAGTGGATGGGCTCGGTAGCGATTGCTGTAGCACCATCAATTGTCACCATTAGATGGCGGACCTGGACTGTCGATGCGATCGAACTGCGTGCTGGAGCTTCCAACAAAACGCCAGCGTCCGCCAGCGTGATGGGCGCTTTGGCACCGGCACGAGCAGTTTAATTGATAATTAGGAAGCGGAATTGTTTCGCTACATACAAACGGCCGTCATTACAGGCGCTGCTACCGTGCTATGGACGTCCCGAGTTGATTCCGGGCGCAATTAGATGGGCAATTGTGCAGCGCTGGCTGGCTGGCCTGGGCATGAGCACCGGGTGGCATCTTCGGCCCACCGCCGGGAGTGCTTCCCGGTGCGTTAAACGCTAGATTGGTTGCCCGCCGAGCCGGATGCTTTCTTTTGATGCGGCTAATTGATGTGTTTTCCGGAATGTTTGATGCTGGAGTGATGGAACGCGCACCGTTCCCGCGGCACGGCCCGAGTGCCGGTGTGCTGAGGTGAAATAATTTCAACAGCCACTCCACGGCAGGCCGGAGAGCCGCGGGAGGGTTGCGCTAAATTGTGGCGCGCGCTCGTACGTTTCCAGCGCTAATTAATTGCACGGCTGCGCGGAATGCAGTGAACCCGCGTGCGCTCCCGCAGTCGGGCGGGTTAAAGGGCTGGGTTCTTTCCACGGCAAGATGGATGTGCGCACCGGGCTCCATGTTCTCGAGTGTTGGTGTGTGTGCTCGTTTAACTGTTGTTACTATTATGTACTAAGTAGTGAGTGTTTAATTGTGCGAAGTTTGATGATAATTCAGGTTTGTGTAATTTGCCGTAAAAGGAATGGAGTTTTGAAATGCATCAGGTTGACCTAGATAGTACTAAGGAAATGTGTGGTTTCCACTTTTGTAAATCCAGCTCCAGATTTTTCGAAAAATTTCGAGGAAAATCTCTCAAATGAGTGAGAGCTAATGCGGAGTTATTCTACCTTGTTGATACAACAACCAGAGTAGGTTCTAGCTCTGCCATCAAGTCTACAACATTATGAGAATCACTTAGTAGGATGAACACATATAGATGAAAACTGTGCAGAAGCTTTTTTGCAGAAGAAGAAATTGCTCATGTTTTTTAAGAAATTGCTAGCGAAACGATTTTTTGGCCAAATAGACATAAACCATGGATGTTGGATCAAGTTTTGCAACAAATGATTGATATGAACGAGACGCAACAAAAGCACAAGTTAGAGCATATACAGAGTAAAAAGAAACCGGAATTAGGTAGACATAATTGCTTCTGGTATGCTTCTGGAAATGTCTGGAAATGTCCAAACTATGCATGTCCTTTTTGGGCTCTCCGAATCAGGCAAAATCAAAGATAGAACTTTCGTGAAAATAAGATTCCTTTGAATGTTATAACACGCCTTCTTATCAAATTTAGAAAAACTTCAAACGTGATACCAGTTCAACATACACATCTTCATTTTAATACACTTGTATTCACTGGTCTCATATTTTTCACTGTATCATATTTGTAAGTTTACGGTTTATACATTTTGAACATGCATGTGCGGAATCCCAAGTCTGCGGGTGTTGGAACTGTAAGCGTCCGCCATCATCAGACTAGAAATTGGGTCGTAGGCAATTCAAAACATTGTATTGTATGTTTGAAGTTTTTGGAAAGCTTATCTGCATATCAAAAACATGCTGCTTTTGTGTGCATGGGTTATAGAGACTTCAACTCTTTTCGGCATCCTAATCAGCTATCAATATGGCCCCTCTATTATGGTGCCAGTATCGAGGCTATCAGCAATCTTTGCAGAAGCATAATTTTTCCAAAAATACTCTTTAACTATATTTACACAAGGCAGCGTATGTGATGTGATACGCATGCGAACGATGAGTGTCTCATAAATCGCACTTATCCTTCGCTTCAACACAGATCCGCTCAAAAATGTGTTGCCACTCCTTTTTCTGAGCATGGATTTGTTTTTAGAGTTAGCAATTTTAAACTTCTTTTTGGCAATATGCACACGAAACGAAACATTCTAGCGAAACGCCTATCGAACGCGACACGCGACGTCCCGAGCGCAGCAAACATCCGCGTGTAGTGTTTACATTCCGCTCGTTTGGACGGGGAATCCGGGACGGCAAGACGACGTCGAGACGTCGTAGTAAGCCACCTATCGCTCCACGCTAACTACTTTTTGGACAGCCTTGTCACGAGGCCCGGTCGCGCACTGCTTCTGGTACGTGCCATTATGGATGGGCACGTCCAGTGCCATTGCCGCCGCCCCTTGGGGCGACAAGTTCTCCCCGGCGCGGCAGTCAGCCGCGGATCGGCACTGCATTAATCTTATCCTACTCGCATTCGCGGCACGCACCCGGCCGTTCCGAAAAGTTCCTCCCGGACTTAAGCTGTGCTCGGTACACTGGTTTGCAGCGCACTGTTACGGGCCACACAAATGGTATTAAACGATTTTCGGACACTTCGGCACCCCGGCTCATCTCATTCGCTCCGACCGCGCACTAATTGGATCGGATAGTTGGGGCGATAATTGGTTTCTCGGGCACTTGGGCGCAGAACGCGCAGCTCATCAGCAGATTGGCCTGATATCTGACCACGCGGTGACCTTGGGGCGCGTGCTGCAGTACTCGGTTTGTACACACACACTAGAAGACACACTGCACCTGGTGGTGGGGAACATAGCAAGGGAAGACGGAACACAACGAACCTGTCTCACGTGCAGCAGCCCTGGGAACGGCAACCTCACCACAATCTCCCCGAGCCAATTTGAACTTTGGCGTGTTGGGTGTTGATCGTTGGAGTTGGAGGCCCCGTTCTGCTCGCCCTCGGTGGTAGCTAATCGGATGACGGCGACCCGGAAGTACGCTCTTTACCGCGCGAGGAAGTCCGTTCGGTCCGCGCACCGCCGATTAGCCGATTCCCGTGACGAATTTTCACGCGTATTTTCTTCCCCGACACACCGAACCCAGCAAAGAAAAAAAAACACACCAAATTAGCTGGGGGAAACCCCATCCGGATCGGAGTGCGGCCAGCGACTGGATCGGATTGTGCGGGCGCGCTCGCGTCCGAAACCGACGCGAAAGTTCCGCGCTAACCGACCGCACCAAACCGGACTGGCTGGCCATGTCCGCAGAGCACGGTGGTGGTGGTGGTGGTGGGCATTTTTGCCGTAATGTTGTGGTTTGGAATGTTAATCAAGTTCTCTTTCGTACGGGGCCCACCGCGGGCGTGTGTGTTCGATATGGAAATCGGCCTCCAAAGTCGACCGAAAGGTGCCCGAGGAGAGTGGGTTTTCCGTTTTCCCTTTTTCTTGCTGCTGGCCTATCGGCTGGACGGCTCCGAGGTTTGTTGTAAGCGGTGTCGAATGTGTGTGTGTGTGTGCAAGTGCACCCGGTGCACCGGTGCACTGATGCATGGCACCCGGCAGCTAATGGTTGCCCGTTCCAGCTGTGGCCCGGTACAGGGAGAAAAGTGAAATTATTGAAATGCATTCAGGGAACGTGTGGGCGCCGGTGGAGGTGCTGATGCATCGGCGGGCTGTGAGGTGAGGAAAGCGGTGGGCAGCCCTCGTCGATGGACGGCAGGCATCTGGCCGGTGATTAGCGAGGGGATGCTAAAGCTATTAGCATGCGAATACCATGCAGAGCTGCTTGGGTATGCGGAATATTGCAATGCGTACCATCAGCGTTTTTGCATGTTCTCATTTAACTTGTGTTAAATTTTCCTTTCTTCTTGCAACTCGTTTTTCTTCTGAAAATATCATATATAATCAGTGTTATTTATATAAGTATCCGAAAATGTCGAAACGAGGAAGAATTTGTAAACGTTGTTACTTTACAATGTGTTTTTTATTGAGGAGACACTTAAATTGCATTCTTAGCGGCAAAGCCTATCAGTTCAGTTCTGGGGTGATTTATTAAAAGTGTTTCTTTATTTTCGTTTCTTTTTCGAAGAAATCTGTCCTGGATAAGTTTTGATTGGCTGTCAATGTTGTTTCAAAACCCTTTTTTTATAATTTTGCTTCTTTCATTTTGCTCTTTTTTGCAATACAATTAAATCTTATTTTGTGTTGGGTTTTAAGCCTTTATGTGGCCCTATTTAAGTTTCCATTCTTTTATTTGATTTTGTTTGATTATGCATCAGTTTAATTTCTATTCCCTCATTTTATTGTAAAGTTAAATATTTCGGGCTTATTTTCCAAGTCTTTCTGTGGCTTCATTTTGATGTTTCATATCTTTATTATGCTTCATTTGTTGTATCAACTTTTTCATATTTCCATTGTTAATTTTATCATATTTACTATTCATTTTCTATAGGGCATTGATTTATTTATATGGCTTTCTTGCTGTTTCCAGTTTTCTTTGTGTTATATTTGACACATTTACCATTTAGTTCATATTCATTTCATCATTCAAGTTTATTGATTATTTTTAACGACTGATCATATTACTGTGCTCTGTTCTGAACATAGTTTTGTGTTTGGGTTGTCATATTTGATTATTTCTTCGATATTCTCTTAAGATGTGTTTTGTTATGTTGTTCTTGTTTCATTTGAAAAATTCGTTTACTTCTGTCATATTCTATTGTGTCATATTATAGGTTGTCATATTCTATTGGTATTTATGTGTTGAATATGTTGAATAAGTGCAATAGATTTTTTAAATGATATAAGATTTAATTACAAATATGACACCTTGGATAGATTTTTCGAAAAAAAACATGCCCAACTTCAGCACACAACTTCTGTACGCTTTTCAATATCGCATTATCTGGCGCAAATCAACTAAAATTGGGGTTTCGATAAGCCTGCACCGCAAACGCATTTCCAGCAGAGCCTGCGTGCAGTGTGCGCAGCATGTGCAATTGTTGCTGGCATGGTGATGGTGACCGTCGGCAATGGGGCAATTAAATTTGCAGCAGATCGAATGAACGGCCAAACCGGTTGGGAAAAATGCTGCACGACAGAAGCGCAGCAGTGGCAGGAGAGAGAGAGAGAGAGAGAGAGAGTGAGAGAGTCGGTAGGAGGATGAAGAGAAGAAGAAAAAAAAACATACAAAAACATACACACCGGAGTCCAATTAGGAGCCGTCTCACCCGTTCCGCACACGCTCCGAGCCCTGGGTGGCGGTGGCTCTGGTGAAAGGCCTAATCATTGCTTGATTTGAGACTATGCAGATTGATCAGTGATGCGGTCAATTATTAAAAGATTGGCATGCCGGTACCGGGGCGCCCCTTCCGAGGCGGGAAGCCGGCTGTATTTCCACAAGTTTTAGCTTTCCCCAGCTCCCGTGCCTGCCTGCCTCGGTTGGGTTGTGCAATCCGGCAAACCGTCCGGGCGGTTGCTATTAGTCAGTGATTAGAAAGCTTACCTCTTTTTTCTTTTTTTTTGTCGACAAGTGGAAGCTGCGCGGCAGAGAGCCGGGCGTGCTGGGAGGGTTGGAAAAAATATGCCAAAACTAGTTTACCACACTGATAGGATTATGCTGATTAGTGGTGCACATGCTGATGCACAAAAATGCATCCGAGTGCGTCCGAATCAAGCGGGCCGGAGGAAAAGCTAGACGAGTCAATGTGGCGGCGATCGGGTGGAAAAATATTGATTCGTCTTTGACGCTGCCGTTCCCTCGAGCGGCCGCAGCAGCAACAGCATTGCGAATGTGTGCAGGTGATGCGCCGTAGGGCCTTTTTTGGTGGAGCATAATGGACGTTCGGTGCGATAGTCGCACCCGGAGCTGTTTGTGTTTGGTTAGCCGTCATATTTAGCAACAATCGAGCATTATGTGACAGCATCGCAGGATCGGTGCGTTGCTGGCGTGATTTGTATTGTTTCCACCCCCCCCCCCCCTCCCCCCATCTTGTTGCGCCAAACTCACTGGCGGCCGAGGTAAACAAAATAATCGTTTCACTTTCACCCCGGGGGGATGATCTTTTTCAGCCCGGGCGCCATTTTCCAGCCCGCTTGGGTGGGATTTGTTTGAATATTTTATCACGGTGTTGTTTGGGGTTGGCATTTTCCTGTGTGCTGATGGCTGCAGCTGCGGATGATTGTGAGTTGAGTGCGATTTTTACATGCCCGATGTTTTGGTTGTAGAAGCGGTTTCAACAGTTTTGACAATGTTTGCATACCGGTGTTCGTTGTTTCTGGTAATTTTGCTTACGATACAGTGTTTATATTGTGCGATAAAAGCGATGAATGTTTAAAATGTCACTAAGGTGAAGCATGAAATATTCATCGAATGTTGTTCATTCCACGCACAACACTTCTCATTTGTTTAAGCATTTTTTTAATCATTTTTCATACGGTGATAGCCATCTGACCAATCCATATTTGACAAAGCAATAATTTTTGAAGCACTCAAAATAAAAACAATAATCATATAAACTTTAATCACTATTGTCATAACCCCAATGCCAAGAAGTTCTCTAGCTTTGCTACTAGTCAGCTAAAAAAATATTTTTTTACGAAAGTTGCAAAAGACGTCATTCGAAATCGGTTCCCGAGTTAGGTTTGGAGTCAGTTGAGGAGCGTAGGTTCGTTTTCGTTGCAAGCAAGGTTCAACAATTCAGGTTCAGTTTTCGCAAGTGTAAACACGGCTCTGGAATACAGGCCGACGCAGATCTGAATACCTTAGATTCAAAAGGCAGTAAGAGATGCTAGCTAATGTTGACGACTGCAGCAGCCACTGAATACCTTCGCCTCGTGGTGTCTTCGAAATGCCTTGTCCTTGTGTGTCAGGATTAGGGATAACAAAGCTTTTGACTACAACATTGATAACCGGACACTGGAACACACCGACTGTGTTCGCGACTTGGACATCCTTCTCGATAGCCGTCTTAGGTTGGGGCGTCAAACCGAAACAGTCGTTACGAAGGCAGCCCAAATGGATGAATGCAACGGATGAGAAGAGATTTTTGCATTCCTATGACTTTAGAAGCGTTGTATTGTTCTCTTGTGCGGTCAGTTATTGAGTACGCTAGTATAGCCTAGAGCTCTTCATCTATCTCGTTTCGCAACAAGGCTACTTCTTTGGAACCAGGCGAAATTCGTTCATTGTACGAGGCTACATGCTAGTTGTTAGGCCTCCAATCACTACCAGTTTAGAATGCAATCAATAGCACCGATTCCGAATCTAAACGAGAATTTCGATAATTTTCAATAGATATTTTGACTGATTCAGCCTTGGGCGCTTGAGAACTTCATTGTCGGAGAAACAGTTTGGATTTTAAGCAATTTGTTGAATTCGACTCTATATTTCGGCGATCAAGCACATCCCAAGGTAAAAACTTTTTGGACATAGTTCTGTTGATCTGGCTTCGACGAACTAATGTCTAGACTTTCGACCGAAGACATATTTCGAAAAATCTAAGCTTGAATTAGCATCACTTTCTTTCGATTTTTCAAAAAAAAAAAGGCAAGAAAATAATGAGCATACGAATTCCAACGAACGGAGAAAGACACCCACCCCATTCCACCTACGCCCGGCACGATCTTCCTCCTCGTGGGAAAGGTGCAAGACACGATCATTCGTTCTGCGCGACTCCCACAAAACCATACATTATCCCGATCCATTCCCGGCGTCCCCATTGACGCCCCCGTGTCGATTGCATAAGCTCACCCTTTGGCACCCTTCGACACGGGTGGTGGATAAGTTCTGCATCATGCCGGGAGAAAGTGCCGCGCTTCTGAAATCGGCGTCTCACACGACGGTGTTCGCAAAAGCAAAACCAAAGAGGAAAAAACTTCGTCCGCCAATCGGGAAATCGAAAGTAACGCATTACAAAATAGCTGTTATTACTTTCATTTTCATGCGGCCGCGGCAGCAGTGTGAGGTTGTATCGCCTTGAGGTTAGGAATGGTGTAAAAAGCTCACCGCGCGGCCGATCATTTCCCTATGCCCTTCCATGTCGGAGGCGGCACCGTGATGTTTGCAGGCACTGAGCAGTACGAGCTTTTCCTGTCCGTTGTAAGAGGTGGCGTACCTGCAGCAGCAGGGTTGTGCAACGGTCAACCGTGAACGTGCCGAAGGTAGGAATATTCTTTCACGTCACATCGCGACGCACGCTCGCGTGGGTCGCCTGTAACTCATGTATTTTCTCCAGCCGTCTACTTCTGGTCTGCGAGCAGGCTTAGAGCACGATGCGGAAGGCGGCGTAAAGGTGTGTGTGGCGTTTTTTTAATTGTGCAAAATACAAAAACATCCATCGAGGGAGCTACTTATGTACTTCAAGCTTACCACGCGCAGCACTTGCGATCGCGCCTGGAGGTGTACGCCGATGTGTGGAGGTGACTACTTTGCCTACGCTCAAATCGAGGCCAACATACTTCAACTTCACCGCCAGATCTCGTCACTCGCACCGGATCGAGGACAGGCGCCCGGTCCCGGTTGACATTTGGCGCTCCACGTCCGGAAGATCTCGAAATCTCTCCAAAAAAAAAAAACATCAAACCCGATGCAAATTCCTGTCCCACTCGTAATCAATCAGCGCCCGGCGGTGGGCAAAACAATAAAGACATTAGCGGGCTCCGTGGGATGTCGCCGGGAGCGCCATGAAGGTCAACGACGCCACGGCTGGGCGAACTTTAATTGGCCAACAGAAATTGAACCGCCACGTGGGTGAAGCGGCAGGTTTAGATTTGCTTCACCTTCTCCTCCTTTTCGCGAAATTCCATTCCTAAGCTCTCGATCACGGTTATTTTTTCTGACGGGTGCAAATTAGCTGCCGCAGTCGATGATGTCAATGCCGGTTTGTGAGGAAAATCGATTTGACGTACCCACGCACCTGGCGGAAGTATGGAAGAATTGGCCCTTCTCCTGGCCATATCTACCGCCACAGATTGATGTGTAATTAAATAAAGGATCTAAATTTAAACGCGACAGCACACGGTAATTACATCTACTGTGGCGTGTGCGAGTGGGAATGCCCGGGCACGTGGGAGCCGTCTGAGGCCGAGACAGGAATGAGCTGTTGTTTAGACGATGGACAGAGTGAAACGAAAGACACATGACGTTGAAATTAATATCACGTTTCGGCTTGCACACCGGTTCGTGATGGTAGTGTCCGAAAATGTTCGTTTTTATGAGCTACTGTCAGTGATGTATTTCATGCGGTAGAAACCTAAATATAATAGCGGTTATATTGAAGATTCGCCATGCTTTCCAACATGATGACAGTATAAAGACTGACGAAAAATATTAAACTCAATTGGGTCCATCAAATTTTAGTGTAAATGTGTAACAAATTTAACTCTTTCGTTAAAAAATCTTATGTTCATATTCTCTTAGATTAATTCGCTCGAAGAAGTCTTCTTCTGTCCTTGTTTATTTAACTTAATCAACAATGTAACTCCGTGAGTGAACTTTGGACATTCCAAGTGATCGAATAAACACTTTTTCAGTGACAAATATTGAACTAACATGTGAATATACTTTTATTAAGTCGTCGACAATGTTTTGATCTTCTAACTCTTCTAATCACTTCATGTTTGTTTAAAACTACTCTTTGACGTCAGTTGTTTGTAAATAGTATGTTTACAGTTTGGTGGAAGCTCTTGCATGTTTTCGAACGTTTCCAATAATGACAATAGTTTTTTGTTGAACGTGTTATAACTTCAATATTCAAAGCATAACAATAGCATAACAAAGCATTTCAATATGGAAAGCATAACTTTTCGGTTATGATTTATAATACACTTGCGCATTCTTATGCATCTTTCGTATGTTTCTGGATCATCCTAAACTCAGCGTAGTTCATACCGATTGTTGGGAATGCATTCAATTGTGGATTGCACAACTCTCAACTTAACTCTTAAAACAGACAAAGTAAAGTATGTTCCAAGTCCGACATATTGAAAAAAATGACAATAAACCCATCCCGGTACATCACTGGTTACAGGTGTGGATACATGCTGCATCTAAAGCTGTCCGGTAAGCGGAGCATGTTATTCAACACGTACAATTTGAAGACAACATCACGGAAGCCAGCGACTCATGGCGTTGTAGAACAAAAGCCGATTCCAGTCCAGATGCCATCGAAACGATAAGCGCATACTTCCGCACCGGAACCATTGACAGGTTCCTCGTTCGGTTGGTGAACCCTGCCAATATGGCCCGGCTGTCCCGGGCGAGTGAGTTGTGTTCTAATATTTGCCTTCGGACAAAAACTATCCCCGGTAGACAGCTTTCAGGTTCGATCACGATTTCATTAAGTTAGATTGTATAATTTTACACACCCCCGGTCAGCCGACGCTGCTGGATGTGCAGCCGACCCGACTCAGGCAGCCGCAAGTCAAGCACTCCTGCACTGCTTCGATCGATGCAAGTGCGTCCGCTTGTGGTGTTTCATCTCGACTCGGTACCGGCCCGGGCCGGTACGGCATGTATGTAAATGTCGAAGGTTGTCTTAAGATCCGTAGCGCAACGTAGACGGAGCGGTTGCGCAACGAGCCGGGGCCGAGAACGATGCGGCCAATGGGTTGCATTAGGCTGGGAAATATTGTCACAACGAGGCAGACCGCCTAAGGCACCGTCGGCATGCAACCGGACCATGTGGCATTTATGTTTAGTGAACGTAAAATTACCGCCGGGCGAGAACCGCAACCAACGCACGGACCAGCCGACCGACCAGATGCTTCATGTTCATATGTCGGCATCGGGGTTTGAAACCATTCCCATTATTCTATATCTCGGATAATCGGAAATCATTTTTAACTTATGTTTGACCGGGGCCGAGCACTTCCGGATACGAGGTCCGGGAGCCGTATGCGAAGTGGCCGGCTCGATTCGAGGTGCCTTTTATTCTGTCGGTGTGTTGGAAAGCCTACCGCTGGGCCGACCGTTGACATGGGAACGTTGCGGAAACAACGCGTTTGCTGTAGGTGAGCATTCCCACCCGGTGCGCTTTCATGCCTGGTTCCAGCTGGACCCGGGGCGGATGAAATGATTTCATTTCGTGCCGTCTCGGTTCGTACCGTACCGTACGGGCTCTCTGTTTGAAACATCGAATATAATTGTTCTAATGTGCTTTGAAGATGTTACGTGCGTTTGAAGATGTGTCACAATGGACGAGCGTGCTTGTGCGAGTGAAGCCGACAGTGCCGTGAAGGTGTTCCAGGCGAATTCGTGATAAATATGTTTAATTAATATATCAAACGGGTTTGTACAATTATGCCCGAGAGTTCCGTGCAGAATTCCATTCTCTGGTAGCAGAAGGTTGTGGTATTCGAGTTGTGCACTGCAGGAGCGAAGAATTTCTCATTATACAAATCCTTTTGCTGCTTGAAATTTATTAAGCTCATTTGAATGCTTCAGCTTTTTCAGATGACATTATTCAATATTCAATATAATATTATAGACAAAATGCCGCAATTTCATTTGGTTGTTCAAAGAAATGGATGCAACTTAAATAAAATCTTCAACATGTCGAAGAAAAACAGTATCTATCGATAGAAACACTAAAACCATGAATTGTTTAAGTGCTGAGTAAACTGAAGGAAGATCTACCGTAAATAGACTGGATGGAGTGTGTATCTCGCATAGTGTTTTCCTGACATATTTATATACTTAATACACTGAGTTCTGAAGCTGTACTGACCTCCAAAGGGCTAAACGAGAATTAACCGTCCGTATAAATCAATTAACTGCGGAAAGAGTTGTCAACAACAACAAACCGGAATTCGAATAGAGTGCTCCTAGTTTTTCAAATATCTCGAATTGAATTCTTGAATCGATTTGACCTTGCAGTGGAGAGTCAGCTCACGCTCACTCACTCAGAGTTGAGAGTCGAATCATTTGTTAGGTTTTTTGAGTTTCGATTTGGTCCAACTTACTCTGTGTTGGAAGTCCAGAAGCTTGTCAGAGCGAGGATTCAGGAGAGAAGAAATGTTTGAGCTAAAAAATAACTGAGGAAGTCAGGTTGATCCCTACTCATTTCGAGCTCTTTCACTAACTCGTTCACTCACTGATTCATTTCATTATGAATTGATTCTTTGCTTCGATGAGCTGCTTACTCAGAGTAACTGAAATTCCAGTGAGTTCTCTTAGTGAGGAGTTGATAAGGTCCCTTTCCTAATAATATTTTACTCCCTCATTTCACTTACATTCAGTAAGCACTGCACTAATCAGAAGTGTATGCTAGTGCATGTTGTGAGATGCTCAACAAATCCTCCAAACATCAATAAACGACGATTTGGTTACATTCTTTCTGGAAGTACATTTCTCCAATGTTGGTAGTCCTCATCTGCTGGAAGGTTAAACTGTGTCGTCTATCTATTGAATCTCAATAACGCACTCAATAACGAAGCAGCTATTTTTCATTATTTTCGAATGCTTGATACATCAACAACCAAATGGTTTAATTAGTAGTTGGGCTATTGGCTGTGAACCGCTGGAATACCTGCAGCACCCATCAAAACGATCAGCTGTCCGTCAGCTTCCTTTCCCAATTTGGTCTAAAGCTCAAACTAATGTTTTATTATGCAAATTAGGCTGCCATAAATGGTAGGTAGTGTCTATCACGGCTGTTCGAACTTGACCTACATGTGTCATAATCGTATAGTGTTCATCTCAATCCGACACCGCTCGAAAGAACACTAGCACACGCACGGTTAGCGACAGGCTAAACTCAATCCGATTAATGTAACCTGCCCGTGTGGAAGCCGCCCGTAAAGCGTCCCATAAAAAAACACTGACATTAAATGTTGCTCAATGCTGGGCCGATGCTGGGTGATAGCGCAACAGTTTGACATTTTAAGCACCGCTTTTAAAGAACGCAGCGATGCGTCCGCGGTGGAGGGATGCGATCGATCTGTTGTGAAATTGCGAGTGCCACGGTGAAAGATACAAAAAATATGACGACCCTGTTCGGCCCGTTTCCCGGGTTTCGTACAAACAACCGGAATAAACATTGTAACGACGTATCGCTTCGCTGTAGATTCCACCGGGTAGCAGGTGGAAAGTGAAGTCTCGAGGCAACCGTCCGCCTTACGGCGGTAATCTAAAGCAAACTGACCGGCGCATGCCGGGATGGTTCGACACGAACCGGACCTCCAGCGCGGCATTCCAGCGCGTCGCGTAACGTCTCGCAAACCGGTTGCGCGGCCAGCGTGTTGTAGATCTGATTCGTTTTCGAAACGACGGGCGGACCGCCTGAAAGGATGTGATGCACCTTACGGGGCCCCGACCTTGGATGGGATTTTGGATCGGGCTTTTGTTTCGGGCGCGAGCGCCCGCACGCGCCCGCTCCGCTTCCGTACTTACCGTTCTTGCTCTCCTTGGTGGCCCTCAGGGGCGGATCGTCCTCGAGAACCATCGCCGGTACGGCGGTCACCGTCCGAAAGCCCGCGAGCGTACCTGGTGCGAGGTGGTGATGTTGGGTGGGAAAGAAAAACGGTGAAACAAAGCGGTCGTGAGTGGTCCGGTGAGAACGGGTGCGTTGTGAAGAGCGAAAGGGAGATACAGCCACACACACAGTATCAGTGGGGTGGTTCAGGGTTAGTGCAGGTGGAAATGGCACGACTGACTGTACAGGCTCTCATACGGAAAGATGATTATTTTAGCTACGGGCGCGTTATTTTAAAGCAAACGAACTACACATGCGTAAGTGTGGTGAGGAGTGTGTGATGTGTTGGAGAGGCGATAAGAGGACAGAGGGTTGCATAATCGGCTCGGAAGTACGGTGGAGTGAGCAGCGTGCTTGTGGATGCGGCAAGAAGATGGTGTGCCAAACGTGCTGTTTAAGCTGTAGCTTATTATGTGCGGTGGTTTATTGCCTCGGTGATTGCACTCTCCGCTCGTTTCGGCAGGTTCGTATCGAACAAAGGCTTTCCGTGCATTTTCTCTTTTGCCTGTTAGGTTTCGCCTGTTAGATGAGCAAATGTTTCTCGATACATTTCGTGTACTATTTCGCACGAAGGTGAATGGAAGCGTTTTATATTCGCTACAATGTTGTGATAGTTCCTATCTTGTAGCCATTGGCACTATCAAACCCAGACAATGGTTTATAATGCAGATACTGAATGAGTAATCTCTGATTTTGTCAATTAAATTTAGTATGTTTGGAGTTTGATAGCTTGGAAACAAATGCGTGTACCTAAAGCATGTTATTTATCATTGTTAAATCACTTTCGAACTAACAAAAAAAAAAAGAAATAAAACAATGATATCGAAACGTGAGTGACCAATATTGCAGATGATAAATAGAAAGCTGGTGTTGTCAACTTCTTGTCAATATTTTGTTAATGTGTTTTGAGCAAAAGTAAAAGAGCACATATTAGGCGATGATCGTGTAGAAACATGGATCCCAGTCTCCTTCGGAAGTCAGGAACTTTGATGATACAGCCTGAAGAAACTTTTCCACCCAAATAACTCGTCGCGACGGACGAAGCTGGGGCAATGTACAACTTTCAAAGTCCCAGTACTCACATACGCCTCTGAGAAAAGGACCCTGTTCAAATCGTACGAAACCCTCTTAGGCGCGATCGAGAGGAAGATGCTCAGTAGGATTGTTGTCTTATCCTATTGTTGACCCTTATCTAGTTCAAGCTGTCCTTTTAACCCGTCCACATGGACACGGGAGACGTGGTAACCCCACACTAAGACTACAAGAAGGCGTAGACTCTTCCGTTGGAACGATCAGAGTAAACGATTGGTAGAACACTGTTTCTGTTTTCATGTCTCATGTCTAACACAATACGTATTGAAGTTTAGCTTATGGCTACGAGAGGTTTTTTTCAAACTTTTAAAGTAAAACATCAATTCTGATGAGGATTAAATACTCTCATGCGGAGATTGATTTTCAATAAAGATATTAGTTTAGATATTATATTAGATATTATATTAGACCTACATTATTATGTTCTTTATCTTAGATAATTTTACATTTCAGGAGTAGTTTGCTGTGCACTGTCTGTATCACGTCAGATCGAGATCTGGCAAGCATTCAATTAAAACCAATGATGGCAATAAAAAAACACTTACACTCTTACCCTCGTTAAGCTATCAAACCACACTGCCCGAAGCGAATGGAGAAACCATTGCCATCTCACAGTGAACCTTTCTAGCACAACGAATGGAGAGGTGCAATTGTCAAAGCACCACATGAAAATGGACACCTCGGACACCAACCTCCACGGAGCCACACCATCTCTGATAACACGTTCAACGCGTGATCGAGAGCTGCCGGTCAACATCGCCATCGTCGATGAAATAAAGCATCCCTCACGAGCAGGGAGGGGAAGAATTAATCTCCACTCCGCTCCGCTTGCCGGTTTTTCACGATCGCGCGGCGTTTGAGGAAAAGAAATGGAAAGTGGCCGGTCAGCCACTTTCCATGCCAGGCCCGGAATGCGATAGCTTCATTGCTTCCCTCGCCCAAGTCCAAGTTCAGTTCGGTGGCTTTCAAAACCGACACCTGCGGAGGCTCGAAGTGCTCGAATGATGGAAAGCTCGCCTGAACATGATCCCATTCATCGCGCTGGTTCGCTCGCTGTGGTGCGGTGAAGTGAAAAATCTTGTGAAAATTAAAACCGAAGTGCGCTGCAGGGAGAGAGAGGCAGAGACAAACGGAGCGAGAGAGAAAGAGAGTGAAAGGCAATGCGATGGAAAATTGTCCACCTTAGTGTGTTGAGTGTCAATGGGCGTTCGTGTTTTATTTGCTGCATTTTCCATTTTCTGACTGACTGACCGACTCACCATTACCAAGACGGCGTCAACGACCTGCCGACAAAGGGAGGGAGCATGGAAACAAATCAACACATGCGGCTGAGGCCGCCGAAGCGACGATAGGAAAAGTGACCGAGCCCGATCGGCAACCGCATCTTCGTTTCCAGCGATCAACGATCGGTGATAATAATAATGAGCCCCCTCGCTTCAGACGATGATGATGATGATGATGCTACTTCCACTGCTGCTTATGGTGACGAGGCTAGGCTCACCCCACTCTGGCACTTCATCACGCTGACGGTTCGGAATCGGAATTGGAAATTTCCCTAATCGGTGTGTATGTGTGCATCGAAGCCAAGCAAAGGATGCAGCGTTCGTGCGCTGCGCCGGAAAAATAAATCATCCTCGACGAACGCATTCCCCCCATTTTTGGGAGGAAATCGCTTTGGAAAAATGGGCGAGTTTTCGATTTCATTCCGTTCACGATTTTCCCAGCGCTGTGTGTTTGATGTTGTTTATTTTTGTTGGTTGCTTAGTTGCTTAATTTTGTAACAAATTCGAGCATGGATGTGCGTAGCCGTTAATACTGCTCTGACCGACCTGTGCGGCTAGTGAGGATCACTGTTACGACCACGGTTGACTGGCAAAAGCGCGAACTTAAGGTATCGGATTGTTGCGGTACATTAGGGATGGGCTGGTGTCTGCAGTAGTAGCGGTGCGTGATGTAAGGGGTGTTTTACGTGGTCGATTGTAGTCTATTAGGAAATGGGTTTTTAATAATCACACCTTACCGCGGGTTTTCGAAACCGCACGTGCTATAATCGATTTTCATATATTGTTGATGGAGATTGCGCCAAGAGGCAAACAAGATAATAAACCTGATAGTTTCATTATAGATGTATAGATGTTAAATTGCTTCTGAATAATATAACATCCGGGATAATTTTACGAGACTACCTTCAACAGTAACAAGAACTTTGAGTTTAACTAGTGACTTGTTTTTCCCTGCATCGTTTGTTTCAGGTTTTGTTTTCAGTGTTCTATTTTATTAGTTTTTAGGCTTGATACTTTTGTCAATATGTAAAGTGATAAATATTAAAAAAAACAGCTTTATATTGAGGATATAGAGCGAGAAATTCAATTTTATATTCGTCTGTCATTGATCTCTCAAATGAAATTGAAACATTTACGAACTCAACTATCGTTTGTATACATTGTATTCGAATTCATTAAACGGAATTTACAAAATTGTATATACATAGTGGACAATGCGTTAAACACCAATAACAAAAGTCATAAAGTCATTCATTATTTCCTAATCTTGATTTAGCATGTTTTTACAAAGTTTTGCAAAATATAAGCATCATTAAGTAAGTAATAGGAAAAAAGCAACAAACAAACGAAATTCGGAATATCGACTGGCTGAGGTTACTTTATAATTGTAATTGATGCTTGTTGCTTGATAATGTAGTAATCTAGAGGATGTAAATATATTTTTTTTGATTTTGTACATTAATTTACAATCTGAATGTTTTTTTACATGAAAATTTTATATTACTAATGAAATGTAATGTAGTTTCGATCATTCCCGACATGAGAGAGGATGTAGAGAGAGAATGTATTATTTTTGTCAAATTTAAATATTCAGTAAGTGAATTTATTTTTTTGTGGATTGTTTAAATATAATGGTTCAACTAGATATGGTATAAGCCGAAAAGAATAAGAATTTAAATTTAATCCAGAAAGTATGTGAAACTAAGATCGTTCTGCAATAGATCTCAAACTTGAACAACGTACAGAATAGGTATAACATATTTTCGACACGCGTTGGTTTATGTTTAATTGTTCTTAAATATTAAAAAAACAACATAATTAATGTACTTCAATAGGCCGTGGTATTCCTATAGGTATCCGTGATAGTTACGTTAGCACTGTGAAGAAAGATACCAAAAGGCACTTCATCGTCGCGCTTTCCATCGTCCATCCCAACGAGTCATTTCACTGCAACATGTTCAATTCCTGCCGAGGTTGTAATCATGCTGATATACCTTTCGATATCGTTCAAATCAAACGATTGTAACGGTGGGCATCCTTTGGCGAACCGAGGCCAGACGATAGAGTTGCTTCGAGTTTTCCCCACCTTGCGCTTCACCAACACCACCACCATCTAATAACCTCGGGAGCCTTTCTTCACCCGAATGGCTCATTCCGCACAAATAATTGGATTTTCTTCATTCACGTTTACGATAGGCCGTGAGCAGTGCGTCCGACTTGTCCGAGCCTCGGTGAACCAAGACCGGAACGTAATCTTGACGCATGAATCAGCCTCATCTTAATGGTTCCCTTCATACCCAAGGGTGAAGCGAAACAGCAGCAGCAGCAGCAAACGGATGCGTGCGAACGATCATTCTGACAGCGTGATAGAATGCGCACATACGCAAACACACACACTCACACGTGTGTGAGGGAGCGCCGATGGGCACGATAAGATTGATCTCGGTATCATCATCGTTAAAAGTACCGCTACCAGGTGGTGCGCCCGATAACGTATGGACGGTTCTTAACCGCCCGTTCGGCCAAAAACCCCGGTAGCCAGCCAACCAAACCCGCTCGCGGCCGGAGCGAGCTCCGTTTCGAGGTTTTCCTTCCGTAATTGGTGTGTCGCTTTGGCTGACGATCCGGCACTTTGGGCCGGGGCGTCTTCGAACCGCGGCCGTGGACAGAGGATAGGTTTCGCTATAATCGCTGCTTAATTAGAACGTACATCGGGCCGAACGACCCGACCCGGCCCACGGTACAAACGGGGCGCGATGTGATTGCGGATTAATTTGTACACATATTTGCTAAGGTGTCTTCGGGCGGATCTGGAGATGGAGGTGGATAACATAGGCACGCATGCACGCACGCTCCGGTCTGTTGCTTCGGTCGAGAGACGAGCTAATCTGTCCGTCTAAGACAAACTGCACATAACACTCGACTATGCCTCCGAGAGCGTTCCCTGAAACGGTTGGACATTGGCGGAGGGCAAGACAAAAAATAATGGCGCCGAACATTATTAGGACATTGATTGGACACAATCTATTGAATCGTGTTATTGTTAATTAATCCCTGCCATGGACGTTATCCGCTGTTCTTGGCCGTCTTGGCCACGGCCACGGAAAAGAGCGCTGAAACGAAATTTGTTTGCCGCAGTGCTTGTGATAATGACTGTCGAGACATAAATCCGGTTTGATTGGAACTAGATTGCGGGCGCCTACTGGGAAGAGGCTTACACGCTTTTCTTGTGTAAAAGGAAGAGCTTATGATTCAATTTTATCAAACGGAAACATTAATCTCAGCGATGGGATCACTCCACATAAGGTTAACCTTTTTTTTACTAATTTTATTTATTTTCCGCGTTTTTTCAATTAGCTAGTGTCTGGGCCGCTATTAACTGCCAGTGTTGTTCTCATATGCCTCTATTATTTGATTAATAAGGCACACTTCTATAAATTTGGTTAATATTATATAGTTCGCAAACATGAAACGCATCATTGTCAAATGTATAGAAAAAGTTGATTCATTCAGTTAGAATGAAGCGCATTGAATTATTTAATTTTTATTGAAATTAATTGACATCAGGAAGGAAATAACAGTGAGAAGAAAGAGACTAGATAAAAGGCAAACAATTAGAAAACAAATGTACAAGAAATCAAACATATGGAATATGGAACACAGTCACTGCCAAAAAAACACAAATGCAAAGGAATATATTTCGCAGCTAGTCACGGTCGAAGCTTTCATGGTCTAAGCGTTAGAAGAAGATACCTTGAACTGCTGATTGTGATGAACCTCTTACGAAGGCTTGAGAGAGACGAAAACAAGTTTAAAGTAGAAGATCAAAACAAGGTTGGAAAATTTGACCAACGTCTATAGCATACCATGCCCACATAGTTATCAGTTTTGAAAAGAGAGTAATTAAGAAGAAGAGTGTATAGCCTCTATGAGCCTAACCCCTACGGTATCTCCTACAATTTCAAGCAGAATCATCAGTTACGTTGTTAGGAAACAAGGTTGATACGAATGTTTTGAAATTCCCATATTCTTATACGTTAGTTCCATGAGATGTACATAATGTATATGTTTGATTAGCTGACAACGTTCATGTAGGTTAATATTCTTCTTCTCCACTTTTTTTTCTGTACCCTTGCGCGTATCTCAACCCATCATAATCGCAATCAGACTTTTTATTTAAACAAAATACATATTAAAAGAGCATTTGAAAAACAAAACAAAAATATAAGACTCAACAGTCGAACTTGGGATAACAAGATGAAAAAAATGCGATTTAAAAACGAAGAATTTACTTAGCAATATCAACCTGTGCTCTTGTTACTGTCGGACGGATAATATTATTACATTTTTATATCTATGTCAAACCTATAACTACGTTTTCGAAGCATGCAATTTGTTATAAAACAAAATAATTACCTGCGATCAAATCAATTAGGAAACTCACAATTACAATTGCTCCAATATTTGAGGCAAGGAGAACAGTTTCGCCCTAAATTGTACCCATGATTTCTTCACATTGGAATGATCTTGACCGCTCCTCCTTTTCATCGTTATCCCACAGACATTGATTAGTGTGTTCAATGGCTTACCATCCATTTTAAATCTATTTTAAATCAACCGAATGATGGCGATGGCTCGTACGTGGCATCGGAAAACATAAATAACGCCTGTTACTACGAGTTTGACTTGCCAGCTGAGAATGGTTGAGCTATCGCAGCGAAACACCTTGCTGGCCGCTTGTTTCCCTCTCAGAACGGGCCGGTCTCCCCCGTGGTCAGAGAGACAAATGAAGATTTACGACGCATAATGACCCAGTCGCTTGCCTTGAACCTTTCGCGTGGTGATTAGGAAGTAACAAAGTTTACGAGCTCTCCGGTAGCGTTCCCGAAGGCAGCCCGACTTTGGTTCATTAAACCCTACCGCGGAACGAGATGCACCGGTGGCATCACGCCAATCACTCCCCGATTCGTTTAACTGTCTCTCTTATGCACATAGCGTTAAATCGGATTATTGCGGGATGATAGCGGGAGCAAATGGAGGGAGGTTTACAGAAATGGGATAACAACGACAAAGCAGATAGCAGCACGGGGTTTTTTTTGGGTGGACTCACCGATTCCGTTGCGGCCGATTGCCGCCGCCGGCACGTGTCCGTTGACGTGTGTCGACTCCGGCAGTGGCGTTCTTGGCCGCAGGTGTTCGCGCATCAGCCGGCCCGACGCATCGCCGGCTGCCTGATTGCGTACGTGCGACGGCTCACCCACCGGCGCGTTATTAATACTGCACACAGGGTCGGCCATCGCCGGCGCTGACCCGTCCGGCGGTGGGTGTTGATTGCACTCGGGCAGCAGGGATGCACCGGACGCGCTGGAGGGTGCATCCGGTCCGGGTGGTGTATTGGTATCGGTGCCGGCGACCGGTTCGTCACTCGTCACCGGCGCCGGAAGTTCGACGTCGGCGTACTTCGATCCGCAGCCCGGGGCTGATTGCGATGATTGCGTTCCGGCGGGCCCGGCCAGCACGATAATGTCATTATAGCTTGTGGCGCTGGTCGTGCCGGGATCGGCCGGTGCGAGCGTCGGCGTACCGCCACGTGCCAGTACTTGCGGTCCGTCCAGTAGTTTTTTCGCCTTAAACAAGCGCATGTTTCATGCAGTTGCGGCCGCTTTGCGCGGGTGGGACGATGTCTGCTGCTCCGTTCGCTCCCGTCAGCGTGATCCGCTGCGAGTCCTGCCGGTGAAAGCGGTCCTGCCGGCCCGCGGTCCGTGGGCCATCGGTAGCCAGCGGGCGATATCTGCGAAGTGCGTGCAAGAAAACTGCGCCTGATTAGTATGGACGCCCTCGAGCGGTGCGAGAAGAAAGGAATGGGACCAGCCCTGGGCCGAAGGACAACGCGGCGCTGTTGTTTGCGTTACTTAACTCGCGAGTTTCACGACACCCGCCCAACTGTAAAGCCGGTACAACACACAAGAAGCTTCCCCCGGAAGATCCGCGATATCCGCAGCTTTTCCAAAAGCGCCTCCAGCCGTAAGACAACACCGAACGAACAAAAAAAAACAAACCTTGACGCGCAAAAGCAAAAGCTAACGAGCCGGATCGAAATTATTTACAATCGCGGTGGATTTTTGCTCGCTGCACACGGCACGGCACCTTGGAGGCGTTTTTTTTGGAGGCTTTTAGGTGCTGCGTCTAAGCACCGGGCGTTGCGTTACGTTACGTCAACGCGCGAAACACGGGGCGGCTGGCAGGTGGCGCCTGCTCGGTCCGTTTTCTCCGCCCAGGCACGCACGCACGCACGCGAGGTGTTCCGCCTTTTGGGGGGGCGCGAAGCCCACAAAAGAATAGGTGTTTTTTGTTGAATTGTTTTACGGTCGGTCTGCTTTGTATGGCTTTTATTGTGAGGTGAGCTTTTGGCCGCGACCGGAACCACGCCGACCGGATCGGCCGACGGGGTGATAATTTTGTCACCCAGCCCGAGCCCGAGCCCGGGCACGGATTCACGGCCGGCGGTTATTGGTGGGGTTATTATTAACGGCGCTGCTGTCTGCTTTGATTTCGACGAGCGGATCGAGTTTCTCGATCGATTTATGACTTGTAAATCATTTCGAGCGCCTTTTATTCGTCAGACCAATATTGAGATTGCTCATTCTTGTGGCACAGGAGCAATCTCATTTTGGGTTCGTTTGTTTTAGGTTTTTCTTCTTCTTTCAACAGGAAGTAGTTGCCCCTTTGTCGACAAGAAGGGCGAGCAGAAATTCAATTTTTCAAAGTTTTTTTTTCAATTTTTTTGTTTATTCGAGTGGTATTTGTTTTCTGTTCCGCAACAGGTGACGCAACGCGCCCGGCTGTTAATCGCGTTCCGAGCATAATAAATCATCTTCTGCCGTTTATCGCACAATTTATGCGAGCGGTTAATGCGGTTTTCGAATGGAATTTACAGCCGCCGGTGGACGCGAGTTTTTAAATGCGTCTGTCCGGAAATTATATCGTGCCGCACACAGAATTCGCACGGTGTGATGAAATTGATTTTTAATAGACTCTCGATTGTTTTGCTTGTTTTTGGTTGCCTTTGAGGATGTATTAAAATTCATTAGTTTGTTTGTTTTTTTGCTGAGGTTTTTTTTGTTGTATTTCTTGTTGTACATCTCCCGGAGATATCATGTTAAAAATTGAAATTTTGTATTTGAAAGGTTTCTAGGTGGTTTAAGTAAATTTGAAATGAAATGATGGAATGAATTAAAAGATTTGTAAGATATTATTATATTTTAACCAATTTTTACAATTTATTTTACACACTTCTACGTTACTGGTATCACTATATATAAAAAAGCGCTCATTTTATCTGCTCATTCCTATGCAATGTGTTGTTTTGCTTTGTTTCTATATCAGCAATATCCGTTACAGTTTATATTGTTAATTTTTCGGGCGATATGAGTTTTTGTGATTGGATAATCCCAAAAGATATTCTGAATCGCCTTTATATTTTGAATAGCAAATCTGATAGTTTTTTAGATAGTTTATAGTTAAAACATAGTTAATAAATAGATAGTTAAAAACATAAAATAGTAGGCAGTTTTGAGTATAAACAAAGTTTTTTTTAACAAATTCACAGCCATGCGGCCATTTTTGAAAGTTTTTTTTTAAATTATGTGATGAAACTTGTAGAAGATGAGAGATATTAGAATGAAGAACACTGTGTAATGAGAAGTGCTTTTGAAATCACTTAAAAAAAACCTCAAATAATCTCAAGAATCACCTAAAATTGTATTGCTTGAAAATGAATGTTCAAAATATATGTTATTGGTAGGAATTGAACTAGCTCAACACACGGACTTCATAAAGTTGATAATTCAATTGGTAAACAACTGGACTTTGGACGATGTGCATGTAGAACTCATGAAATTCCAATGATCTTTACCTTGATAAGTTCTATATATTATTTGATAAAAATTTCTCACGATTTTTACTTTTGAGATCTTCCAAGACCATATGCTAGTGAATTGTCTTCTGTTGAATTGTCATTTTGATCATATGCTTGTACTTTGATATGATTTTCTTCGCAACATCAAATGATTTTTAAAACGTTTACACTACGATGTGTTTCATAAAAGGTTCCCAAATGGCTTTCAATATTCATAAATGCTAACTTTAACTACGAAACAAGGAAATAGCTCACCTTTAAGCTTCCCATTTAAAAGAATACATTAAGATTAGCTTTTAACGCATTAGTGCATCGGATTATTAATTTGCACCACCAGCTTGCCGGCCGTAGGAAACCGTCGGGCACCTCTTGTCTCATAAATACCACGTTAAGCGAGCCCCGGTGCCACGGCGAAGTAGATTCAGCTCGTAAAATCATTCCGCCCGCCCCCTTGCACTGCATCACGGTTGCAGTGGAGCCGGTTTCTCGAAACCCTCGCCTTTTGCTAATTGGAACGCCGAGGTTCATCTACGATCGATTCCGTCTAAAGGTCGGTTTAGTGCTGTTAACATTAAGATCTCACAAAACCACCTCGGTATCGAGCTTCCCGGCACACACACACATTAAACCACTTTTCTTTATGGAACGCACTTTATCAGCGTACATTAGCGAGCAAAAATGGCAATCCTAAGCCAGCGGAGGGAATGGAAACGAATCAAACCGAGTCAAAACAGTAATCCACGGTTGTTGGGCTGAGCCTGTAGTAAGTGGGTCCTCCCGTGGCGTACTGCCAGCGCCGGCCGGCGTGATCTATAATTTTCTTTCCGGTTCACCGACGCAGCTTTCTCCGCTAATAGAGGAGGTACGGCACCCTCGGCAAGGGGCTGGGCCCGCATGTGGGCCGCACGACGCTGTCGTGATGTCGGGGTTTCGGGATTATATAAAGCATATAATTTCTCCGCAAATGTCATGTCTCGTTTCCGAGTGCGATGAAGCGGCCCGACCGTAGAAAAAAAGAATGAAAAAGAACGCTCAGAAGCACAGAACACACGCACACATCCGGCTGCAGTATTAGGCTCGCACGTTCGCGTCCGTACGCTCGTGCAGCATTATCTTTGGCAATTAATTTAAGCCTATTAGGGATGCATAATTGGGCCTCTGCTGCCGTTTTCCGGGCGGGCTGGATCGCGCCAAAAGGAACGGCGAGAGACAGCCTGGAAGGCAAAAACTCACGCAGATGAGATCCTTTTTTTTTCAAGGGGCTGGTGTTAATAAGAAAAGCAAAAATGGGAACATATGGTTAAATTCCCGCCGCTGCTAACAAGGAGCGTGTTAATAAATTATTTTAAATCCTCCGCGTGACGTGGCGTTTTGGAACCGTGAAAAGGGCATTAGGATGAAGCGTTTGAAACAAAACGAAACGACACTTTAAGGAGCTTCCAATCGTCACACAATTGCTCGGAATATAACCTTTTTTGTATTATTCTGCACGCACCAATACACAACCTATGGTACAGGAACGCTCCACCTGCTGGTGGGATGTGTTTTTAAAGCGATTAAAGCGAGCTGCTCATTGCGGACTTGGTCCCACCGCCATGGGGTCGTATTTCATCGCACCGTGCTGCGCCGTGGGTCGCTGGGTCAGCCCCGAACTGCCGACTTTCGGTGACCCTAATGAGCCTTCGGTGGCCGTAAAGTTGGGAGCCGCACTAGCTGCTGCCCTCTCTAGACTGGGACCGACCGACCTATTAGCTCGTTAATGGTACTCGATCAAAGCCGAAATCGTTATGGCGAACGATCGTCCCCGGCGTGGTTGAAGTTATCGTTAAATATTTTGCTTCTGCAGACGCGCAGCAGGCTCGTGTCCAGCCTCGTGTTTAAGGTGCACTTGATGCACACACACAGAGAGAGATAGGAGCGAGACGGTATGGGTAAGGGAGTCGACTAGTTACGAAGCGCTTCTACCGTTATTATTATGATTATGAAGTTGATGATGTTAGCTACGTTCACGTCGCTCCCCCCTAGAGCTCCGGGGAGCTGGTTGATGTTGGTCGGGGACAGCGAGCGTCGGAAAGACAGCGCTTTCTGCTGCTCGGTGGTGGTGGTGGTGATGGAGCGTTTTTGCCCCTGGCGAGGTGAGTGCTTTTTAAAACAATTCACACCGGGCGGAAAGTTCTCGCCGGCGGGGAAAGTGTGTCCTTGGGAGAGTTGTTTATGCTGGCCAGTTTTTCGAGTAGTAGCCGATTATATGATTTGAACATGTACATTGAGTGCTTTAAGCTGCGGCGAATCGGAGTTGAATGTACAATTTTGTAGTTGGTAAACATAAAACTTTTTAAATCTGTGAATCTACGTAATAGTTTACTGCGTTCGCAATGTTTGATCAAATATGAGTTTCTTCAAGTTCATATGCTTCTTAAAATCCATATACTTTTCAACTTAGCGATTTTCTTTCGTCTAATCGATTTGAAATCTATAGTTTTACTATTTGACATTATGGTGTAGGAACAGGTTTGTTCAAAACCCAATGAAAAAGTTCTTCAATCTAGTAATATTTTGCCTTATTTTATAGCTCGCAACTTTCTGATTATAGCATTGATTGGATGTCTTGGAAGGAAGCCCATAGGCTAGTTTTTTATGAAAAAAACTCGTTCACTGCGAGATCTCTAGCTCGAGTTTTCTTCAACTTGTTAGTTCGTCGTTAATTTTTAAGTTAATTTAGCTATTTCCTTAGGATATGACCTAGCCCTCTGAAGCACTTTTAAGATAGGTTCGACCTCATCGAGAACATCCAGATAGATAGTTCACCGTAAATGCACAGCAACTCAGAAGAACAGAGAAAATACGTTTTACAAAATTGAAGAGACTCTTCCTGTCCATATTCATTACATTTCTCTAATCTAGTTAAAATGCATTTTATAACCAACTATTAATCTATTTACGTGTTTCTAATTCACTCATTGCGAACCTCCAGATAGGAAGCACACACGTGTAACATCCCGAGGCGCATCTTTACCCATCCTCAAATCCAAAGCCACTTACATCACTCGCTGGGATAGCCCTACATCAGTTTCATAATTTACACCATTAACTAGTGAATTTCAATACCTTTTCTACCCGGCCCGGTTCGGTGCCGGATGTTCCGTTAGGGTGCCGCTTTTCAATCATTACCCGGCCCGCCACTTGTTGCTCCAGCCGAAATTGAGCCCCGCCAAGAGTTCGCTCATCATCGGACCGCGAGCGAAATAATGACAGATGAGTATGATGAGGCACGATGATAATGACAGCGGCACATAGTAGTAGCGGTTACGAAACCGATGATCGATGTATGGCAAAACAGGGCTACCAAGTGCGTTTGGTGCGAGAGTGTGCGCGCGTTACTTAGCTTAACCCATTAGCCGCCATCGAAAGCACAAACAAAATGAGTAAACTTTCGATTTTCTCCTAACCCGTTCGTGTCTGTCTGATGTGTGCGAGTGCGCATGAGGGACGGGTTAAACCGCATCTCACACTAAGCACCTGGTGCAATGCGGAATGCCTTTCCTATCTGCTTCCAGCCCGTAGCAGCCAGTTAGTGTTGTGATGTTGTTTTCATGATCCCATACATAGTCTCATCCCTGGATGGGGAGTTTCTTTGTGTAATTTCTTTTTTTTTTCTTCTTCTGCACCGAGTGTGGAAGCGTGGTGTGAAAATTGATGTGAAATGTCCAACGCCATTACGGTCTAATTGCGAGGATGCTGCGCAAATATTGATCGAATCGAGCCGAAGTGCATCGCGTGAGCCGAGTTGCTGCTCACGGGCGGTAACGACGCTTTGCGTCGCGGCGGGAGTGGCCGCCGGGCGTTCAATCATAAATCAGAGAGATTTTGAAGCTGGTTTTTATTGGTACCGTGCCTCCTGCCTCGTACGCCTGATTATCGCCATGCCGTGCCGGGCAGAGTTATGGTGTTGGTGAATGTTTTTTCATCGTTTAGCCCAATATCGTTCTTGGGAGGAGTTTTGAACAGCTTTAAGGGTGAGGTCTACTGTTTCGGAAGTTTAAGTTTTAGTTCAGATTTAGCTTGTAGTCTTTGGGCTTAGTGTTGTGAACTGCTTTCGTTCTGGTTCTGTTTATTTTAAAATGTCTGATAGTATTCTAACCATTTTGAAACTCATTTGTATTAAACAAAGACGATTGTTTTGATAGGTCGCAAGTATTATGTTTGTAGATCTCTCAGTCTCGATAAATTTCGACTCTTTTCTAACCTTTGGAGGTCGCGGCTCTACCAAAGTTGGATGAATAGTCAGTCCTGTATACGAAACTGCAGTGCAGACGGGATATTTGATCTGCCCCTGAAGGGAGACTTCATCATCACTTAATCACCGGGCCGAGATAGTTCCAAGATAATTTGGACTGATGGAGATATAGGAACTATATTATTGCATTCAATACACAGTTCTTTTTTTAACCATATCTAGGCTAAGCCACAGAAGTTGGCAGAATGACTGGTGTCAACATTCTTAATTAAGACTATCGATGGATGGCGTATCGCTGTATAAATCGGCATCTGAGTCTACGACCCAAGGCATTACAGTCTATTAATTTTCGAAAGTTTACAGCCTATAGCACAATTCACAATTGGGGCCGGTGGTGTGGTGGTAGTGGTGCCGATCTTCACAAGGCGATGGGCATCACAATTCCATCTGGACCTGGTCTCCCTAGCAAGGAATGACCAGCTTGGACAAGGAATGACTAATGGTTGCTATATATTAGTCTAGTAAGCCGTTCGATGGTAGAAATGGCTGCGTAAGTCGTTCTGGCAATAGCTTCAAAACAGGACTCATTGGCTTAGTGTTTCAATTATTATAGATCCTTATCTTTATTAGTGTCAATGTATTGGATCTCGTAGAACCATAAAAATGATTGAGTATATACTTCATAACGATATCTCAATTTTAAATATCCAAACGTGGTACTGATGTCAGATTTTGCTTACGAAGGAATAATCACCTATTTCAACATCGGTAAGAAAATGTTGTATAATAGTATAAATCATTCAAAATCTATCAACCTCCAATAATCTATTTACTCGCTTTTTAATCAGAAGGTTATTTCCATTCATTTAGACAAATTACTGCATAATCCACTTACACCAAGCACCAATTGCCTAATGGATTGCTCTGTTTACATTGCCTCATTGGGTTACCGCGACCCTTAATCCAATTATTGCCCACTGTTTGTCTCTCAGTTCCATTCCACCTGTGTACCTTTACCGTGGGTTGCGATCGGGTCGTCAAAAGGCGCGATCACCGTCGCCAGTAGATCACCGCCTTTAATCCACCGATCGGATGATTCAATACGGCGACGACGCCATTAAGACTGGCCGGGACAAACAGTCGGCGTTGCCTTTGGCCGCTCTCTGTCCTATCCTGCCTTTCCTTCCGCGCCGAGATTCCGGGTAACAGGTTTTCGATGTTTCGTAATTTCGCCAAGCCCAAAAACCGTTTTCGCGATAATCGCGGCTGCGTGAGTGTGGCTGTGTGAGGGATGCTTTTAAACTTTGTCCTACCCGGCCGGGCCGGTCTCGCCCGCTTCTATCCTCGCGATGATGTCACCAGCGAAACCCCTGTACGGTTGACCGTCACCTCCCGGAGGTGATTTTCTCGTCCGCGAATTGATTTCATTGGCCCCCGGGCTCGGCAATCGGGGTGGGTTAAGCGGTCACACGATGGCGATGGTACAATCAAATTTCAATGTACACACCCCCGTTGGGAGGGCAGCAGCTCGCGTATGCTGCGGGCTAATAGGACGACACCCCGGGAACGTCCAACGGGCGCTCCAGAGCCGGTACCAAAGTAATAGTCCATTTATTTGCTAAAAGCATGGCGGCGAGGATGACAATTGATATTCGGTGCAGGTCGGTGCGCGGGTGTCGGTAATGGGTGGTTTTCTCCTCCTTGCCACTCCCCCTCTGTCACAAACACACACAAGCGTAAGGACGCAGTCGTGGTCGTGGGCGGAAACTTCATTGCGCCCAGATGGGAGCGATTTTCCTTAAGGACACAACTTTTGCTCGCATAATTAGGTACCATAAAAGACAATGGCCGGCTGCGGCCGACCTCTTTTCGGTGCCCGCGAAGTGTCGCCAGCCACGGGGAGGCAAAAACCCGCTCGGTAATCGTAATAATTATAGCACTAATTATAATCATCATAATGGCAACTATTACGATCGAGAGCATCTTGTTGTGTTGCCCCGGTGCCGGCGCACCGTACACATCGCAGGTTGATTATCGAGCCTTTTGGAGAACTTTTCCACTGGCAGAAGGGTGGAGTGGCGAGTGGGGAGGTGGGCGGAAGACTTGAAAATCACCCAGAGCCGTTTATTTTGCGCTATTTTGCGCTATTTGCCAGTTTCACTAATATCTTTCCGCTGGTGCCGCGAGCGCCCAGCCCGGCGAGATGTAAGAATGGTTCCGAGGGCTCGCCGGGTTGGTGGAATCTTGAGCTCATCGCGTCCGCTGCAGCTGACGATGACGAGACGAGAATTTGTGTTCGCTCCTCCGGGGGCGAAAGCCATTCCCTCGCTGCGGATTAAGTGACCGAACCGGACGGGAGATGGTTGGAGATGGTGACGAGTGTATATTAAAAGGAGGAAAAAAACCCATCCTCCCCATTTCCAAGCGCACGAAGGAACGAAACACCCTGAGTGAGATAAATGTACGTGAAAAAGAGCAAAGTGAAGAAGGGAAAAAACCACGCTCCTCAGAAGATCGTTAGCATAATTTTCTGTCACATTCTTTGACGACTGACAAACCGCGCGTGCCCCGGTGCGCGGTGGGTGGGGGGTGGGTTTTCGAGATGCGAGGGGGTGCAATTTGCACCAAGATGGGACGCGTTTTTTGTTTGTGCGTTTGTGCACATCCCGTGTCGGTTTCAGCGGCGCACTTACCTAGCACGCTTACACTTTGGGTTCGGTTTTTATTCCAGCTTCAATTTAGTGCCCCATCGTCATCCTTTCTCTCTCTTTCTCTCTCTCTCTCTCTCTCTCTCTCTCTCTCCTCACCCTATCCGTCGAAAAGAGTAAGTAGAATTGTTCATTAGTGTGTCATTCTTGACACCGACGTGCTAGGTTTGATTGAGGAAAGATGGACAAAACCCTGCAAAACCCCCGCGTGAAGAAAATGTTTTTCCTTCGTCGTGGTTCGGGATGAGCAGGAGAAAGAGCGCTAAAAAAAAGACACCATTATCGGATCGCCAACGCGAACGCGACGTTGTCCGCATCAGCAAACACCTCCGTCGGCAGAAGAAAAACTACAACCGGTGGGTTTAGCGAGCAATTTTGATTAAACATTGATGACTTTCAATTCATCGTGCCAGGGCGCTGCCGGGAAGCGAGCCCGAGCGAAAAACGCGCCGCTGGCTGCCTGGTCGGTTGAGAATTCAATGATTCGAACCGGTTTTTTGCGCCTCGAAGAGGCATCCGCAGGGAGGGGCACACGGCGAACGTTAGGCGTGTAGAACGTATCGTAAGACGCATGTCTTTAGCATCTCGCGCGTTTCTGGTCGAGCTTATCTCGACGGCGCATTCTTTTTTTTGCTCAACGCTTTGTTCTAGTGTTCGGTTGTTGCCATTCGGTTTTAACTTGTTCGGCGTATGTTTATGCCTTGTCCGTGGGATAAGATGAACCTCGGTGTGCTAAGTGTGTGTTTGTGTGAGAACCTTTTTGTAACTAGTTTGCTGGATGGTCACCTTGAGTGATTGGGTTTTTTGCCGGATACCAACAAGATATCGTGCAATCTTTGAGAAAACAGTATAAAGGTATTCTTATTCGATGAAATAAGAGTAAAGGGATTTGTAAAACTCATAGAAACAAAAAGTAATGACATTTAACAACTTAAATATCAATAATTAAAGACAGATTATTACACATTACAAATAAAAATATACACATAAAATGAAGAAAAACAAAACGATATTGAGTAAAAAATGCTTAAACGATGCTTAAACGAAAGAAAACTGGCTTAAAAGCTGTTGGAAACCATGACTATAAACAAAACGTAGAAACAAATTAATAAAACAAAATGTACCAAAAAAATTAACATGCTTGATGTGTAGTCAGCGTGTAAAGTGAAGAAAAACTTTATTAGAAAAATATGAATTAAATCAGTTTAATGCGAATCGACGAAGGTACTGAGGAATAAGTGTGGAATAAATGTCCAAACTAACAAATGGATGAAATAAATAAAAATTCAATCAATCAACTGTATAAATCATTTGATTGCTCTTCAATTGTTGCTTATCGTTAGACTTATCGAATAGTTTTGTTACATGTTAAATGTATCTATTGACATGTTAAACCACTGCAAATTTGATTGGATTATTAATTATATTGATTATTTCCACGTTTTGCACTCTTTAGAGATAACAAATCCAACCTTTTACACCACGCCAAGACTAAGTTGAATTTATCAAAACGCGACATCAAGCAAATGCTGATAAACTTCAGAAGAGTTAATTCAGAGAGAAGAGAGAAGAGAAGAGTTTCAAAAGAGTTGATCATATTGATGAATGAATAATGAATTCATCAAGAAGCATTGTGAATAAATGAAAAGATGGAAGAAATGTAACAGTGCAAATCCGTAGATGTTTACAAAAGCTTATGAAAAAAACTCTTAAAACATATGTAAAAATTAAAAAAAGACAAAAATAGCAACATTCAATGGAAAAGTTTATCCATTCTCGTGTGCGCTCATTGTTTTTGCCTAATTAGGATATTTGCAGAGTGAAACGTCCGAATTCAATTCGCAGTTCGCTGTCTTAAAAAGAAGAATTCCCGTTCGCGGTGAAATGAAATACCCCAAAAATTCCCTTTCGAAACACCACCCGTGTGCGAACGGTGGAAAACTTCGGGCAGCGCTACGCATTTTCTCCCCGACGGGTTGGAAAACGTTCGAAAGCTCACAAGACGACCACAACCCACAGCGGAGTTGACCTTGAGCTCGGTGTTGCGTCGTATGGGTATGGGTTGCACGGTAGAAGCACCGCTTTCGCTGCATCGTTTGGACGGCGGTAAACATACATTTCCCGAAAGCACATCAGCCACCTTCCCTCGGCCCCCGGAGCCGTCGGCCCGCGTGCCGTAGCAATTTGGAAGTGAGCTGTTTTCTCCACACGTCACGTGATAAGCTCGAGCTCGAGCGCGCGCGCTCGTATGTTGTTCCGTCTCTAGCCAATCAATCGCGGGGCGGCCGGACCGAACTGGCAGCTTCCAAACCTAAGCCGCGTGGTGATCTTTCTCTCTCTCTCTCTCTCTCTCTCTCTCTCCTTGCCTTTTTGTTTCTCGATCCCGCACGCGGCAAACGGCGCTACAGCATAAGCACGGAGCATATCGTACGTGCGTGGATCTTCTGTGCATTTCCATGTCGAACCGTTAATTGAATTGTTTTCACTTTTCAGCGTCAATTTGCGGAACCACGTCGGATGAGCGAGAATTCGCGGCACGGCATCGCGCCAAGAGAAAGGCAGGGACAGTTGATTGGTTCACAATCAGCCGCAGCGCGGCGCCCATGGACGCTTTGCCGGTTGCGAATTTGTTTGTGCTTTGTGTGGACATGTGTGCGTGTGTGTGTGTGGATGTTGAAACACTAGCGTGATTAAACATTCGCTATTTGCCGGAGTTATTGAGATCGCGAGGGAAAAACCTCCACGCGCGGACGGACGGAGTGTGTTGTGTGCGAAATTTTGGGGAAAACAAATCAATCAACGCGGTCGTGCGCGCGGTCAGATAATCCCGCCAGCCGCTGGGGCTGCTGCAGCTTTCGAGCCGGGCGCCCGGCTGCTGGGGATGATTTTTCGCCCGAGCCCGAGCAGAGCATCTGTTGAAGCGGGGTTGCGCACGGGTTGATTGATAGCTTCGGGCTAAGGGGTCGAAGTGTGAACAAATTTTAAAGCAGATGTCGAAGGATTCCGCGTCAGCGTTGGTCCGGTCCGGTGGCTGATGCATGACGCTGAACTAGCATGCGGTAATGGGTTCATCATGGTATGCTTAGAACTTCAACGGAAGCTTGATTTGAACAGATTATGGGGGCGCAGTTTTTGTCTTTTCGTGTCAGGATAGTTGCGTGTAAATGGAGGAAAAAGGATTTTTTTACTAATCAACAAGTTTCATCGTCGGTATCCAGCTGTGATACAACTGATCTTCCTATATTATTACATATTTGAAGTTGTTGTAGCAAACATCTTCTAATATCAACAAGAGGGTGTAACTTAAAGAAAGAAAGAATTGTATTATATCGAAACTAACACTTTTCGTTCAGTTTCAGTAAAAGCTCGTAGACAGAGTTTTGGATATTGTAATCAAATTTCACTTATGATTGTATTTTTAATTCCAGAAATGTTAGAGCTAATATTAGATCAAAGAAAATTATTTAAGTTTGCTTTCAATTCAGCTCAACGAATGGTATTTTGATGCCGGCGATATTTTTGAAAATTTCTCTAAAAATCTAATATTGTCCATAGTGTCCAAGAGATAAGTATTGATTGAACAGTTGATTGAATTTAACAATTAAAATGCCCCTTAACAAGACTTGCTATCCAGCTACTTGTATGAGGTCAGAGAAAACCAGAAGCCAGTGAAGAATAAGGTAAATACTTTGACGCGACTTTGAAAGATTGGCTCCATATCTTTAGTTGTAATGTAACTTGACAAAGCTATGGCGATTTCTAGTTTCCACACTTTTTCAGTAAGCTTCCTTCAAATGGAAATTACTTGAACTCCTTTTGGAATCAAGACAGACATTAGGATGACTCTGTTGATCTCTGATGAGATATTCAAAACGTAGACATTAGGACAACTCTATTGATCTCTAAATAGATATTCAAAACCTAGACATCAGAACAAATCTCTGGTGAGATATTCAAAACCTAGACATCAGGGCAGATCTGTTTAAATAATATCAAGTACAGTTTAGAAATAGATATTTACCCTAATAACTAACTAACATCATACTATAGCTTCTAAGCAAGAACATTAATGTAAAACGTTGCTGTCTGTTGCCTAGTTATCACGTGCTGGTTGATACGCTACATACAGATCAGGAACTTGTTTCTCACCTACAAGCACAGAAGAAACAGCGCAGCCAGCTAACCGTCGCAAACTGCATTAAAATAATAGGAAGTGGATCAAACTTGTTGCTCGCTGTGCATCGAGTGTGGAGAAATAAAAAAGGTGCGTTAATATTAATACGAACAAACGAGGAAGAGCGTAGCGAACAAAAACGATCGAAAAAAGAAAAACGCACACAACACTTTCCCTCCACCACGGCACTAATAAACCGGAAAATGTGCCACACACACACTCGTGCTGGGTGGATAACATTTTTGCACCAGACCTGACGCAACGCCAGGCACAGGTTCTCACGCCCCGACCAGTGGCCACGATCTGTCACGCGCCGGTAGCTGGCCCGGTATGGAACCGAAAATGGGTTGCAGGATGCGTTTGCCACCGCGAATCAATACGTTGGCTGTCGATTTTTCTCATGCGTACCGTGATGATAGTGGCGGATGGAATCGGTTCGTTAACCGTAATTAGAAAGTGTCTATCGATTTCATCGAAGACGCGCGTGAAGCGTTCAGTTTGCCCCCTCTCTCTCTCTCTCTGTCGCACGCGTGCAAGGGTTGGGTGTCGATACGGAAAAGTTCACTTTTGATGAATGACGATAATGAATAACGGGCTCGCCCGGTGGACCTTTTTCAGGATGGAGTTGGGCGGTGGGATTGCTGAGTGCGATGGACTCAACTTAATTATGACATAATTTATTCATTGCTAGACACGCTCTCACCGTCACCGCCCGGGCCCGATCCGCTGCTCCTTACAAATGACACCCCGGAAGCGAGGTCCGGGTTGAAGTTGATGCTCTACGCCTTAATTGAGCAATTGCCAGCCCTGCCACCTTTCGATGACTAGACGTGGGGGCATGGTAAATAATGAAGAACTTACCCTTCGGGCGGCAACCGTAGTTATGAAGCGAGCCTCTCAAAAACTCCCAAACGACACCCAACAGCACTTTACACAAATGACCAATAAATAATTGCTGCACATTAATGGGCACGGAGCATCGAGTGCGTTTATGCGACAGTGTGCTCCGATCGGGCGGTACCTTTTTCCCGGAATTCCATCCCCGGGAGGGTGGGCAGGAAGAGACTGTTAAATTATTGCAACGCAAACCCACGTGGACCGAAATGTGCTGGAAGCAAAAAAAAAATGGAAAAAACACATATCGAGTATCGGATACTATGGCCCATAGGACAAAAAGAGCAACAAAAAAAAACGGACAACTCTCGGGATAAAATATTGGACACAGATGCCCACGGCAGAAGAGCGGGCAACCGGAACCGGAAAAATTGGGAATCGTTCTCGACTCAACCGCAACACTGTGCCGGGAGTGTAAGTATCATGGCTGGTATTAGGAGGAATTAATCTCGTTGCGGCACGGTAACGCTCGCTTGTTGGGTTGCGGGAGAGGGAGGATGCATAAATCATACCACCATCGATACACAGAGCGGCACACTGGGCGCGACTGGGTGAAAAATTCAGTTTTATTAACTCAATTCCATTCCGATATTGTGATCTAATCTGTTCAGGGTGTTTTTGTATAGGATACAAATAAGTTCCTAACAAATAGCTCATTGTTTTTCGTTATCGAAGAGTGGCAACATTCTAGTTTAGCTTATAGTACGTTGTCTTCCTTTTTATTTAGGTTTTATCCTTTTTAGTGAGCCTTTGGTGAGATTTATTTCTTCATTTCTTCAATTCCACGTCTTTCTACGTTCATTTCTTCAATTCTACGAATTCTACGGCTTTGCGTCCATTTTTAAAGTGGCGTGGCTTTTTAGCAGCATCAGCTTTTGTTTTCGTATGTTTGCTTTTGTTATCTTCTTATATTATGTCTTATTTGTGTTTCGATGTAGCGTTTTTAGCATTATCATATACGTTTCGGTAATGCTTCTTGTTATGTTTAGATGAGATTTGGGTCAACCTCTTTTTTACAGTATTTATGGTTTTCGTCAAATGTCGAAAAAATACGATAATAATCGCGGAAAGACTATACTTGGCAGCCGTGAGCGTTAAATTTTAATGGATAATAAAAGCATTCTTTAAATCGGTAGTACTTGTTTTCAGTCTAAAAATACTTGAATTCACTCTAAAGTTCAGACTACTCAGGCACGTGTTTGTGTGCTTGAAATTAGGTCGATTATTTTGCCGGCAAAGGTTAGCAGCAATTGAGAAATGACTACGTTAATCGATAGTATAGCAAAATTGAGTTGTTTTCATTTCAAAATTTGTCTATTTGGTAATGCAAGAAACTTTATAAACATTTCAATAAACATAATAAGATACATAGGAGTGTATCCAACTGTTATTGGAAATTGAAGAAGCTTTATAATATTTTATCCATTTTTAATTGTTTACTAACGATCAACTTATTGGAATTATGACTTGTTACATCCTTCAGTTTAATATGGAACCATTTGGTATTGCATATTAAAATATTGCACCACAGCCAATAGCCTTAAAAATGCTAAACATATTTTAGTTAAAACACGCTTTTATTCTTATCCGCGTCCACTGTGTCATGAAGTCGACCCATAGCCGGACATAGAGGAGTCACATTTGCAAAGGTGCTAGGCCGACAATCGTAGTACGAAGCTCCGGGAACGTGATGTATTTTAAATCGTCCCCTTCCTTCGCTTTCTCTCTCTCTCTCTCTCTCTTTCTCTCTCTCTGTATTCTCTTTATTCCAGAACAACATCCGATTACCATTCGAATCGAGGAATGATAATTTCGATTACCAAATGACCGTAACAAGGGCGCTGTGCGAGCCTGGCTGCGGGGTTTATGTACCAATTTCTTTCACTAAATCATCAATCTCATTGGTTGGGGCGCCGGGGGCGGTGGAGGCGGCGACCCCCCCCCCCCCCCCTTCATTGTTACACCAAGAACCCGTGCGGAGCCGGCACGAGATACCGTGTGCACACGGCGGTCAAGCCACACCGGACTAATTGGATTAGTCCTGCTCGTCGACTGCATTTGTTGTTCACTTTTCACTCGCCCTCGTTCGCCGTGCTTTCGCTCGAACACCTCCCCCCTCCCCGTGGGGAGTTTTGGCGTAGTGACGTTCTGCCAAATCCGCCCCGTAAGAGCCGGCGCTGCCGAGGCGGGTGGCGTGTGTGCAGACTCGTGATAAAATGCATGTTGCAACACCAACCAGCCCACCCTGTGCCTCGTGCGATACAATCCAAGCGGCTCATCCGTCGCTTTTCTATAGTTCCAGCGCCGCCCGGCCCAACTCAACTATCGAGTGTGGGAATAATCGCATACACGGCCACTTCGAGCACTCGGAATATCGTTGGGCATTTGGCGAGCTTATATGCTTATATGTGGGCCTGTGTGTGCGCCTATAATCCCGACGCCGGCTTCTTCACAACAACTCACCTCCGAACCGAACGTTCCAGCTGACCTAGAAGCGGGGTTTTGGAGCCTTTGCGCGATTCCACCCTCCGAGCAAGACGGTTGACTTGCACGGTAAACCGTTTGTCGGTCAGCCAGAAATAGCGGCGACTGGAAGAACCGTCCCGGGGGGGTCGGTTACCCGGGCGCATAATCGAAAGTCAGCCTCGCAAGAAGAAGCGCAGCCGGGCCCAAAGTTCGTTTCCCGTGCAAGGCGTTGTAAAAGATAAACCGTTTTGCCACTAATTATCACATTTGTAACTGTAGCCGCCGCCCACCGCAACTCGGCCCACTGGATAAAGGCAAACCGAACCGAGTCTCCCGTACGTTGCAGCCAGCGTAAAGTGGGTACGTAAATCATCTCGCTCTATCCTCGGTACGGCGGGGTTATTCATCCGATGATTTGCTACGCCACCGTAAGGTTCCATCACCGGACCGGATCATCCGCCAGGCCCCGTGTTTTGTTGGGCTTAGTTTTCGGCCGCTCGGATTCTCGGAAGGCCTGCATTTCGTTGGAGAGTTTTCAACAGTTGATTAGGCCGATGACGAGGTCGATTGGCTTGATGGAGTTTCGCGCGGGGGTTTCTGGGGTGAAGGGGTCTAAAGTTAACTACCGAGCGTTTGTTCGGTGCGGGATCACAACAGAAGTCAAACATTAACGGTAACTGATGAGTTGTTCGGTTAACATACCGCTGTGAAGTGAAGCTGAATAAGTGGAGCTGGCTCTATTTGTTTATTGAGTGTTGCTGTGTTTTGTCACTAGTATAATGCACGCAGTACAATTCATGTTGTCGGTTTCTGCTTCCTATTCAGTTTTGTTATTTATCAACAGTTTTTTTCTCCCATATTTGGATTCTTGTTGAAGAATCATGCTATCATCTTGTTATCTTGGTTTGGAACATCGAATATTACTTTGAATTATGTTTTTTTTTGTTTCTTTTATTGTACTTTTTGTTCCATGATCAAACGGCCTCAATTTAGCCTTCATAGAGAATGAGATAACGAAAGAATGATGTTGCAAAACTATCTTTGATGTTGATTGAAGCCTTTTTGAAGGAGAACATTTCAAGAGACTTTTTCTTTGGTGCTATGAGTTTGCAACATTGGTTTTGTTTCTGTTTGTTCCAACACTTTTGTGTGAGTTGGACTTCGCAGCTTATCTAATATCATGTTTAGTACACTGTTCTTCTGTGATTGACAATTGATAACTTTCAAATTATATGAACGAATGATCCTGGGTTGAATGTTCGTTTGCTGTCTGAACTATTATCTTCTCAATTAATTCTTTTGAACAAAGGTTTTTCAAGATTTAATCAAAGGTTATACAGTCGATTTGAACTATTTTTAAGTACATAATTAATTGTTTTATATTTGCGCTTCATTTAAAAATAGGTGAAAAATAAATTAAAGTTTTGAATCTTATCTTGTTTTGAGATAAATTGAACAAAGGTTTGAGAAGAACATATTCTGAAAGTTATTTTGACTCCTTGTTTAAAAAACAATCGAACTGGTTTAAAAACAAAATAACCTCAGTAACAAAGTATAGATGAAAACAACGCGATTATTAAAATTTCAGGACAATTTGTCAAATAATTGTTATGGTATAGGGTTGATTATAGTTTAGAAGAAATTAACATGTGGTACTTGTACCGTGTGTGTTATTCATAGCTTCAATTTTGCACTCTGCAGGGTTCTTCACCACCCTGTTAGCACCCTGTCAACTGTCAATATGGTGAAGCCTTCCAAAGCTTTTACATACCAATACAGAAAAAAAAACATATCGTCTAGCTTGAACCGTCCATCGCACGTGCCACGTGTGGATGGCTTTATTTAACTTTAAATTATTTCATTTTACTGCCCATAACTGTTCCACCGTTCGGCGGGCGTTAACGATTCCCGTTCGAAATCATGAAAATTCATCAAATTTATCGCACGAGATAGGAGCGCAAACAAGCGCGCAACAAACGCCAGAGCCGTCATTGCCCGTGCGCTTCCGTGCCGCGTATTGCGATATTGGATTCGGTTCGGCCGAAAAAAGCCACGATCAAAAGTAGCAAAAGGAAAGAAAATAGCCACAGAAGTAAAAAAAAACGTACCAAAACGACGGGGTGAGCATAAACATCACAAAGATTAAATTTCCATCGAAAAGTACGGAACTTATCGGTTACGTGTGAGATGCCGAGACGCCGCTCGGAGTCACAAATTCAGTTAGGAAATACAAAGACAAAAAAAAACAACAGCACGATGTTAAAACACCCAAAACCGCAAACCCACCGGTGATGGATGGTGCATATTATACTACGGCCGCACATTGTAGCGAAAAAGAAGAATGAACAACAACCAAAAAAAAAAAGAGCAACCCGCGCTGGGGTTTGGCGAGTTTCGCGCCCAGCAATAAAACGTCTGAAATGGAGCAGCAGCTGAGCGTGTGGCAACGGAGCGGCGGACCTAGCGCGCGGTTCGAAGCACTCGGGCGCATAAATTCGCCCACCGTGCGGCCGGGACCCTCTGGCCGGGGGCGGGGGCACCCTCTAGAGCGCCACCGGGGTGTGCGCTTTAGTTTTGTCCAATTTTTTGCGCTAACGATGCTAAGACACTGCACCGTGTTCGATCGGCGAAATGGCGAGATTGCGCGCCGGGTTTTGCAATTAAAGCAAATCGATTAGTTCATGCAGTTTCGCAGCTTTGATCGCCCTCCAAAGCAACGAGGGTGGGGTGGCCGAGGGTTGGCCCGACGCAGGCTGGGCCCTGGGGTGAAGGGACGAGCCGGGTTTGATCTGATTTCTTTTATTGCTTTACGGCCGGCTTTATTTCGGCATCGACTAGAGCCGGCCGTAACCGTAAACGGCAAACCTGTCCTGAGGCTGTGCCCTGAGCGAACCCCGGGGTGGAAACGGATATCAGAGGAAAACTTTTCGAGGAAAACCTCCGCCGCGGGTCGTCGGCGGTGTTGAGTGTCCAGAAAGCGCGCAGCTTTCCAGCGTGTGTTTACACACGCGCGCGCGTATAAAATGTGCGAATATCCATACGGCATCGGGCGCAATTAACGTTCGTGCGCCATAAAATGATTTAATTTTTGTGTGTTTTTGTATGTGCGTGTGTGTATGTGTGTGGCACAATCGAAATCCAATACACACATTTTCACATCGAATCCGGGGAGACGGTATCAAATCGATGTCATTCGAATGTGATGAGAAAATAATGAAGTTTCCGGGGGAATTTCCATTTATTGTGACGGTTCGTACGGATCGAATGTTATTAGCGGTGCTGGTTCAATAAACCGCCGATAAATGCATTTACGGCGCAAATTAGTGGGTCAGGTTGCTTTGGGTAGTTTTTTTTTCTATCTGGCTTTGCATAAATTATGAAATTGGATTATTCGCTGAGCTTTCTTTAGGGAAAAAAGACCATTTACGACTTTGTTTCCAATTGTGTATACCAATTAACGAAATTAATGATATTATTATTGCTTGGATCATAAAGCTATTCTTTCGTTTTAGTGCGCAAAACTCTCGAAACTGACTAGGCAGAAAGCGTACATGAATATGACAGCTGATGAATGATAATGAAGTCATCATAGTAAAGATGAATTGTCAAACGCATGAACTTGCATGAACCACAAGTGACAGAGTGACAAACAGTTGGTAAACTGGATATCGAGAGTAAAAGACGTGTCTCCAACACCATCCGAACCAAGTCCACTTCTCCCCTTCTTCACGCCTCTCTTATCTTCTCTTATTTATTCCTCTTTTCGTAGGTCGTTACGCCAAGGAAAAAGGAAAAGAATTCTTAAGCTAAACCTCAAAGGCCATCTTTGGCGTATCACACAAGGATGCGACCAAAACAGCTGTTAGTTAGGCTAAATTGTATAAAATGTTGATGTGGATTGATTTGGAGAGCATTTTTATGTGGTATAGTGGTATATTAAATACCAGCATCGCATGGATCTCACTGTTATCACACATATTCAGGTTTGATTCTATATACAGAATAGCTGAGAGCAGTCCATGTTCGTTGTCGAGCTAGGAGCATTCAAAAATAGTTTGAAATTTATTGGTTGTTTAAATAATCTTTAATATCAAACGGGTGCATGGTAGATTGAAGCACCTTATTTGTTAAAACAATTCAAAATAATTCACAAAATAAGTAGCTTATTATGATTATACATGAATTAGCATGGTATTATCGATGTAATAGAATAAATTTAAATGATACTACTGAATAAAAGTATTTTTTTACAACAAAAACGAACAGAGTGACTGGAGGAAAATGACTATAAATTTGTGTAATTTTTGCACCGAGCTGCTGCTGTCTGCTGTTACAAGAAAAAATACAAAATGCGATAAAAATTTGAACAAATTGAAAAGTTTCTGTTCCATAATCCAATCAACTTACTTTTGAAAAAAGCCAGAAACGCTTAACACACATTACACTAGATAAGTTGTATGTTTCTGTAGGTAAAACAATACAATATGTTTTTTCGTATTCAAAGGTCAGTGCTTCAGCGAAGCTAAACACCCATGCCACTGCTTGTATTTTAGCCAACCTGTTGAGCTTTGTCTGCTGCAATTGCAGCAAAATGAAAGTAAAACCATTCTGGCACATAAAATGGGCCTTAAATTGGTCAATTCTAGAACATGGTCGCTCTGGTCACGGTGAGTAAGTATTATTCAGATTTCGAGAACTCACTTCCACAGCGAAACGTTACATTCTACACAGTTGCAGCAGTCGGAATGAAACCTATTACTTTCAAGCGTTCCTATTTGTAGATACGAGTGTTTCAGAGTCTGTTAAACGGAAAGTAAAGTTTGCTCCAACATTCGCTATGCACCCAGAACCTATCAAGACCCAATTTAATGCAATCGCTTATTGATGAAACAAATTCTACAGGACGTTTTTTTTTTCACACCGTTTGCCAACTATTTTTGCGCTTCAGATAGTATTCAAATTTGGCCGAGGGATTCCCACGAGCATGAATGATTCGAACACACATTTCCCGTGGAATGGTTTAAAATAAAGATCTCTTATCGCCTACCTGGTGGGTGCGGTTCGGCAACTGTTGGCTAATCTTTATCGCCGTCGACGTTTCTCTATTTTCTCACCGCCAACAATTTGCATACACGATCGATTTCCGTGGAATATTTTGTTCACTCGTGCACTAAATCCTGCCCGGCGCGGATAAGCGTGCCTCGGTTTGGGAATTGCCGCGGTAGATCAATTTTCACACAGCGCAACTAATCACATCACCACCGTGTGCGTTCGACACATGTTTGGTGGAAGCTTGCTGGGGTGGTGGTGGTTTTTTTTTCGGCCTCTGTTTTCCTCCAACACACGACGCTTTTTTTCACTCGCTACCGCTTCGTAGCGAAACACTCGAACGCACCGCTAAGCCGGTTTGGATTCCTTCGCGCGAAACACCCTCCTCTAATCCGTATGTGTGCGAATCGCACTCGCAACAAGAGAGGGAGAGAGAGAGCGATAAAAAACACCCCGCACCGTGATAAAGCACCACCGAAACGCTCGGACGCCAATCGCGTCAACCGCGAAACCGCACCGAAAATAGCTAAAATACCGAAGGCGGCGGAGAAGATCGTTTTGCGTGGGAGCGGGAGGAGATCGCGCGTCTTGGGTAGAGCGTCACCGCGACCGATTTTCCACCCCGGTTTCGCGATCTCGTTCGAATCACAACCACACGACGAAACGGGCAAATAACAACAGGAATCACTCGCACACGGCCGAATATGGCTTAATTTCTTCGCGAAGGGTAGCAGGCAGAAGGGCGACACCGTGCTTTTTTCTATGTGGTGTGTTAATGTATGGGTGCCCGTGGTTGAATTCCACGGCGTGCTGCACGCGTTTCGTCGATTTCGTTTTATGCTGTAGCGTGCGCGCGCGCGTCCGCGGAACCCGCGAACCTCGGACAGGTGATGTTTGCCCTCGAAGGCACCGCCGAAGACTGAGGTGCGCTCGCGGTGGACGCGCTGCCAGCAGCCAGCGAGGCTGATCTCCCGAGCTCAAACCGACCACGCTGATCTCGATCGTCGATCGGCGTCCGGAGCGAGAGATGCCGACGCGAAAGCCAGTCGCTGTTGATCGGTTTGGCTCGATCGGGCTCGGAGAGCTTTCGATTTGATTTTAGAATGTTTTTAATTTGTCGAATCATTTGTTTGTTTTGTGCTGATCGATTAATAAATTTGCACAAACCAATAAGATTATATATTTATAATTATAGTTGGATGAGTTTTTATTCAATATTTGATTTAAAGTAAAATTTTAAGTCAGTTTAATATAATATTAGCTCAGTATAAGATATAAAATAACTGAAAAAAAACTAATCATTCAAATAAATTCTAAAATAAAAAAGTTTCCCTTACATAATAGTGACGTAATTAAGCAATTATATTCAGCAATTATAATATTTCTTTGATGATTTTTATAACTTTTGCCTGTGAAAGAGACTCATAATAAAATATTCATAACATACTCATAAATCATTTTAAGACATTTTTAAACGCACAGTACACGTGCTGGTAATGGCGTACTTCTCTTTCTAATAAAACCCTCCATTTTGACCGCCTGCAGTCGCGCAATGCGCACACCATGAAGCTGGGCATGTTGCTACACCGTCCTCCCCCGCTGGAAACGTGATTTGGATGGCTTCGTGACTTGCCCTTCGGGCGATGGAAGATGGCGAGAATGAAGGAGAGCGAACAAAACAACTCCACACCATGTGCGTGGAATGCGATGTCAATGTGCTCCCGCCCGGTAAAAGCGCGCGCGTATGTGTGTGTGCGTCGAGTGTCCGTCCGGTAGATCAACTTACGCGGGCGTTGCGAATCGAGAACGAAACGAACCCCCGAACTGGGGCGGAAGAAGGCAGTTGGGACAGAGCGGTGGCTGTTTAAAGGTTGGAGCCACTGTTTCTGCCCCATTCGAGCGATGGCACATAAGAGCAGGGTTGTTAGCGGGCTTTAAAGACGATAAGGAAGTTAGAAATTTGTAGTTTTTTTTTTACTAAATTAGTCCAGTTGCAATCCAAAAGTCAATAAATTCATGCTGTCAGTTCTGCATGCGAACCCTGCACGCATGGTTCATTTGAAATGAACTGCACGAGTGAAAAGCTCGCAAACGTCGAATGAACATGAGTGAGCGCGCGCGTGTTGAAAGCTTTACGCCGGAAAGCTTACGAATGAACATGATACATGCTGATCGCATGCTTGTTTTATAGCAAAGCTTATGACGATCGTAGAGTAAACAGAGGATTTTTGAACAATGCACGTCAAACACACGCTAATGGATGGTTTTGCGTTTCATTTGATGGTTTTACATCATTTTAAAGGTATACTACATAAGAGACTGAACGTGTAGTGAACGCTTGCTAAATGCGTCTTTTGTTTTGTATTGATTCGTTTATAATGTAAAATTTTAAATCTCGTAATTTCAAAATTGGATATGCCTCTTGATTGGAATTATTGAAAATTTAGTGAAGAAAAAGTCCTTTAGGTTGTTCTTTAGGGTGAAAGTCCTTGTATCTTCTATTAATTTCCTTGTTCAATCTGACCACATTTCACGTTGCCTCGTGGAACCGACACAAGTGACCACAAGTACTAAGTTACTGGGATATTAAACTTCGTACTTATATCCTCAAAACTGCGAGAAACGTCCCAAAGACAGAAACCTGTCAGACACTGTATGAGACACGGAATAGATTAAACAATCACGCCCGGCAGATCCTTCCGATTTAATGTATTATTATTAGCCCATTATTACAACATATTTGCACTTCGGTTCGAGGTATCCTAACTAACTAGCACTGGTAACGACAACTCTCCCACCAAGTCCCGCATCGCTCAGTAATCCTGCGCATCGCCATCGGCCTCGCTGGCGTACTCGTACTGCCGATCGTCATCACCATCATCATCGCCGCCCTTCTCGCCGCCCTCTTCCTCTTCCTCGTCCTCATCGTCGTCCCCCCGGTACTTGTCCTCATCGGCCGACTCATCCACCTCGTCTCGGTCCACCTCCTCGTCGTAGTCGTAGTTCTGCCGGCCGCTCTTCTTACCCTTTCGGCCTCCATCACCAACCTCCTCGTCGCTACCAAACGATCGCTCGAAGTCGCTGTCGAACCGCAGCGCATCGTAGTTGTCGGTGAAGTCTGAATCGCGCCCGGAGTCGGCACCACCGTTGTAGTCGTGCGAAGATTCAGAGTCTCCCGTCCGCACCTCGCCCGAGTCTAGCGCGTCCTCATCGCCGAACGCGTCGCCCTCGTCGTGGGCAACCTGCTGTTTGGCCGGCTTCTGGCGCTGCTGGCCGGGCATCTTGCCGACCGCCTTCTTCTTGCCGTAGCCATGCTCGGTGCTGTCGCGCTCGTTCTCGTGGTACACGATCGATTCGTAGCCGGTGTGGTTTTTCTTCTGATTGGAGCGCGGCTTGCCCGGACGGGATGTTTTTGCGGATTTGGGCTTCTCGTCGGTGGGCTTTTTCTTGTCCTTGTTCGTGGTCGCGTTGGTGGTGGTGACTGTGGTGCTCAGTCCGTACTTCTTGTGTTTATCCGGGTTCTCAACGTCGCTGAAATGGGATACGATTAGACGACACGCTCAACGTGGTGGAAATTTAAACTTTCTTCCTCATCCCTCACACTAACCTCTGCTCCTCTGTGACCTCGTACATCGGTTCTGGCCGATAGTGATGAGTGTCCACCATCAGTCGTCCCTGCTCCTTCGCCAACTCGTCCCCGGTACGCTTGGACTCCCCGAATCCCGTCTGCCGTTCGTGCCCGTACTTGTCGCCGTCCTTCTTGTGGAAGTTCTCCCGGTGCCGATAGCCACCCTTGCCCGACTCGCTGCTCGAACGCACAAAACCAACCTCACCGTCCTTAAGCCCACCGTCGGAATGGAAATCTCCGTCTGGCTCGCTTCGGCCCACATCCGTTCTCAGTGGCACCGGACGGTTCAGGAACTTGGCCGGATCAAATATGTCCGGGTACATGTGCAGTCCAGAACATTCCACCAGGAACACCGCCACCAGTATTACATTCCCCACACGACACATTTCTTCACGGATATGGCTAAGTCCGCAGCTCACTATCGCTCACTTTTCACAAAATCTTCGCACCGTGGGCTCCGAGTTCTTTGTTGCCGGCTCCACTGTTTGGCGCACCGTATGCAAATGCATGCCAGTCGGATCGTGCGTCGTGTGATTTATAGCAGGAGTGCGGTTTGGGTTTTCCCTCCACCCTCTGGTGCACCGAAATTGTGCAATGACCAGGCGACCCATTGTCCCAGAAAATCCCGGCCGCGCTACCGCGACCGGCCGACTATCAATAATCGCTTGCGGGCGGGCGGGACCATTCGGCTAACCAACATACGCACTCAGCTGGAACCGGCACGGTGTCGAATCGTGCGGGGCGAGTCGGCCTGTCGCCGACTTGCATCTCTGCATCTTGTGCCCCCCCGTTGGTGATCGTATTTTTCACCGGGAAGAGAAAAGTTTCCTCACCGTCGACGGGATGGCGATGGATTTGCGTGACGTGTTTTGTTGTTATTTCAATGCTGAGTGTGATGTTGTTGAGCTTTGTACACCTGCTGGTGTCTCTTTAAAATAAAAAGACGTTTCCAACACGTTTTACATATACTGAAGCATCCGCATCGGCAATATCAATGTTGCTCATGTTAGATAAATTTTATTGTTAAAATGAAAATGTGTCGAAGGTAAAAATATATGCATCCTAAAAGTGTCTCATTGCATTCGAATTATCAACATAATTTAAACATAATTTGCTTAATTAAAATTTTGATATGGTGATGGTGGTTTTGATCTTCATTCCACAGAACTGACACTGAATTGGTCTCAGAACCATTTAGCTGTAGTAAGGACTGATTTTACTGTTTTTGGCGATATAATTGAATCAAGGAAGCCGGAAGATGACAGACATGACCTCATGATTCAACACACCAAAGAACCAGACGACTGTCCATGGTAATCAGTGGTGGAGAAATCCAAATAATTTCAATAAAGCTTGAACCATATGAAAATATTAAAGAAATGTGTAAAAGTATTGTGCAATAAAACAAAAACTCATGAATATAAAAAAATATATAGAACAGTGGAATAGAACATTGAACGAATTAGTGAAGATAGAAAAATCATGATAGATGATTTGAACATCAAATTTACAGATCTTTCACTACTCTACTTTGTGATTAATCCACCTTAATCATATTGAAAAAATAAGTAGTCCTGTCTATCGAATTATCTTTGAGTGGATTCAGTGTTTTCAAGTGCATTATATAATTGGATCAAGGCTTCGCAAAACACTTGAGCTTATGAGCTTGATGGCAAATCCTAAGATTGCTTTATCGTTTTGAATTATTCTTGAAGTATTATTTAATCGTATATCGAATTCAGGCCATTTTCAATACTTTCTATCAACACATTTTTGATGGAGCTGTACAATATCCTACTTTGCTTAGCGTTTATGTGCGCCTAGTAAAAGTAGTTTGTCTTGTTTATTACATTGTTAAAATAGTACGTTATTTAATAAAATAATAGCAAAAACTCAGAAAATTTCGCTTAGCGATAGACTACTTACTTCAGATATAACATTTAAACAATTTTGATCCCCATGTATTTTAGATACAAAAATGTTTAATAAACATATAAGAACAACAAACAATAACCCATACGTGTACTAGGCTCAATTACATTCTTAATTATTGTTTTGTGTATTTAACTGTGTGTCGAATGCTTAAAAGCGATGTAATAATTAATCCACCTCTACCCTGAATCATATTCCCACGGGAGCATTCAGCACAGTCATTACCTTCGCCTGATCCGAGATCAAAGCTCATTTTCGACCGTTTACCACGAACCACACGCGGTAACCATTCATAGCAACATACTATGCACTTTACCGCGACAGCTGGGACCAGATTCGGCCAATTCAAGCTCACACGGACGGCTTAGGCGACGCACGATAAGACGAATCGTTCGGACCGATTTTGCGACGAGCCCATCCACTTGACCCGCCGGATCGGACAATCGCCTTGCCACCGTTTGTTCGCCAATGGCAGGCGATTGTCAGCGGAGAAGATTGATAGCTAAAACACCATCCCACCCACGCCACCCCCCCCCCTCCCTTTCCGCCGATGTGCGGAATGCAACGGGAACGCACCCGAGGGGCTGATAAAAACACGGCAGCGATAACAACCACTTTTTTTGTCGACCGTGCTGTGTGCCGTCGCGAGTTGCGGCCGCGTTCGTGCGATGGTTTGGCAAGCTCACGGTGCAGTATAAATGAGCGGGGCGTGAACCGTAACCAAGTCAGTGACAAATCTTGCATTTTCCGGTTGACGAGACGTTGCGCCAGGTACGGATTCGGCAGTTCGGCGAAAGACGCGTGTTTTATTTGTTCGGGTGTGCTTTTTTTCGATTGCGGACAAACTGTTAGCGTGAAGTGAAGCTAGGTGAAGTTTCCGTGCTTGGAAGATGTGCTTTTTGTGGTCTTCATTTAGTTCATTCAGTAGGGTGGTGTGAACTTCTTGAAACTTTGTGTGTTTCTATTGGGTGTTAATTGAATAATGCATTGTGAATGCATATTGAAGTGTTTGTTAGAAGTGAACTAACAGCAGATAGTTTTAGATAGTTAGTCAGCTTAGATAGTTTTTCTTAGACCAGTTTGAAGATTAAAAAAAGCTTGATGAAAGTGTTTAATAAGTAAACTTTGGGTAATATTGTTCTCTATCGGAATTAACATAATTCTATAACACTAATAGAATTCTTTGCATTCCAATTCTATGTCATGCAAGAATCGAATGTTTTAAAATGTATTCGGCTGTTATCCACAATAACGAAAAACTTCGATTCAATGAACAACTGGACAATCAAATCTTTCCACTGTGTACAAGTATCCAGACTTTTTAGAATTATATTCAAAATTTTATTAGACTGATTGATGTAGGATTTTGAGATTTACCTTACTCAAAAGCGTAGGATACACTTTTGAAGATTAATTTTGATTATGCCTGAGCTGCTCCATAAAAAAACTGTCATATAAAAACAATCTCATTATGTCAACGGTCTGCACATTTCGTCTACTATAGAACAGGGTGGTTCGACAGTTGAATTGAAGTAATTTAAAGCACAACGTAAATTGAATGAAAATGTTCTTTCCTACCTTTAAGATGAGATCTACAGTTACAATACTCCTGTTGGCAGTGCTCTGCCAGTCAGCGCTCACCCAATCCCAAGCGGTATGCCCAGATGAACCAATCTGCAACGAATCCGAACTCTCGCGAATCGATGGTACCTGCAACAACCTGCGCAACCCTCGCTGGGGTTCCGCAAATCGACCATACGTACGGCTCGTTCCGGCCAACTATGCCGATGGCATTTCGGAACCGGTTCACGCCATGTCGGGAGCAGCCCTGCCGAGCGCACGCACACTTTCGTTGAATCTGTTCGGCGAAACGGAAATGCAGCATCCGTGGAACACGCTTGTGAGCATGCAGTTTGGTCAGTTCGTGGCGCACGATATGAGCTTCACGGCGGACGGTGGGTGCATCTGGTAAAGTTACAAAACTGTTGGTTCGCTAATGATTTACTTCTTTCTCGGTGACCAAAGCTGGTGGAATCCAGTGCTGTGCTGATGGCAAAATGGTCCCAACGGAGCTTGCCTCCGAGCGATGTCTGCCGATCGCGGTGCTCCCTGATGATCCCGTGATGGGCGAAGAAGGCGTTGAGTGCATGAACCTGGTACGGACCAAAACCACCCTGGAGGACCCGTGCTCGCCTCAGGAAGCAGGCCCGGCGGCGCAGCAGCTATCTGCCGTCACAGCTTTCCTGGATCTTTCGGTCGTTTATGGAAACACGGCCGAGCAGTCGAACAGGCTGCGGGCTCATTCTGGAGGACAGATGACGGTGGAAGAACGTGGCGGTAAACAGTGGCCACCGAGCCATCCGAACGCCACTACTAGATGCGACGTGAAATCTGACACCGAGGCCTGCTATCTGACGGGCGATGTCCGCTCCAATCAAAGCCCACACTTGACCTTGCTGCATCTGGCGTTTCTTCTGGAGCACAACCGATTGGCTGGTGAGTTGGTCACGCTGAACCCCAGCTGGGACGATACCCGACTGTTCCAGGAGGCGCGCCGGATTAATATCGCACAGTATCAGGCGATCGTGTACTACGAGTGGCTACCAATCTACCTGGGAGCCGCCAACATGATGGCGGCCGGTGTGCTACCGGATCTCCACCAGCCAGATTACACCACGGACTACAACACCACCGTCGACCCAACCGTGAGCAATGCTTTCGCCACTGCCGCTTTTCGGTTCTTCCACAATCTAATCGCCGGACATCTGGAGTGAGTGTCCGCAAGAAACTTGAGGAGGTAGTATGCACCGTAACGCTCCTGTTCCATTTCAGCTTAGTGTCGGAGTCGACGCAACCGACTGGATCGATCCGTCTCTCCGACTGGCTCGACAAACCTTCGGTGCTGGAGGTGGCCGAAAACTATGGATCACTGTCACGCGGCATGGTCTCCCAACCGCACGATCGTCCCAACGTTCACTTCTCGCCCGAAGTGAAACACTTCCTCTTCCGTCGCGGAGGTAATGTTGGCGTTGATCTCAAAGCCATCGACATCCAGCGGGCCCGTGACCACGGACTGGCCACGTACAACGACTACCGTGCGCACTGTGGACTGCCCAGGATCACCAGCTGGGAGAGCTTTAACGACTTGCTGAGACCGCCGTCAGTTCGCGCGCTACCCGAGCAGTACGAAACGGTGGACGATGTTGAGCTGGCGGTGGCGGGTGCGCTGGAGAGACACCACGGCGATGGCATGGTAGGGGAAACGTTCTCCTGCCTTCTGCTCGATCAGTTCCGGCGTACGCGCGTCGGCGATCGGTTCTATTTCGAGAACCAAGACGTGTTCAGCCGGCGACAGCTGTACGAGCTGCGGAAGGCCTCGATGGCGCGGGTGTTGTGCGACAACACACGAGGGTTGAACGAGATTCAACGGCAAGCGTTCTTCCTGGTGCGTGACGGCAATCCGGTAGTGTCGTGTGGTCAGCTCCCGGCAGTCAATTTGGTCCGATGGCGCTCCGATGCGACTGTGTAAGGCGAAAGTTGTAAAGGAACACAACAGTACAAAGATTATTTCTATTTGCTATATTGATAACAATCGAATAGCTATTCCAAATCAACTTTCCATAGAGATATGCGCATTCTTTTGTGTGTGAAAATAAAGAACTGTTTACTAAGTACTAAGAAGATTTATTCAAGAGCTCTTCTCATCGAGATAAGACTCTAACCTCTTCGAGAAGCAACGTTTCATGCAAGTTTGATCTAGAAAAGTGGCGATAGATTCAATCACTTTGTGTTTCATCTTGTATTTTAACTCAATAATTCATTATCTAGTTTGTTCTTATCTCTATCATTTTTTTTCTGTGCGTTTACCTCTTCTCTCACGTTGCATGTGTTCTTCCATTAGTCAAATACTTCTTCGTGCATGTCTTACTTTTGAGCATATGATCTTGTCTTTCTCTTGAGTACATTTTCTCTTTTTCGAAAGATTTCGTACTTTTGCGTGTGAATTCCAATATGTTTGATTGCAGCTTGGGTATTCTTCTTATGTTAGATATTTCACAATATAAATCATTTCAATTAATTTGTCTGCCATATTCATATTTTGTACTTATTCGTTCAGTGGCTACGGAATGTTTAAGTTCTCAACGACATGCTCTTTATTCGTCACTTGAAGAGATAACAGCATTCTAATATTCTTCAATTCTACAATATTATAGTTGGTCGTTGAAGTTTCTCAGCGAGGAAGCCTGAACGCGCACTCTTCTTATCTATTTCGCCTCCCAAAACCTTCTCGCTTGTTGCTATCCCAAATATTTGAAGAAAAGGATATTTCTGTCGATTTCGGATGCATAAAACGTTACAGACGCAGTGTCACTTCCATTTTATTACAAAAAACAGCTCCCGCAGCTATTATTGCGTATTTCAAATGATGCTGCTGAGAAGCCCAAGAGTGCATTAAATAATTAAACACCCAAACCAACGTTGCTTATTTCAGTAACACGATCAATAGTAACAGTATCACAATTTCCCTCGATATTCATTCATTATGTATACGCTATCATGCTGCAACCAATGTAATGGTTTGTTACACTTTTCAATGCATTAATGTAGAAATAATGAACCAGATAAATTCTGCATAATCGCACTGCAATATTAATCAACGCACCTGCACTCAACTACTTCTGCAAGTGATTGGTAACATGATATCAAACTCGTTGCCGTCGATACAACCCACCGTTGACCACATTTAGACCCAAAAAACTCCATCGAGCTGCCCCACAAAGCGTTGTTCCACAAGGCACTCCGAATTTCCACACAAACACACGCGCGCTTTGCATATTTCAAACCCCATCGTCAGTTACTCTTCTAATGGCGGCGGTCCAGTGGTGGTGCAACGCTCGATGCCCAAAATACCGCAGCGTACTGAATTTATAATGCCATTACCCCGAATTAAATCGGTTCTTTTTATTAGTGCACACAGCAAATCAAAAGTTGCCGAGCAATTAGCAGATCGTGCGTTTTGTTTGCTCCCGTGCGCAACGCTTCGACAGCGAGGGAATTGCACAGTAGCTCGATGCAAATAAGTTATAATAAACCGTAGCGTAGGAGTCGTCACCTTCTGTTGTCCGCGTTCGCGTGCGGTATTATGGTTGCCTGCAGTTCATCAATCAGCTGGACACATAAGCCGTGTCATCGATACTCCGGCGCTGCGCTGAGCTGGGGACAATGGGTTTGCAGAATGAGGGTGCGCCATATTTTCTTTACAATACAAACAAGCGCTTATTCTCCGGCCACGCTGAAAGTGTGAGCTAATGCAGCCCGATAGGGTTAAATTTGCAGCTTATGGGGTCTGTTTCCTGTGCCGGGGTAATGGTGCGCACTGTGCATTGTTTGATCCCGCCAGTAACGAGCACATAGAGCCGCCGCCATCCTAGATAAACCTCTTTTATGCTGGGCCCAACCCAACCGACTCGGCTGCAGCTTCGGTTTCGGTTAGGTGGCGGAGCGGTTCGGTGAGAGTTCATAAAGTGCGTGCCCCGTGCAGAGAGCGTTTATCGTATCAACGCTTTGTTGTGACATTAGTCGCTTTGTTGGGCCAATGAATGGCAACCGGGTATCAATTACACTCATCCTCCGTGCGATATCAGCGATCGCCCGCAGCGCCCGGCCGGTTATAAATTACCCGTGCGGCACAGCTCGTGTGGCATAATTGCGTGTGTGCAGCCACCGGTTGCACCGTGTGCTGCGATTTTCGCGAAAAAAACCCCCCTCGAGTTTCCGGGTTCGTGCAACGTTTTTATTTGGGCAAATTAGCTGGTGAGTGATTTTTGCAGCCGGCACCTAAATGCGCCTAAATGTATGCAACGGGCCGGAAAATGTGGTGTGCAGGCAGCGTTCGGTGTGCGCTGACGGTTTTGACGGTGTGCTCAGTCGCCGGTGCGGTTTGCCCGACGGTCGGGTCGTGCGACGAGGGCACCATGCCGTACCGGAGCGCGGACGGATCGTGTAACAGTCTGTACAACCCACTGTACGGGACGCCGTACCGGCCGTACCGGCGGCTGCTGCCGGCGAAGTACGCCGACGGTGTGTTCGAACCGGCCCGGATGTCCTCGGGCCGGCCGATGCCGAACGCACGGCAGCTTTCGATGGCACTGTTCGGGGAGACGGAAACGCAGGACGGCCGCAGCACCATCATTAACATGCAGTTCGGGCAGTTGGTGGCACACGATATGAGCTTTACGGCGGATGGTGAGTGAGAACTTTTTATTCCGTAGAAAGAGGGTTACTTGATTCGAAATGATGATGTTTCAACTGTTCCCAATTGAAATTTACATGGAAGTATGATTGGCAAAACGTAAAAAAGACGTAAAAAAGACGCGTGAACTGTGAACTGTTAAGATCCCAGGTCTTGGTACCTATTGGATATGAATCAATTATAAAAACATTAGTAAAAATGTTTCTTTGTTTTACTTATTGTCATGTAAATTTAATAGTATTTGCCATGTTTTGCCTTCATTATTTGAAACAGATGATGCTGAATCAGAGTTTCAAAGTTTTTATTAAAGATCTTGGGATTCCTCTTCCTGCATAAATAATTTCATTGAATTTCTATGCAATGTGTCATTTAGTTTGTTTAATATAAGGGCCCATTATGAAACTCTATCGGAAGATTCAAACGGAAAACGTGCATATTTGACGCACTATAGTTTCAAACTTAAAGCAAAACTAAAAACCAAATGCAAAAAAAAAACAAAAATTATAGATTAAGCTTTAAAGCTTGTCTCAATCGATCAATTTAGTTTAGTTTAGTTTTTCTGCTCGAGTGGCATAGCAGTGAGAATTATGAGTTAAGCCTGAACAATTTTACGTAGCAAAATTATTATGAAATCTCCAGTGCAATGATTTGTTTGAAACAGATAAATAAAAAGAAGAAGAAAAAACTGGCTCACATAAACAGAAAACGATCCCGTGTCACAAAACACCAGACGATTGAAGGAAAAAGAAGTCCAAAGAGCGAGGAATTGAAATCAAAATAGTCGAAGTACCAGCAAAAGCATCTGAAACAGGAAAGCGGCGAATCATTCGAACAGTAAAGGTTGCAACGTGTAGGATTACGTGGGTGGGATTGTGGGAAGGAACATAAAAAAGACATACAGGAAAGCAAATCTGGCGCATCAATATCTCCAAGAAGTAAACCCACCAACAAAACGTGCAGAGCGCCTAAGACGACTGCAATGTACAATATACTTGTTGAGTCAGGAATGAACTGGATTCAATTGTTTTGAACTGCAGGTTCAACATGTTTTAGGTAAAATTAGCATTATAAGTCTAATAATTCTAGCAAAAAAAAAGACTTCCATTCTGAAGTCATTTATGTTTCGATTAGTATTCCAAATACACCATTCGATTAGTTTAGTTTCGATTAGTATTCCAAATACAAATTTCAACTATACGTCTCCTCAATAAAGAGCTGCGATGTAGTTCAAAGTGTGTCTGCTAGATATAAACATACTGTTAAGTCGGAAATGTTGGAACTATAAACTCTGCTTTATTGGCTTGCTATTCAGATAGGGTTCAAAATTTGGTCCGGTCTTCTGCCGTTGGGCGTCAAATCGAAGAAGACTGTTTTTTTTCTTTCTCCTTTGTTCTATACTCTCCCTCTCCGCACTGTGGTCGCCCCATGCACCACGCATTGATGACAGTTGCGACCGTTGCACAGTGGATTTTACTCCGCTACATGACCGCTAATCCCAACGGCCTCGTCCTAACACATACTTTTCAGTTTTGTTCATTATTTTCAATATTTGGAACACCCAACCTTACATAACTGATGTCTATATTGTGATAATGTCAGAAGGCTCTTAAAATCATGTGTATTGCTATTAATTATACTTGTTCCCTGCATCTTTTGGATCTTCTTCCGCAATCCGTCCCAGTCTTTGGAGTGAAGTGTTGCCCGAACGGTAAGAAAATCCCACCGGACCTGCTGCCACCCCGCTGCATGCCCCTGGACGTCCCGGCGGACGATCCCGTCCTTCCGCTCGGTGGGATCGAGTGCATGAGCATGCTGCGCACGAAAACTACCGCTGAGCATTCCTGCGCCACCAACTACGGCGTCGCCGAGCAGCTGTCGTCCGTGACCGCCTACCTCGATCTGTCCATCGTGTACGGCAACGGTGCGGAACAGACGGGCACGCTGCGAGAGTACCGCGCCGGCCGGATGCGGGTGGAACACCGCCAGGGCCAGTACTGGCCGCCGCACAACCCGAACGCGACCCGGCTCTGCCAGATGCGGGCGGACACGGACGTGTGCTACCTCACCGGGGACCTGCGCTCCAACCAGAGTCCGCACCTGGCGATCCTGCAGATAGTGCACCTGCTCGAGCACAACCGGCTGGCGGGGGCGCTCGCGGCCCTGAACGGCTGCTGGGACGACGAGCGGCTGTTCCAGGAGGCGCGCCGCATCAACATCGCCAAATACCAGTCGATCGTGTACAACGACTGGCTGCCGATCTACATGGGCCGGGAGAACATGCTTCGGCATGGGCTGCTGCACGCCGGCACCGATGCCGAGGGTTACGTGCGCGACTACAACCCCCTGGAGGATGCGACCGTGAGCAACGCGTTCGGAACGGCCGCCTTCCGCTACTTCCACAACATGATTGTGGGCCGGCTGGAGTTGAGTACCCACGCCTCCTTCGCGCGAAGACACATCGCTGACTGGTGGTTTCGTTTCGGTTCCCTTTTCTCCGCAGCCTGTACCTCGCGGATCGCGAACGGAGCGGGTCGGTGCGGCTGTCGGACTGGCTGCGGCGGCCGGGCGTGCTGGAGGAGCGCAACAACCGGGAGCTGCTGACGCGCGGCATGGTCAGCCAGGCGCACGACGCCGCCAACGAGCACCTGACGCCGGAGGCGAAGCACTTCCTCTTCCGCAACGCGAACCCCTACGGGGCGGACCTGAAGGCGATCGATATCCACCGCGCACGGGACCACGGGCTGGCGAGCTACAACGACTACCGCGAGCTGTGTGGGTTGGGCCGGGCCGCCCACTGGGCGGACCTGCACGCCAGCATCGCTCCGGCCACGGTCGCCCGGCTGGCCCGCTGGTACGACACGGTCGACGACGTGGAGCTGGCCGTGGCCGGTGCGCTCGAAACACACCACCCGGGTGCGACCGTCGGGCCGACGTTTCTGTGTGTGCTGGTCGAGCAGTTTCGCCGGACGCGCACCGGCGACCGGTTCTTCTACGAGAACGGGGCCGGGGCCGGGTTCAGCGCGCGCCAGCTGCGCGAACTGCGCCAGGCGACGATGGCACGGCTGCTGTGCGACAACACGGACGGTCTCGCGAGAATCCAGCACAATGCGTTCTTTCTCGCCGACGACGACGGCGGCAACCCGCCGGTGCACTGTTCCGAGCTGCCGGAGGTGGCGCTCGAACCGTGGAGGGACGAACGGTAGCGAACGGCGAGCGTCCGAATTGGATTATTTGCAAAATATGTTTGCTTTGCTGCTGGAAATCGGGGAAAATGGCGTACGAGGGAAACATTACACGTTCGTAGCACAGCGACCGGGCAGGACCGGTAGCGGTGCATGCAAATTTGAATGATTCAATAGCGTTGCGGGCACGGAACACTCGCCCGGTAATGCAAGATCGAACGATGTAACATTCCATCTGTGTGCGCTCAGCCCGCGAGCCTGCTCCATTCTAGCTTGTTCGAGTAGCTCGAACGGGTTTTCGTGGAAATTATTGCGAAACGTGTGCGTTTAAGTGCTGCTTGGAAAAGCGAAATTAAATAGTGAAGTGGTTCTCTTGGAAACAGCGTTGCCATAAATGCTTCGGGTTTGCATACATTCAGGCGCAGATGCGTTTATTTGTCGGTATATTTTGATTGTTTTTAAATATCAATTGTAACGATTTATAGTACCGTTAATTACACGGTTAATAACACTTTGTGCGAAATTGAGAGTAATAATGCGATTTATATCCTTTTCGCGGAAAATCTCCATCATTTCACGAGGACTGTGCAACTATAAATCGAACGGAAAATTGGTGTGAAATGTACACGAAGAGATTGATTGATTGCGGTTTGATCGCGGACAGTTGTGAATTATTTCACTAATTATTGACGAATATGATGTTATCAAATAATACTGGAATATTTCAAGTAAAGTTAATGTTATGAACCTTACAAAAAAGGCAAACTTTTATGTGCTATTAAAGCACTAGGCGTCTCCACTTGTAGGAATAAGCGATTTCTTTAATTTATTCTACTGAATGTGGAAGCTACGACAATGTGTTATTGAAAATATTAGTATAAGTATAACAAAAATTTAAAAGTTTATGGAAAATGAAGTTGCAAATAAAACGTTTTTAAGGATTGTGTATATACAACACGTGAGTGACATGATGACAGATAGATTGTGTGATGAATTAGATCGAAGATAAGAAATATAAGGCAAAAGGATAAAATAGTACACATAACAACATAGCCACATAAAATTGTAGAAGGTTTTCCTAGTTCGCAGTTGAATGCGATTCGCTTAAAAAAGACTCAAATGTTTGATCGAAGTGTAGATGCATGTGGTTGCTTTAGTTGAATTTTTGAAGAAATAAATCTTAGACGCTTTCATTTCGGTTCATAAGACATAAGGACCGATCATGAAACTCTTACGGAAAAGTTTCTAACCGAACCTATATCTTATACCTATAAAGTAGTATTTTAAACAAACTTGAGTTGATAAGAAAAGGTTTATAAAATGTTTAATCATAATAAACTTCGATTTTGGCTGGCTTCCGTTAGAGTTTCATTGTAAAATGTAGACTGCGCTGTTGTGAAAAACAGGGTCTCATAATTTATAGCCACTTCTGTTTTCCACGAATTCTAAAATATCCGTTCGTAATAGCGAAAAACAAGTTTATGCATCCAGCAACAAAGCATCAAGTTTATAATTTTGTCTGATTTTGAAACCTTTCAAAACCGATTTTCAGAGAAAGCACAGTTTATGTCGTATAGCATAACGAAAGCTTCATGTAGATCGGAAATTCGAAGCTGTTCTGCTATATTTGACCATGAAAAATGATTTTAGTTGCTATTTTTCACATTTTAAGGTTGCTTTGCTTGCAATAAAAACTGTGCAGGCATTAAAATTCGTTCGGTTGTATTTGGCATGGCTTTTTATGCCTAAAACGTGTATTTTGTAATTTTCTGGTTAGCTATCATATAATACAATCCAATTCTTAACACAGGTAAACTAAAATTTCTCATTCGTTCCAGCGTTCATGATTCAAAATAAATCCTGATTATCTCACATCTGTAATCAGGGATTCAAATTCGAAATGCTCTTCTCGTTAAAACCTTCCTGGTAAATCGCAACGCAAACGAACGAAAAATACGACCATAGGCAGAACGTGTGTCGCTGGTAAATGACAAACTTCATGAAAATGCGTGAGTATTAGCGAAAACTCGTACAGCATTATCCGTGGAGCTCCCAGCAACCCGGGGCAGCTCGCAACCGTTCCAATCGCAGCAACCTTCGCGAGCTGTCAGAAAGAAGAAAATTCATCGAACATGTCGCCCCGTCGGTGGATGCAGCGCATCCATTCGTTCGCGGTGCGACTGCTGTCGCAGCTCAAATCGAACCGTACCGCATCGCCCGTGGACCGGACCCTATCGGCCATCGTAAGTATTCGGCGACCGGCGGCATAATTCGCCCTGACAGCGGCCGCGTGTTTCGTTTCCGGTCGCGTTCGCCGCCGGCAGCACACCTGCCCGTGCCACGTGCGGCTCGCCCGGTCCGAGGATGCGGCCGCCATCGTGCGGTTCGTCGAGCGGGAGCTGCTGCACCGGGAGCCCCTGGTCCGGGCGCTCGGCGTCGGTGCGATCCCGCAGTGCCGGGCCCAGCTGCTCGACCACGTACGGCGCACGCTGCGCGACAGCTTCACGCTGCTGGCGACGGCCCCCGGCCCGGACCGGCTCGTCGGGGTCGCGATCGGGCGGCGAAGCTGCGCCTGGGACGGGCGGCACCTGACCGAGCGGGCGGACCGAACGCAGTGCGCCCAGCTCCGCAAGCTGCTTTACATCTGGTCCATCGTGGCGGCGGAACCGGCCCTGCATCAGCACTTCTGCACGCGCTGTCTGTTCGAGGTGAGCTGCTGACGGGCGCTATTTTCGGCCCACCGGGTAAAGGCCACTCACTCTCTCTCTCCTTCGCTTTTCGAAATCAGATTGCATTCCTCGCCACGGCAGCCGATGCGCAGCGGATGGGGATCGGGTTGCATCTGACGCGCCACTCGCTCCAGCTGGCCCGGGCGCTCGGCTATCACCACGCCCGGATGAACTGTACGGGCGAGTACAGGTAGGAGCGATCCGCGCCACGTCACCCGCGTTCTAACCTCCCACCCTCCCACCAGCTCGCGCATCGCCACGAAGGCCGGCCTCGAGTGCCACTGGACGGTGGCGTACCGTCATCTCGTCGACGGCAGCGAGCAGCCGGTCGTACATCCGGAGCCGCCCCACACGCATATCAAAGTGCACGCGACGGCCCTGTTTCCCGGGCTGTCCATTAAATCCTCATGCAGGTAATTAATGGCATAATTGCATTTTTGCTTTCACGCACCTGCCACCTTTCCACCGTCGGGGGCCGGGAAAAGCCATTGATAATAAAACAACATGGCATTTCCGGGCGACGTAATACATTTATTTATGAACATGCGAGATTGCACGCTGAGGACGGTCAATTTATGTGGCACTTGTACCCTTTTTTTTGTTGTTGCTCGTTTGTCCTCTATGGTGTGTGTGTGTGTGTCATCGTTCCCCTGTCCGCTTTCCCGATTTTCAGTCTCCATGCTAATGTAGCCCGTGCGCCGGCAATGGTGAAATTTTTATGGCTAATTATTTATTACACACCGCATTGTAATCGTGAGTGCATCAGCGCTGATTTAGTCGATAGCCATTATCGAGACACACACACACACATGCACGACACGCTTCCCCGCCGGGCCAGTTAAGGGGATCGTTTTCGTTCGCTTTCAACGCAATTATCGATACAATATGGTTTATTTACGTATCCTGTTGCGTTTTTTTTTGTTGTTCTCCGATAATGGGCCCGTGTGACTGTTCTTCGTCCGCATCGAACCGGATGCACCGGGCGCGTGAGACGCTTTACGTGCCTTCTTTTTCTCCCCTCCTGCAGTTTCGCAGAAATTATGCCTCAACTATTACTGCGTTCCACGTGCATCCTTTTTCCGTAGTAAAACTTCGTCCTGGTTCCGGGTGGATTCAACCCGAATCGGGACATGCAATCGATCGAGCGAGCATGTTTTATTCAGCGGAAATCGCGTCGCGACCATGAGCCACTCAGCCGGCGGTGCGTGGCAAATGGTTTCGGCGAATGGATGCACACTATCAAGCACGTGGTAATTGCGATGGTAATGAGGCTGGACGCGGCGGTGGACCGGGCAGGCAAATAAATTTCCAGCTGGATTATGAAGATAGGCGAGCGGTCCGGGTTGACATTCCGGTTAAATTGATGATGATGGCCGTGATTAATTGTTGCCGTTTCGACGCAATTACGCCCGGTTTGAAGGATTGATTTCTGGGATAATCGATGCAATGGATTAGAAGCGATCGTTTTAATTATTGTTGCACACTGTGCGAGGGTGGGGGAGAGACAGAAAAAAAACACATGTTTCTGCGGCTGTGATTTGGTGAATCACCGCCTGAAATTGGTCCTGTGTAAATTATGGTTCAGGTTCGTTCGAGAAGCTGGCAAATAAGCTGCGGCACACAGTGGATTGCGGAGTTTATCTGAACAATACGCGAACTATGCGAATCTCATTATCTTTGCATCATTTGTTAGGATGTTTTCAATTACGATAGTGAGTCCTATCGTGATACTCTCGTTTTCGAGCACGCAGGTTTGTGTTCTGGGTAATATTGCGCCTAAGGGTATGCAATGTATGCTTCGCATTTCTTCGGAATATCGCGATTCGATTCAGTCCATGTGACACGTTTTTAACGACCTAATTGGCATGTGACAATAATAATTGAACATATTTTTAAATAATTCAACACGCGCGAGATGCGAATGATTCGTTTTACTCAACTGTAATGTACATTTCGCATTTGATTTTGGTTCCGCAACTTTCGGGTTTGAAGTGAGCTGAAGAAAGAGCGATACAGGATACAGAAAATATTTCATGTGGTATCAAATCCAAAACTGTCCAAGCTTTTTTCATGTTGATCTTTACTATAAGAGTATAACATGCTTATAAAAAATTCAAATGGATTTCTATTTTCTTCCATTTTGCACCATAGAGCGTTTAGACACCAGCAACATAATCTTGAGGGGGGTAGTACAATAATTTCGCTTATTAAATGTTCTAAAATTTTAGATTGCTTTCGTTGGTTTCGAGGCAGATAGTTTCGAATTAATGGTAATTACTTTTAATCCCGGACCCTTTACTGGTGTGATTTGATGATGTGACTGTGACTGGTGTGACTGAATTTGATGATAAGCATAGAATAACGGTGAAATTAAAAAAATCTCCTTACGATGGAAGCATGAGATATGAATGCTATGGTACGATCGTTTTATTTTCGAAAAAATGCAATAGTTTGTAAGTGCTTATGTGAACTGTATCTCCAATAACCAGACGAATTCAGTGAATGCGTGTGATTAATTAATTAATGAGTTGACAGTTTTCTTCTATAGACCTCTCTTTATTGGCATATGATCAATAGCTCACGCATCAAGCTAAGCGTATAATAGAGTCAAGTTTGTAAAGATTGCCAATGTTATTAATGTAAAAGCATTAGTTTTTGAAATGCCGATCTGCTTGCTTTTACAAAATACTTCATACTGATTTTACAAACTGATTACATACTGATTACTGTATGTTCGCTGAAAAGGATGTTCCAATTGTTCCAAAAGGATGTGTTTTTGACCTATTCATTCACGTATTCATTCTCTGGGAGATTGATGGAACATCAACTGATATATTGTTCACTGATTGTTTTTTTTAGATATTATTTTTTAGAGTCGTTTGCGTCATGACACATCGATAAAACATAAAACCAAAAACGTCTGTAGCGATTGCTGTACTCTCCCGAGTCTAACGCCATGTCACATACTCTGTGATTGGGCCGTAATAATTAAACCAAAAGTCAAAATAACAACAAATTTACGGAGCTACTTCCACCTATATTGCAGACTAGGAGAGATGTGAAAATTTCTATTCAGTTGCGGCTTACACCATTGGTTGAAGACAAAATGTTGTGTTACTGTAGGAAATAGGTTTATGGACAGTAAATTGTGCCTAGTTTGTATGGCGATTTGTATCACCATTCGATAAATAAAGTATCCCTAAACATATCCAGCACACATAACACCATCAAAATAGACAACATACGGTAGCTGGCGTACCACTTATCATATCAATTTTCAATAAAACCTAGAACAACAATTGCACACGAATGAAATCGTGCCTGATGTTTAGCTTTCTGTAATCGATTTTTTAACTATCGCTAGAAATGTTACTAATGCCTCCCAGCCGCTTACTATTGAAATCACTCGCAAACGATTCGTGGAACAATTGATTGCTGCCAGCTCATTCAAATAGCCCCAATGGGGTTTCCAGTTCCGTTCCTTTTTAAACGACGACATCCCGGCAAACGCCCTGCACAAGTGGATGCAAACTAACGGGCAGAGAACAAAAAAAAAACCACCCCTGGAAGACAATGCCAGGGTTGTGTCGCAAATCATATCGTATGATTTTTTAATGAACTGCGCCATTGAACCGTGTGTCTGTCTGCGTGTGTGCGCATGTGTAAAGGTTCAATGGTGTGCACGAAACGCTTCTGCCCGGTGCTCCATTCTTCCATACGTCGGATGAACGTTTTTCGTATCAATTCTTCCCCAGCTGGCAGCTCTTCTGCTCTTCACCGTCACCACCTGCGGAATGCGCTGATGTGAAGATTGTTTCGGCGCGTTCGAGGTGACAGGAGTGTGTCATTGTTTGCAGAAAATGTCACCCGGGAGGATTTTCGGAGTGCGCCCGAGCGAGCTTTTGTGCAAATCGTTCGCAGCAGCGCGGCGAAAATGGGATGAAAAGATGTTCCTTAACACGGATCGCTTCCAACCCGCTTAAGAGGCGCGATGAGTGTGTGTGTGTGTGTGCCTTTTCTTTTCTCGTTCCGAGTTCCGAGGACAGGGTACGGGTGCAATTTCGCTATGAATTTTTCAGCACACCATACGTACCTAACGATTTGCAAATATGTGTGACACATTCGAACACGGACCACGATCGTGGAACGGGGAAAAACTGGGATTCGTTGCACTCGGGTATGCAGCCCAGGCGGTGCATACCGTCCCATAGACCCGACGGTCTCCAGCTTTCTTTCGCGTTGGACTTTCTTCCGACGCGGCGAAGGAACGTCCATAAGTGGTTGGGTTCGCTTCTTGCGACAGCTTCGAATATGTACATATTTATGAACCAGCTTCGACGCTTCCAGCAGCTTCCAACACTAAGCCGGAGCGCTCATCAGCAGAAGTGTTTGTCTTCCGATAATGGGCTGCCCATAAAGGACAGCGTTGCCTGCGTGTGAGTGTGGACAAGTGGGACCAGGCTATGGGAGTACACGGCTCCTGGAATAAAGCCAGTCGGTGTGTGTGTGAGTAAGAGTGATGACTAACCACCATTTCGGCACGGTTTTGCCACCCAGCAGGGCCAGCAGGGCCTGGGTGGGGGGGGTGTCACCATCCGCTGTCAACAGTGCATTTGCATTAACCTCGAAGGATGATAGCGAAACCGCCGGAAACGGTCACTCGGGGTTCGGGTGTGCTTTCCCACCATTTGCGGGAGAGGGCAGACGATGGTGGGTGGCGGGTGGCGGCGGGTGGTAGTGCCACTTAAATGTAACCGAAAAGTCATGTTCGCCATTATTCTTCGGTGTACAAAACATTTAATGTTAAATTATGCAAATAAATCTTCTTCCACACGAATCCACCCACCCACCCACACACGGGCCCAGTGATAACATAATGGACTCCGGGGCCCGTTGCCAGTGGCCGGACAGTGGCGTTTCCGGCGATAATGGCGGAAAATATGGGCAGAGATGTGGAGCCAGCGGACAGATAGTGTTGTAGCGCCGGCAAATCTCGACCAAACATGGACCGTGCCGTGTTTGTTGTTAGTTAGCTCGAAGTGTCGACCGAACGCGCGTCCGGTGTGTGTGTGTGTGTGTGTGTGTGTGTGTGTGTGTGTGTGTGTGTGTGTGTGTGTGTGTGTGTACAGCCGAGGATGGAGAGCCGCTCGACGGTGTAGCTGCGTAACACACCAGATGAACAGCGCACCAACCGTCCGAGCCAGTCGCAAATCGTAGCGAAACCGGCGCGCCATCCATTCAGCCACCGCAGATCCACTCAATTGCGCTCGAGCTCGAGCTGGAGCGCATTGGAAATTGCATTAAAAACTTGCTCATCTTCGCAACTCACTGCTCGGCACATCGCACCGGCAAGCCAGAGCCAGGCTATCTGCGCTCTATCTTCTCCTCTGTCGCCTTTGCGATTCGATAACATTGTAGGCAATATTAAACGCGTGCTTGGCCGCGTGTTGCTCGAACGCTCGAACGCCGAGCAGCCCGAGCACGGCAGCAGTCGGTGCGCTTCGGAATGCTAATAAGCCAATGATGTATCTTCCCGGGCGCATTATTGTCGCCTTTGATAATATCGTCGCCGCAGGCGTTGTCGTGCACACACGCACACATAGAGATACGGGAACCCGGCTGCACTTGGCTAATCTTATGCAAGTTTTAATGACAATTGTATAACTTTCCACCGTGCGCCGTTCGGTTCGGCTGTCGCTGCTGTTGCCGTGCCGTTTTGCGGTGGAGGCGGTTGTGTCGGCGCACAAAAGGATGCGCCCCCATTAAGCAGGTTCGCAACGCAGTGCAACAAGCATGTGAAGAATTGAGATCAGCTACGAGTGGCTGCGTTGCCACTTATGGTTCCAAGATGATTTGAAACGACCGATTAGGTGATGTTTCGTTCGCGTCATTTTATGCTGCTCGCGCATACGATGGAAGTTGGAAGGTTGGAATAATTATTTAAATTACTAACCAAACTTCAAAGAAATGAAAGGGAGTGGCATTGCTAAATTTTTGCTTAAACGAGTATGATGCAAATTAATGCGTCTTGAGATGTGTAACGTTTCGCTTGTTTTAATGAAAATAGAAGAGCTATACAGGTAAAGCAATCTTAAGCAATTCGGAGGGATGTTGGTAATAATGCATATGTACCCTTCTTCTTCATGAAAGGTTGTGTCCCGGGAGACATGGGGTTTGCGCCTAGAAGTTGGCAAATTAATTCAAAATGTATGTAATCAGTTGAGTTGTGCATGAATGTTTTGAAAATTTTAGTATTCAAACACAAATTAAGAACTAAGAACATGCGCAAATGGGAGCGTTATATCAAGGCTTCATTTGACTATTTTGAGCTTCTTGCAACTGTTCTTGTATCGATAAACAAATCTGTTTTTTCTAGATCGTGTTAAGGGACTTGCTAAGATTTTTATACATTTATTATCATTACTGTATCATTACAAACTTGTAGTTTTTCCAACTTCTCGATAAAATTAAATCAGATCAGAATCAACGAGGCTACCGACCAAAAATCTTTTTTTCTATTTTAGTTGCATACCTTTAGGCGTTAATCTATCCAAAACGAAATAATTTTAATTACATGAGTATTAAAACATGTTTCTCTCACATGGTTTTCCTCTCACTGGGCAGCTTTAATTACTAAACTCATTTCTTATCGTCACCAAATTTTAATATACTTTATTAATCAAAGAAACATTAATTGCATTATATTAGGAGTAAACAAAGTGTAGCTTGGTTGACGTAACATTTTACATTTTTAGCTCAGCTTTGGAATTTTGACTTCGATTTACTCCATTAATGTAAAATAATTTTTAAATTAAACATGTTTCTACTGTATTGGTTTTTCATGCAGATTACACTGTTCTATCAACGGCGAGTTTTTTTTTTTTCAGAGGGCTAGGAATATCTTTTGGGGCCATAATCAGTGGCAATAGGCAGAAAAGACAGATGGCACATTGTCATTATGCGAGAATTATCTCCTTCGAACGATATAGAAAGATGAGTTTTAATGATATTTTTTTAAACGAGTGTTGTGAAGATTGCTATTGCTCCTGTGTAAAAATTTTCTCAGTGTTATGCCGACAGTATTGAAAGTTCTAACACTTATACTACCATTTTTATAGCAAACATTTAGGCGCTAACAACCTCAAATTCCGGTCAACACTGTTGTGTCAGCCATTTAGATGAATTTAGTTGCAAATGGTGTTGAAAAGCTTCCTGCACTCCTATTGAAAATCTACTCAAATGATTGTTAATGAGCTGGGGATGCCAACGCCATTCTACGAACTTTAAGCATCTTTAATAAACTGCCCTGAGGCACATTGTTCCGCATGATGCTCGCTGACACGGGGCGCACTCAACCAAAGCGGCACAAAATGTGCAAAGTGTAATTAATTGTACACGTAACGCGACCGGTAGCACCGATTGGGTTGCGGATAAAAATCGACGAAACGAGCGCCCGAGACGCTGAAGCACACAACTCAACGCTCCCACGCCCAGCCCAGGTCCCGTTGAAGAGGGTCGCCGCAGTGAACTGGGGAGGGAGGTCGAGCTTCAAGGAATCGTGCCGTGTTAATCAGATAGCAATCAAACCGTTGGCGGGGCGAGGCTGTGGCAGGCGAGGATAACGTCGGCAGCCACTCGTCAGGAGCAAGGGTATGCAAAACAAACGCCCTGCCGTGTGTTTTCGCCTGGGAATCGACACCGGCATCGGTATCGGACACTAATTTTCCCATGATTAATGGGACCTTAAGTGTGCCCGCCCATTGATGGGACGCCGGAGAGTACAGGCGATTAATTCGTTCGCAGCGGCACTCGAACGGTCCCGGTGCGGTGGACCACGATGAGTTTCTAATTGCTTTTAGATGAACCTGACGTCGGTGCGCTCGGTGGTTGCGGGATGTTTTGTGTCTCCGCGGCTACCTTTGTTTGGGTTGATAATTAAGAGCGGTTTCTTTGCACGGAGCGTGTTGAATTGCAACGGAAATGGATGAGATGTAGCCATTGTTTCAAGTTCGTCGAATTTCCGAAGATTTCGGGTTGTTTCTGTGGTAGTTGATTCATTAGATTTTACTTGCACGATATGATATAGATAATAATCTATTTCTTTATTTTGTAAAAAAAATAGTGCTGAATTTGTTTCATTTTTTAAATTTTTTGGCTTAATATTGTTAAAAAAACTCAATAGAATAAAATGAAAAAATTTCACATAAAAAAGATAACATCGACAATATCAAGTTACCATAACTGACTGTTACCATAATCATGCTACCATTCTTCTATTACAACCTATGTTTTTTGGAATATTTTTACTAATATAACAATATAAATGTAACAAACTATTTAAAAAAGTATATAAATGCGTTTGGATAAGCATATTATTAAAATTATGATAATTACAGTTGAATTAAAACACAATTTTCTATTTTACAACAATTTAAAAATACGAAGGTAGTAATTTTCTGTTACAACTATTTTAAACGAATAAAAAACAATCATATTTACACTTTATATGACGGTACAATGTATACAAAACATGTTACAAAAGGATCTTAAGCAAGAAATGTAAAATTCATGTTTGAAGGAACCAACACCATAAACGAATTAAACATGTCTTTTTTTTGTTAATCCATTTCACCTTTCTTCATAATTATGAAGAATTTTCAAGTGTGATTATATGGACTTGTTGTATAGTATCGATTTTTTTTAAAGATTTGAAAGACATTTTTAACAATAAAAAACAGATTAAACAGGCAAACGCAATACCAACAATGTTGCATTCCTCACAAAATTCGCACCCACGCTCCGCTAGCTAATTTTATATCGACTTTGAACTTTTCTAATCACGGTCCACTTCCACAGTACGCCTTTTTTTTGCGACCCGCTCAGCCCGGGGACCGTAAACGTTAATTGCCGTTGCGTTTCCTTGCTGTTTTCGCCACCCCGAGGCGAGCACTAAATCTTTACCGCCTCGTTTTACAAAACAAGGTGGCTAACGAATCACCGGAGCAAAAACAAAAAGGAAATGCAGCTGGGAAGTTGTATGCGAAAAAAAGCTCCCTTAGCTGTGTGTGTGTTTGCGTGTGCGCGGGAAACTCCAGCGACGAAAGCCGGTGGGGTTTTTTTTTGTTTGCCGAAACAAAAGAGGCTTTCCACTATAGAGGCTTTGCACGAGTGGAACGTGTGCGAGTTGTAGCGTACGAAGAAAGGAACGAAACTTCGGAGTCGGGCGAAAAAGTTAAAAAGGACACATACACACTCACACATACACCAAGTAGGCGCTTAAGCGCGTTTTCCTGCTTCCGATTGCTTGATTGAAATGGCGTGCGCGCGGCGAGCGTTGGAGGCAGTAAGCGCAAAAACGGAACCCCTCCCCGCTCCCTTCCGCCACCTCCCAAACCCTTCACAACCCGGGGCGAAAAAAGAGTGTCGCTAACGAGAGATGAAAGCAATGCCTTTTAATTGTTTGAATTACTTCGTTTGGTCCGATGTTGTGTAGCGCTTTGTAGTCGTGGTGGTGGTGGTGGTGGTGGTGATGGTGGCCATTTCCGTTTGATGTTCCCGGGGGCCATTTTACTCCATGCCACCACCCCCGTCGGGTAAAATAGCATCGCACAGTGAAATGCAATTGCAGCGCAGTGACCGTAAGCGCAAGTGCAAGCCAGGGTGCGCTAAATACAATTTTGTGGTTTACAGGCGAGAAATTACAGTGTTTTCCCAGGGTGGTGATGGTGGTGGTGGTGGTAGGCGAAGGATGAAAACGCCGCACAAATGTGTATGTGCTTCCCTCTCTTTGTTTTTTTCGTTTTAAATTATTTGATGCTTTTGTGGATTTCATTTCATTTCCCGTCGCTTTTCGCTCCGCTCCGCACAGCCGTTCGGTGATCATTAATTTACGTACGTGCCGGCAGCTAACGCGCGCGACAAATGAGCAAACCGTGGGGGTGGAGCGAGGCGGCGAACGCGACACTGTGTACCGAAAGTGCAACTAAATGGCGGTTGGAAAGCGGTTGTACCCTTTTTTTGCTGCCTCGTTTGCCTCGTAACGAGAATGGAAAATGCAGAATTTGTGGTAATTTACTGTGCAACTGTGGATTAGTTGGGCGATCTGCTCTTTGTCCCTCAAATGCCGCTGCATTTTTGATGATGGAAAGTGGCTTTTGACTTGAGAGTAAGAAAGAATTCCGTTGGGTCGTCTATTACTAGCCTTCCATTTTTTTTTGTATTTCTTGGTTTATTACATTTGCGAATGAATTTCAATATTTTTGTTTAACACTGTGGGATAGATATAATTCAACCTGCAAGTTGTTTATCTTCAAATGATCGAAAATATAGCAATACACCCTTCCGAAATAAGAAAAAAAATTGTTTGGAAATATATTTTTCTGAATTTCTTTGCGAAAACAAGCTTACAAGCTAGCAGTTTACTGCATTCAACCTTATATTATTTAAATACTATAAAAAAGTTAGGTTAGGGGGGCTAGTTGAAGGAATTGTGGAATTCAGGACACTAACCCATCGGACAGTGTTTCATTTTTGCAACTTATTGGAAATTTCTTAGTATGATTCAGCATTCTGAACATTTATCAAGGTATCTCTACTTTTTACTTGCTGCTTCAATGTTGAACATGATATAGAAACCAGTGTCCTTTAGCAGTAATGGAAATGTGGAGAGTGGAAAAACACTTCTGAAATTCTTTAACTTCTTTAAGTTTGACTCCAGAGATTTCAAATTTATAAATATCTAGATTCATTATACAGTCTGTAACAAAACTATACGTTTTTATGAGAATAAAATGAAAACTGGTAAAAAATAGATAAACAATACATTAAGAAGTAGATAATACAAGAATACACCTTTTTATGATTTTTTCACATTTTTTACAAACACTAGCATTATTTTTTTCACCTTGGGAACCGCTTCATGTTACTTAACGACCACCTACGATTTTATTTTTCGTTTCGAAAATACTATGAAATTTTACAGCGGAAAAAAGTATGAAAGTTAGTTTGTCAGTCAGACAGCTGAGCTTTGTTTTTTAAATCTATTAAACTCCTTAAATCCGCGAGGTAATTCATTTTACATACGGGGAATTTGTGTTGGTTTAACCCAACAATTGTTTGAAGTTGGAGAATAAACATGTTCAGGAGAATTATTACATTTTCGAAGTACATCGTTTGAATGTACAAAGGTCTATGTTGAAAAGGCTATCATTTTCAATCAGAGCAAAGTAATGCAGCAGATTGAAACTACATCAACTTCATCGGAAGTGTTCTTGCTGCTGAATTTAACTACTTTTTCGTTTTTTTTCACTACTTGTTTCCATTATTAATAAAAAAGGAGGTTTATAGGGATAAAACAGATATAACTTAATCGGTATCTAATTTCACATCCTGTTTTGAATGTTTGGGCAAATTTTTTAAACGATAAATTCAAAAACGGTTTAAAGTTGGGTAAACACAGTTCATTCCAAAAAACACAAACATATAAAAAATAATTGAAAAAAACAACGTATCAAATATACATTCGCTGTCAACAAAACGTTTCTTATCTATTACCATTTGTTCACATTATGAGTGCAAACAAACCGGGGTACAAATATTCCACCCTTGTGTTGTCAGTGTCGATTCGTCGAACTGCTTCGCTCGGTTTGGCTTCCAGTTTGCTTTATGCTCGGTCCATTGCTTGCACCGGCTTCTGGAGCGTCAACAAGACCCCGATGAAAGGTATTAGCATCGCACCGCAGCGAGGCCCTAACAAGGCGACGCACAGTAAGAAGAAGAAGAAGAAGCAAAAGAAGAAATGTAGTTGTTTAATCGATTGAAATCATAAATCGTTAAGCGAACGCAAATCGAAAGCAGCGAAAGCACTCGAGCGTCTTCCATCGCTCGTTTCCACACGGAACGGGTTAGCACACATACAGCAGTAAACTGGAGCTAAAAACGGGCCGGCACCGAGCGGCCTGCTTGGAAGGAGGCCAACGCCGCCGGCGCCCTCGACGACCGTCCGACCGTGCTCGAGCACGGGCAGACAGAAATTGAATAAAATGAAAACGTTTATAGCAACATTAAACATAAAATTAGATTGTTATTGAGCGGGTAGCAACTACGCCACCCATCCCACCCTTCACTGTGGGTTCCGCTATTTTTTCTTCGTTTCGAATAGCTCGGATGGGTTAGGCCGGGTGAAGAAGAAGACCGCGATTCGATTGCTGCAATCGGAAAGATTTCGGATCCGGTTACGGGATTTAACTTTGCAAAGGGGGGAAAGAAAAGTTTTTCATCGCTTTGCGGTGTGGCGGGAAGTTTTGTTACCGGCAGAGCAGATATAGTACCGTGAGCAGCCGAGATAAGTGAGTTGAGTCGATGTCGAGCCGTGTTTGCAGCCACTTCTGGCTGGCGTCGGCTTTGTGCCCGGTGGGAGCTTTTTCGGCTATCGCAAGGTAGATGTGTTTCGCATCGGGGAAACGGTCGCTCGTCCTCGCACATAAAGCGCACCGCTGGGACCACGCTGGTGGCACGGAAAGGCGGGAGCACCCGTGCAAAATTAACTGACAACAATGGCCGGGCAGTAGGAATATGTTGATGCTCCATAACCGTACACTTTTATGCGAGTTTCGGTTTGATTGCGGCGCGGTGGGACGATGGCGGCGACGACGACGATGATGATGGTGCCTGACAAACGACGCCCGAACGGCGAACAAGGACCAAAATTGAACCAAATTGAAAAAGTTCCCACGCGATAGGATGCCACGCCGGGGGTGCGGGCGTGTATGTGTGCGGGTGTGAGTTCGTGGTTGGTGCTGCTTTTTTGTCACCACTTCGCTTATCTTGCCAACCAGCCGGTTTGACAGCATATTGTAAAAGCTGCAGAGAAAGCCCCCGAGAGAGAGAGAGAGAGAGAGAGAGAGAGAGAGAGAGAGAGAGAGAGAGAGTGCAAATTTTGGAGTCTATAAAACAAACCAAAAAAATGAAATAACCATCCCGGTAGTTAAAACCTCGCAGGAATGCGCACAAGGGACGAACCATTTTGATGCAGTTCGGGCTGGTCCGGGCCCCGGGGGAAATGGTCGGGAAATTCCAGTGCACCGAAACGCACCGACAGCGGTCTACCTGGTGGCACTCGCTGTCGTCGGTGGAATGGAATGTTTATGTGCTTAATTTATCTGCGAACAAAACCGCTGCCAAAGAGAATTATATGACTTTCCGTGGCTCGGGTTATTGCAATTAAGCGCACTAGTGTGCTGCGTGCGAAACGAGATTGTTTTAGAGGAAACGTCAAAACTTTTGGACGACATGGGCGTGATGGTGAGTTTGGCGAAAGATACTTATACTCTAAATTTGGTTAACTTCATTATTGGAGAATTATGTCGATGCTTGTGAAGCGGTTTCGGATGTTGGATAAGTGGAAATCGACTCTATTATAAATCAAGTGACTTGTACCACATACGTACAACTTTTCTATATGTGTAGGGTTCTTTGACCACCTCCATAATGCTTTTGTAGTAAAACTTCTTGTTAACAATTATAGGAATAATATTCGAAATTATAAAATATCAACTATTTTTTTCAACATTAGTTACGGCACCATTTTGACGAATTTCTATTAAAAACCTCAAACTGAATTTTTAATTATTAAAGATTTCTCTAAATAGAGCTAGTGAATGAAATACTTACAAAAATCATTCTACAACTACAAGAATATTGTATGAAGAAGCTAATAAGAATAAATCTTCGAAGAACTATTCAAGTTAGTAGAAGAAGGATACAGGTTCATTCCTCTGACTGTTTCTGCAAAAAAGAGAGCTGAAAATGAAAGCTCATCATTTAGTATATGTTAATAAATTATAAATTTTATATATAAAATTATAAAAAATATAGTTGAAGGTAAAGATTTATGTTGAAAAGTTGCAACAAAGCTGGTTAATAAAGGTCGCAACGACAAAGTTAGCTCATTGTAGAGATTCGTGCTGTCAATAGGCATTTATTTCATTTTTCATTTTTATCATTTTTAATAAGCACACATTTTGCAGATCTCAGAACTCATGATAAAATTCGAATTAAATTTGTTATATTTATATTTTCATGTAGAATTTTAAATCTAGTATTCTTAGAGAGCAAAGTTTCGTAGGAACAAAGCACACTGTTGCATTGTCTAAAACGGTGTGGGTTTCTTTACCCCCCTCATTTCTCGGTCGTCCACAGAGTTTCAACAAGACTTGATACTGCGATAAGGATGATTTAGTGATTTCCCGTAGTTCGAAGCGTGTCCATAGAAATGCCGGGACAGTCACACCTTTCATCTTCCCGGGCCCCTGTAATCATTGAGTGCTGAAGCTAAACTTTCCATACGACGCAACTTTACCGGAACGACTTGTGAACATGGCTCAATGACTTGAGGTACTTGCAGGCTTTGTGTAAAGATGTGACACTCAATAGGCAAAGTAAGTTGGTTCCTTGTGTGAAACTTTTGCCCTCCCATGCTATTCCGCACACCCTAGCAGTTGGAGTGTTTCACACTTGCCCGTGCGGTGCATGCAAAACGGACGTGCGCTCCTTACATGATTCGATCCTGCCCATGTAGTATTGACAGACTGTCAACCCCGGGTACCCCGGTTCATTAACGCGACCGGCGGTGCGTTTCCCGTAAGCCGACACGCATCGAGGCATCATCGAAGCTCAGGTTTGGGTGGGTTTGTAACCGTCGAACGCATCGCTTCGGCTTTGTTTACGTCCGGACCGTGTAGCGGCCTTCCAAACTTCTCGCATGCACGCGACCGGATCGCCTATTGGGGCGGGAGTTGATGGAAGGTATAAATTAAATTCCATTCCACCTTGGCGTGGTGTGGTTTGTAGCGGATTTACCCTAAAAATGGAAAGTGGTTCCTGAGTGGAGCCGTCGTCGGTTTTCGGATGGGTGCACCACTTGGTGCGAGTACAAAATCCAGCGCGTGGAGCTGCTATGTTTGGCCCGGTGCGTTGGCGCGGTTTGCTCGCTGCCCCCACCGCCGTTCGCCGTATCCTTCGAGACGAAACATCAGCAACCACAAACGCTCCTAGCTGGTACGGTGGTTCGTACCTTAAACCCCACTTCGAACGGTTTCGGAGCGGTTCTAGAGGGAAAGTTTTCGGGAAAGCACTCTCGTACTCCCCTGGTGGCCTTCAGACAATTAGCAGCGGTGCAGTTTTTGCCAAGAAATCGCTCTCGGAGAACGTTGAGCCGAAAAAGTGGACTCAGCCCGGTCGAGAGTTTCGGTTCGGTTCCTGGGGCGGGCTGCTTCCTTCGTTGCTCCCTTCTCGACTCTGGGACGCGCTGGCTAGCACATCGGTTCCCGGCGGTTGGCGTGTTGATCGATGTAAGCTACAACACACAAAAAAAAACTTTGAACTCAGTTTAAAATAACAACACTCGAGCGTTCGCAGCACATTACAAGGCAAGCAGGAACACTCGTCGACACCGGGCCGGCCGCCATATTTGGCGTTTGGTTGGGCGAGTCGTGGGGCTCGAGGGCTGCCGGGTGAGGCAGATAAAGTTGCTCCATTCTTCGTGTTGCTACTCGAGTGGAAATTTTGAGGAAGAAAGATAGACAAAGTGCTGGGAAAATGAGCTGCAGTGCTCACCAGGGGAAACGCCCTGTGTAAAGTGTTCACCGCTGCAAATTTTTGGTATTTGGCAGTGAATCAGCAAATAGGGAGAGAGAGAGAGAGAGAGAGAGTAAGAGAAAGTGAGCGATAGCTAACAAAGCCTTCCCCGCCTATCTCACCATTACCGTCCAGTCCACTCATGCGAACAAACTTCGTCCGTTTTTTTAGGAATCTTTTTTTTTTTGCTTCCTACCCACCCAAAGTAATCTGCGCTGTGGAGGAGCGAATTTGCTTCACCCAAACTGTTTATTATGGTGTACCAGACCGACCGGTAGGTGCACATGTCGGCCCCGCCTGCGCCGGAAGCAATAAACACTTTTTACCGATCCCTCCTGCCCTTACCGTGCACGCTAACGCTCGCGACCAGTTGAAGGTGCAAGGAATGGGGTTTGGAATATTTTGATTTAACAAAAGGGATTTAATTACGTACGGCTTTTGTTGATGTTGTTCGTAAATGGTGCGGGCAGCGCTGCGTTCCGGGGTGAATCTGATAAGAGGAAGATTAAATTTGCTACTTGCGCCTGCATGTTACACCTCGGGCACACAGAACTACCCTTTCAAATTAACTTCGTCCGGTATGTGAAAGTATTTTTTCTACTGAACGATACAACGCAAATTCTCCGCGAGAGCACTTTATGCCTTTATTATTTGTTTACAACTTATTTGAGATAATTATGATTTCCATAGCGATATTTATTGATAAGTTTTCCATTGTTGGACTTTTTTCACGATTGGTGCTCTCCTCAATCGATGAAATTTGGACATATATGTTTTAACATATTAACATATTTGTAAAGCAAGGTTTTAAGTTTGACATATTTGTAAAGCATATTTATTTTTTAACGAAATTTTGATTATTTTACCGAATATTTTCAAGGGCTTCAATTGATCGTATTAAATTAAGAACTAATTTAAGCCTTAATGAAGCGTTTTCACACAAATTTCATTTTTTATTACGAAGGAAACCTCTTTCATTTAATTTCTTTCATGCTTATGTTTATGTTTATGTTGTTGAACGGTTTGTTTCATTCTCAATTATATGATTCAGATTTTTTTTAGTAGGTGAATTGAATGCGTGCTCCAAAAGCTATGCTATCAGCATGCCAATGCTCTGTTTTTCTGCTTCTTGGTCGCAGTTGCAGTGTTTGAACAATTTGATGATCCTTATTTCGTTTTATGTTATCCTGCAGGCATAATACTTATAAGTGTAACTACTTACACGGTAATGCTTACCTGTTACAGCTTACACGACCTATATTGAAGTAGTAGTTGGACACTATCTCCTTGCCAAGGTTTACAGATTTCGATATCGGCCCTTTTGTATCCAGATACAAACAATCATCAAGAGGCTAGAAATGCATTGTTGCAGAGGCTAGAAATGCAGAAATGCATTTTCAAACACTGTGCTGCTGTGCAGGAGATATCCAGCTCGATTGAGCATGAACAGTACGAATATATAAGCTATAGATTCAATCGATTAACAGACTTTAAACAACTTCCCAAAGATCACCTAGTTCTGTTACAGCCCTATACATTTTTTCCTAAAAACGTTCATCCACGAATTATAAACTACCTTTCCGGGGTGCTGAAATTTGATCTTGACAGTGGATTACGGAAAACTTTCGTTCGATTTCCTGTTGCTACCAGATGCGGCTTTACAACGTACGCTAGACGTTAATATGCTTATACCGGCTGTTATTTCTCACTTGCCATTGCTACACTCACCGAACGGCGGCGGTAAAGGACGACGGTATGTGGGGCGTTCGGTACGGTAGACAGTTGTTTTGCGGCTTTCACAACAGCATATTATTCAAAACTTTCCCAGTCCGAAACATAAATATTCTCAAGTGGGAGCAGAGCGTTTGCGCGCATAATGGATAGAAAGTTGTTGGCTTTCGCCGTTTTTTTCCCCCCGTACGCCGGTTGTCGAAGTTATCGGGGAACGGGAGCTCCCGGTCACCCGAGCCGTGCGCTCGAGGAATTTGCTGGGCGAGAATTACGTAGAATTGTTGGGAAGTTTGCTGCACGGTGTCGGATTTTTCCTTCCACCAGAGCACACGGAGAGAAGAACAAAAATCAGTTTTTAAATGTATAATACTCGTAGAAAACAATCTGGAAACCTGGCCAATTCGGAGCCGGGGGTTTCCACCGTAGCGGAGTAGCTAGAAATAACTGCTGCAGTGAAGTGCTGTGGTGGGTAATTCGGAGTGTACACATTCAGAGCACAGCCACTCACCCCTGCGGTGGGCCTCGATTCGTTGCGAGCTTTGCAAATCTCGTGTTGGAGGCTGTGGAATGGTGCTGGTTTTCTGTCAAGCTGCAGCTGGATACATTAATTCGGTTGCTAGCAAATCGACCTTAACTGATGGCAAAGAGTGAATCCGGCAGGGTGAGCTAGGGCAATGAAGTACGACCAGAAGTAATGACGCAAGCAGACGGCGGCAACACAACAAGTTCATAAACTGTAAGAAGGTTTTGTTTGTTTGAAGTGTTTGATTTCGGTGTTATGATTAATGCGAAGGTACGGTCAAGACGGACGGGCAAATAAGAGGATTATAACTTAGAGACGGCCACGCTTCCGACGTGCTGCGAGTTATTTTTAAGGATATTCAAGCTACTCCTCCTATTATTTTGCGTTCGAGGGCGCTCGGAAAAATAAGAACGTTTTTCGTTGTTTAACTTATCGCTAGATAGCTTTAGATAATGAACAACGAAAACAAACGATTCAAATGTAATAGCGTGATCATCTAAGCAGTAGCAACGCAGTTCAGACTTTCGAATTGTTTGTAATAACTACAAAGATAAGGAGCTGTTACTTCTTAACGGATAATATCAATCAACTTGACAAAACAAACTGAAAAATAAAATGGCGTATACAGAGCGTTTTGACATAATAATGGTCCTTGTCTTATCGGTTAAATTCTCGCCTATAAACTTGAATTCTTCTCCGCAAACCAGTTTGAGCTAGCATTACATCCGGAGTCGGAGTGATTATTTTGTAGATAATGTTTTGTCATCTGGAAAGTAAACAAGAAAAGGATATTATTACATACTTTATAGGGCTTTCGAGCTTTCTATCGTCATGTTTTACGACCTTTTCGTTCGCTCGAGCATATTATCAACTCTTTAAGATAGTTATGGAATTGTTTCGGAAGATGGCGTTGCCATGTTCCCTAGCGCTATCTAACTGTCATTTTGGAAAACAAATGCTGCTGTCTTCGATTGTGTTTTTTTTCAACAACTTTTAAATATGGTTATCGCTCGTTTCTCATAAATTAAACGATTTTACACAAAATCTGTTGCAGTAAAATTATAACCGAAACCAGCAACTGTTTACGCTTTGCACTAAATTGTTTACAAAATTGGCAGTCAGCAGTTCTTGTAAGCATTTCAACCATCTATTCCATAACTATCTGAAAGAGTCGATCATAACGATAACCCGTTGAACATAACGTCGAAACCATCGAAAACCTTGTATTCAACTGACGATACGCGAATTAGCATCAAAAACAGACATACCATTTAAACTTCTTCTTAACGAAGGCAGATCATCTCAAAATATTGTGAAGTAAATTGCTTCTCATTAGTGCAAACAATGTTTAAATAAACAATCTCCACCATATCGGTTCATATTTCAGCCAGGCAAGTAAGCATTATCAATTCTTAGCTAAAAATCACACCGCATATCTATTCGCAACCTATAACTCAAATAAAAAGAAACAAAATCAACACGTTTAGTACAGCGTTCCTCCCGCGCAACATGTCAATAGCGGGTTTTCCTTCAAAACGCGCCTGACAGATTTAAACCGCTCAACTAATTACGGACCCATAAATTGCCCGTAACCAATCACTTCACGCAAAATGTCATTGGCGATTGGCATTTTGCGCCCATTTCTTACGGAACGCAAAAAGCCCCGCGTGGGAACGAACAACGGCAGCCACGCAGAGCACACAAATCTTCCCGGCCGTGTGCTGCTCGGCATTCCAAATAACTTCCCGCCTAAGCCGGCTCGGGTGAGCAATTTTTCAAATAGCATCAGTTGTTGTCGTGTGTTTTTTTCTCTTTTTTCACTCCCGTCGCAACAGATCACAAGAACTGTCAATTAACGTTGCGAATCCGCCCGTGCGCCCAGCCTTCGCCCAGTGGTCTAATTTGTCTTGCGTGTGGCTTCTTTCGGGTCTGCCTTTGTTCCACCGTGCACCGGCTGTCGAAGTGGGCGAAAGTAAAATAGACAATCAATTTGTTTGCATCCCACCCCCACCCCCCATCTAAATTTATACCGCATCATCTGTATGCAAATCATGTTTTTAAAATGAAACGAAAGTACTTTGCCTGCCTCCGGACAGGCGCCCGTGGTTCGAACTGGATTTACGATTTCTGCCGGTTCCGGCTGACGGAGGCCGGCGTGCGTGCCGGTGCGTCGTGCGTGGACCCTTGGGTCTCGGGCTTGGGAGATGGGAGGGATTTTATTCGCATTCTGCTATATTTTTCCCATTTTTGGCGCGTCCTAAGGACCTGCTCCTGCCGCTGCTGCTGGGAAGATCGAATATATTACCGCATCTTGTTCGGCTGGACACGCGAGAGCGAGCGGGGGAGGGACGCAAAACGCGATACGTGTGGAAGATTTATCCTTCTCGCTTGCCACCCACCCGTCCGCAGCAATCCGGAAAAAGAGATGTTAAAATAGGATCCATCCATTTCGGGGTCCCATTGCAGAAGCGATTCAATATTTACGCGCGGTCGCCCAACGAGCGCGTGAGTGAGAGCATCCTCCGTGGCGCCCGGGAAACCGGGCGGTGTAGGCAAATGTCGGCCCACCCACCCCACCCACCGGCATCTTTGATGTAAGTATCGTGTAAGGTATCAATTTTCTTAGCCGCGCCGCTGGTGGGGCGGGACATATTTTGATCGCACGGGCACGAGCAGCGGGCGAAAATAAAAAGCCTGAAATGCCATTCTTACGTGACATTGTTTACATTAAGACGAATGATGCGACGCCCCGGCAATAAAGCGGAAAAGGTTGGGGGCCGTTAGTACTAAACGCCCGCCAACCACCAAACTGCGCCGAACGTGGGGATCGATTTTATTTGTGGCTATAAATTTGATCCCTTTTTTTCTTTTCTTTTTTTGGGTTGCTCGGCCCTCCCCCACCGGACGCACGGTGCGATTTGTGCGAACGTGTAAACGTGTCGGGTTTTGCGCGGACAAATAACGCGAAAGGACAATACCACCCAATCGTAACCGAAGCGACGGTAGACGTATCGGCTTTTCCTCGAAGAGGGATCGTGATTTTGCAAATAAGGTCGTATCGGTTTGGGGGAGGAACCCCGTAAACAAGGCTTCGGGACGGTCATAAGTGGATTTGGGCCGCCACCGGGACGACACGTCCTTCTTAGGCCAACATCACCACAGGTGCGAAGGGGCGCGCCCGTGCCGCAAACAAAACCAATTCGTATTCGGGTCTAGGAGCACTTTCGTGCGGTGGATGATGTACGCCCGACCCACCCACTCACCCACCCACCCATATTTATTCTAATGCCTTTGCCGATTGTGCCGATTATGCCGGCACCGGAACCCGGCCGCTTATCAAGATGTGTGTGTGTGTGAGTTCACCGTGCGTGCTTTGTTGCGCACGTAGCACGGCAGCACATCATTTAAATCTCGTTATTTAGATTTCATACGAGCCGCTTCCGCCCACGCTCGTGTACTTCCCCGGATGCTGCTGCTTGCCTCGGAGGCAGCCAACCTGAGGGATTAGGTGTTCAACGGGGAGCAATTATGGTGCCGCGTGTTGCGCAATAAAAATGCAGGATTACAGGCATTTTTGTGCGCCCAAAGTGGTGGCTTCGATCGGATCGGCGCCGGGGTCGGGGCTGCGTTTAATGTGTGTTTTGTGTTTTTGCGGTGCGATTATGTTTCGTGCGATAGCTTTGGTTTAATCGAACAACAAAAAACTCACATGTGATTGATATCGGTAGGAGCGTGTCGGTTACGCGAGATACAAGAGCTTAGCTGAATTGGGACTAATTCAATTGGGTGTTTCAATTTGGCGCCTTTTTTTCCTATTTTTGTTTGTATGCTGGATGTACTAAATATACAGTCAAACACGAGAAAAACAAGCAACATGAGCATATTGAGTTATTTATTCTTGATGGAGAATCTGTTCTGAACTTTTGTGGGGGGTAGTGGAACGGAACACATTCAATAATTTGTTTGAAGACTCCGATTGAAGTTTGCCGTCAGAAAATGAAGTAACAAAATTTAGATCTGCTTCTTTCATTCGTTCTTCATTCTATTCGAACCATCGTATCAACGCATAAGTCTTATGATGAAGTGTTTGTAAACCGGGCATTTGCCGATTTTGAAGTCTGTGCTAAGATTTCAGGAAGTTTATTTTTCCAACTTTTTGACTTTCTACCATTCTTTAGGGGGAAAGCCAGAGAACAAATGTGTCTGTCAATGCACCTAGATCCTATTGTCAGGGCTAAAAGGGAGCCAACACTACAAAACTTTTAAAAAGAATCGAATCTTCATAATGTTTTACCTGTTCTAAAACATGCAGCACTTTGAACTTTTTCTCGGTAGTAAATTGTACGTCGCCAATGAATGACAAATGACACTTTCATTCATGATTTTTCATGCCACTTTCAGCTGGGGCGAAACACCACACGTATTCATCACCAATAAGGTGAATAACTCTGAGATGTACCTCAAATAGAGCGTACAGAAGTATGTATTACCTTATATGAGACATTTCCACAGACATAACCGTAACATCGTCATATATAAAAGATTGGACAATACAGACAAACATGAACAAGGACTTAGAATTCCTACTGTTGTACACACAACAGTACACAAGTGCTCATTTATATGTCTAACTAATGTCAAGAAACAATTGATGTTGTACATGACCTACAAATAATGCAAGCACAAATCGTTTCGTTCTCGATTGGTGCAAGCGAACCCGACAGATTGATGAAATTAGACCCAGTATCTTCAACCTTAAAGAACTGAATTCTGTTTCATGTTAAACGCGACATCAAACTCTTGATTCAAGTCTTCTCAAGTTGCCATACTACTAACGTTCTGATTACACCACCTTTTCTAGAGTTAAAGCAAGCTATTGTCTCTGCTTTAAAGAGCGATCCGGCTGCTTTCTCCAAATAATCGTTACGTCGGTACAAACTTACATCTGATAAAACGTCAGTTTCCGGGCCGCTTGCTGAAGCTCACGTACTTGAGCGTGTTTCATTATTCCTCGCAAACGAAACCCATCAATGCACCGCTGTAAACATAAGAGATGCTAAATCATGCATGAACATCGAAACCATTCACCGTAGATCCCTTTGCATACCTGTATTTGACTTTTCATCAGGTTGCTGCTACCAACAATGGCTCTTCTGTCGATGGCATGTGTGTGTGTGTGCAGGGGCTAAATTCCTTCACCCAAATGCGTTGCGTTTGTCCCGAGGATTTCCCGATCGATCGACGAGGAAAGTGTCAAAATATTTACGATTCGACTGCGGTCTCGGTGTTCGGTGTTCCCGTGACGTTGATGTTTCCGTCCCGATGGTGGAACGGAATTGCGAAGCGCATTGCCGTTATCCGTTCGTTTTCCCTGTGCGCGTTCTTACGCAAAGCGTGTCGCTCATTGCCACCATCCCCTCCCCAACCAACACCCAACTCAATTGCCCGTAGTGGCGTACGCCAATAAATTCGCCGAAGCACAATATTACGTTTCTTCACCATTGACCAAAAAGAAATAAACCTGCCTGCTCCAAACTGCCGCTCAAGATGCTCTCACACACACACACACATACACAAGCGATCCTCATCGAGGGGCCATTTGAATAGAGAGTCTTTCTTTGCAGTTCCCGCATGCCCGTGGCCGACAAGCGCATGTGCTCGAGCGAGGTGTGGGAAGCGAACCCTGCTCCAAGGGACTATTTTCATCGCCCGTGCCCGTGGGTTTGGAACGGAGCGGGTGGAACGCACAGGGGAAGGGAGGTGTTCGGTACGGTCCACATTTGGCATCACAAAAGCCGACATTTTATATACATCTTAAACTTTTTTATTGCCACCCTCCCGGATGCTGCTGCTGCTGCAGTGTGTCGCGACACGGGAAGATAGCAAACGGCAGCGCAACGTTTTGCTGCCACCAGGACGCTGTTGCTGTTACTGGTGCCGGTGCTTTCGGATGCATATGCCACGCCTGATAGGGAAAGGCGGTCCTCGGTCCGTTCTTTCGGCCCGGTACTGCTGAACTCAGCGCAGCCACACAGCTCTGACACAGCAAACACCCGGTCCCGGCCGGTCAGAGCTGCCTGTGGAATGGATTGAAATATTCTTTACAGCAAGCCAAACAAAAAAAAAAAGCACGCACGGCTGGCTTGCCGTCTGGCGGGCAAACATTTCCGCCCCGAGATGTAAAATAGCCAACGAGTGCGGGTAACAAATGGTGTGCACCTTTATTGGGAAGCGAAGTGTTCCGTTCTTAGTTTTTTTTTTGCTCTATCGGATCTCAAAACCATCCACTCCGTTTCTTTTGTTAGCACTAGTCGAAGTTGTTTTCCTGCAGCCGGTTCCCTTCTCGGATACAAACACACAGAAACACACCTTCTGACCTTCTTTGCCGTGCTGCTCCACCCGAGCTAGTGGCGCTTTTTCGTGTGTCGTTTTTCATCCTTAAGATGGCATCCTCCCCTCGATGGCCCTTTCGGGCGAAATATGATATGCCAATCACGTTCGCACGGACCGCCGGTAAACGGTGCTTTTAGAGGTTGTGTTTTTTAGGTTGTTGTTGTTGTCGGTGCGTTTTTTTTGTTTATTTCTCCGTACCCTATGCTGGTGCCGGCCGCCATTCGTCACGCACTCATTTGCGATCGAAGCGCGTCGTTGTGCATTCCGGCCGTTACAGTGGTTTAGTTTGTTTGGTCGTGTGCGGAAGATAGGGGGACACTGGGGCACGAAATTGAATTTCAATTTGATTAATGATATTGAGTTTAGTTTTCTGTTGCATTAGTGTGTTCGATTCGACTGGTTGTATGTTGTGAGAAGGAGTTGATGTTTAATTCATCAACCGTACAACGCACACAACAGATGACTGATGATTGCAACACATATCGCTCGATAGTAGCACATTGATGGATCAGTGACTGGTTGTTGGTTAGTTGTATTGGTCGTTTCAATAATCTTGCTACTATCTTATCAGATCAGTTAGTTAGTATGAGGAGCAGGACAGTTTCCATGACAGTTTTCAGTGTGCATGGAACATAACTGGAACTTCCGATGGAGCTCCAGAACGTGGTATATCTGAAACAGGGACCTAAACAACTTTCTTGGAAAATCAGAAAATCAGGCTTCTTGGAAGTCAGTACGCTATGAAGTCTTAGAACAGCCTAATCCTTGGAAACCTTCTTAATGTCGGTGCAGATTTATCAACTTGCCTTGAGAAGGTTTATGAACGACTACGATACGTCTCTGAAACATTCAGAAAGTGATCAATAACTAAGTGGATAACAAACTGATCTCTCTGCAACGATCCTCTCTATCTATGCGGTTTAACGGAAAGAATGCAGAGCCATTGTACAACATACTTGATATAACTGTGAGATCTGTCCTCAAACTAACACTTCACTTTCTGCAGAAAGGCTACTCCAGTAAGGAATAAGAAAACGATGTTCATGCGGTTTGTTTAAATTCCTTCAACACGTTTCCTTCAACAGCGAACGATGGAGACGCCTGGTCTTTTGTATTAGTTTTCTGTCAGTTCCAAGATGAGCAGCTTGTTGAGCAATACGAAAGCAATGCAATGAAATCAGTCTCGATGGAAGGTTGCTGCATTTGTTTTTAGCCAAACCAAAGTTCCTCCGAAAGAACATTCCTTTGGGAAATCATATTTTCCGTTCACACTACCACCGGTTGCCTAATTGTGAAATATTGCTTCCAAAGTCGTCCATTAGCACGATACGCTGAAAAAAGAAGCGACGCATTGGAAAGGTGGAAAATGATACCACCGGGAGTAAATCCTTTCCGAGAGCATCGATTGCGAACGCCAACCGCTTTGCAGTAATTTAATATCGACCCAAAAACACAAAAAAGGGAGTTTGCGTTCGAGCGACGGAAAGATAAAGTTTAGACCTCGGGAGACTTCGGTTCTATGCTTCCCGCGTGTTGTTGCACGCGCGAAACTACCGTGTCGAGTGGTCCTTTCGCCACAAAAGGATATGTTTCATCGAACATCGTGGTGCGAAAATTCAATTTTTCTTCCCTTTCCTTCATTTTTCACAATCACGCGGCCGCATAGTTTGCACACCTGAGCCGGTCCTCAAGGGTGTCGTTTCGTTGGGGTTTGGGTACGCTCGCAGGGGTTCGTGTCGTGAAAAAAATGGGAATAAACGTACAATGTAAGGGAACGTAGCGCAGATACGGCCCTATCTCGCTCTTGCTGATTCATGCCCGTGCCGGTGTGCGAACCGTTCCCGAGGGGCATTTATTCGTTGGCTTCGGCTTAATTATTTTAATTAGTACACACAACCATAATTCATTATCATCCCAGCGCACCGCATCGCTGGAGCGTACATTTGCAATCGTCCGGTGCACGCCGGTCCGTGGTGGAAAATCGTTCGCCGGAACGACTCCTTACAATTGGCAGGCAGCGGGGCGAAGTGGTTCGACCGGTCGTGACACAATCGTCACCATCAGGTGGTGTTTTTCGTGGAAAAACGGCGAGAGATAAAAAAATAAAACAAAAGCTCTTTATTTACAACTTTGAGCGGATCCACCATTCTGCGTTCCTGTGTGCGATGTGATAGGAAATGGAGGAACGAAGGTAGAGGTGCAAGTCAGGCGTGCGTTTGGAATTGAAATTTTAATTACCGATATGCAGTTACATTGTTATTTGCATCTCGCCACGGAACAAACGGAAAATCAGGCGTCTGAAAGGGGGCGCCCGAATTGCGCGCGGGACGGTTTTCGTCAAAAGGCAAATTGCACGTGGCTGCGTAGGCCGTTTCCATGGCCAGGATAAAATATTAACTATCGCTGAAGCGCGAACGATAATTTGCGATTTTTTCGGGTTTTAATTTAAATATTTCTTTACACGCGGGCAAGCGCTGCGCTTGGCCGTTTTATTGCACGCATTGGGAGCTGATTTTTTTGCATCTCATCAACAATGCATGCAATTGCATTCTTTAATTGCACACGAACAGCTTCCGCGAAGCGTACCGAATGTGCACGTGTGCAATCGTTTGATTGCATTGCTCGGCCGCTCTGTGGTACGGTTTAATTTAAGAGAAGAGAAATTACATTTCTATAAGTTCTGTGTTTTCTTTTGATGTTCAACTCAGAGATATTGAAATAAATTGTAGATAAAATGTCGAAATGTGTTGTATTCGAAGAAATAATTTATATTTCAACTGAATTTTTGTGATGTCTGTAATATTTAATGAACAACTAAACTGGACCAGAAAACAACTAAACTACATCGTAAAAAGAGTGATCATGTAGGCAGATCATATTCTTCACATATCCTTAATATGCTCCAATATGATGGAAACAATTACGTCATGATAATTGACCTACCTTTTGTTATTCATCAAATCATATTGTTATTTGATGGAAGATACAAAGTCTGTAGTTCTTAGCAGAAGCAGTTGATTACCTTGTGATCGGATCCAGACTGAACAAAAAAAAACATCTGTTTTTTTTTTAATGTAATATCTCCTCGCACCTATTTCAGGAACTGGAGAACCTTTTGATGCATGAGTTGGTTTATCATTTTATTCATTTAATTGTTCTTCGTATTTGCGACGCGTATTTTTTGAAGTTTGTTGTTGGTGTATATTTTTTTTCTTTTTATTTGGATAGATTTTTTAAACAACACTTTTTACATGATAAACTTCTTACAAAGTAGTCTATATAATGAGCGACATTTTGTATGGGATCTAACTTAAAATATTCTTTTCTTATTTAACCTTTGTCCAAAGAGCTAAATTTAAACCTAACTAAGGCCAACATAAACACATTGAGAAATTATACATTCGCACATTTCCATACAGTTGTCATACAAGATTCGCAAACTTTTGTTGCGTTTACATGATACGAGTCTTCGGTTGAGAGATTCTGATCCGTTGCATCTGAAGCTTCGAACTTGGGTTGGGCACAACTGCAGACGATCTCAAAATAATGCTATAGTTCAGGTACCTGCTCGAACCAAGCTTAAACAATAGACAGCAGCATCATAATACTCCTACTATGCTCACAAGATTCACCTAAATTAATACCCTAACACTTCGACAAGGCAGATTATAGTATATTTTTTTTTGAAATATCTAATGTCAGTGTATTTTTTTAATATTAGTTCTTTCATAATTGAAATGAAAAAGTGCTTAGCACAGACATCAGCTCCAACTGTGACTTAACAAAATTGTTGATATATAAGAAAAGATGGAAGTAGTCACGATAGATATAGCCACGCATCTGAATTGTATCGTTTAGCCACCTATCGCGTAAACCATATATTATTATCTATTCATTCGCTCAACATAAAACAAGGCAAAATAACGTTTTTTTTCATGTTTTATAAACGCTAAACTGTTAGATGTTGGACTATGCCCGACAGTTTTGATAGGCAAAATAAATGTCTGAAATCTGAAGGGAAGTCTTACTCCGCAGTTTTGTTTGTGTCGTTCTGGTGGTATTCTTCTATCAGCTTTCCTTTGATGGTTGGGAGTATTGACACTTCTCGAGCATCTCTAACGAGAAGCCAAACGTCGGGTATGTATTTCGAGCTGACCGTTGCACGATGAAGCGCTCATTACACACATCCCAAGTGCGCCGGCACGCTGTGTGTCTAAATGATAAACAATTTATGTTTATTTGTGATTGGAGATTTGCTGAACGTCCACACGCCGCCAACACGGCATCCTGCATTACAAAGTGAGCAATTGATCCGCTTCCCGATCCGGCCCGATCCGGAACCGGAACCAGAAGCCAACGTTAAACAGTGCGCCACCAGGCCTTCGTCTGCAAAGTGCCGGCTCGGATAATGGATGTGTAAATAGATCTGCACGCCGCAAATGAATTTCAAATCAAACACAAACATCTCGTACCTTTCCCGCTCCCGCTTGCGTATACCCTTCGGCTACCCCATCGTCGGGGAATTTGCAGCATCATTGTGTCACGGAACAAACAGAGCAGGGCGCACACGTTTCGACAGGCAAATGCCACTCGGCAAATCAACAACCCGCCGATACCACACACTCACATACACACCAGCACGCACGGTAAACTGCTGATACGCGTGCGACATGTGTCACATTAGCTGATGGGAAGTTTCGAGGGCGCACACACACACACACACGCCTCGTTTCAAAGGATGTGTGTGGACCAACATTCCGTAACAGCGTGTGTTGTAATTAAACAAAATTAATGTAAACGTATCATATTTCGGGAGCGTTCCACGCGTTTGGGGACTCCCAACGTTGCCTTTCCCCGACGTGTTGTGCATAATGAATATAAATATGGTGTACACCATGGGCACCTGGGGGGCGGATTTGGTCGCGTCAGCCGAAAGATTAGTTTTGCAGCTTTTTCCCCAAATTTTCTGCTCTCTCTCTCTCTCTCTCTCTCTCTCTCTCTCTCTCTCTCTCTCTCTTTCTCGTTACTCATGGCTCTGTGCAAATGTTTGCCCCACATTTATTATATTCAATATAGGAAAATTAGTATTTCTTTCATCGCGGAATAGCTTCACCATCGGCTTCGGTTTAGAACCGGGAGGTGATGCACACATTAAACACACTCCCGGATGGCCAAAATCAATTGCAAACATGCATACCGCTCGGTTGCAAATGTCAACGCTTTGATGTGATGTGGCTGTTCGTTCCTGATAACATTCCGAGATTTCATATTTCAATTTCGCGGGGCGGCCGTGCATTCGATGTTGCATCGAATAGAGAAAAATGGTTTTGAGCGCGCGTCGTCCATCTATGCTGTGCTCATCGTTTGATAGTGCACTATTTTTACAACGCATCAGAGCGACAATCATTTGTTGAGATGGTTCGTTTAGAATGAAGCAAACGCGATAACCCGTGCTATCTTTTCATTCAAGGCGTACTCTATTGGAATAATATTTTAAATGTCATTCAATTATGAAGTAGCTGGGTAGTTTTTTTTTTGTCTGAAATTCAAATAATGCATAAAGAGTACCAATTGGAAAACGCTGTAAAATTCATTCCATTCTGAAATTGCGTGTATGTCTTTATTACGTGGCATAACATGGAACATTGACTTCGTTAAATAACTTGGTTCAAAACATGGTCCAAGAAATATGATGTAGTTTGTATGTGAAATTCTGCGAAAGACTGGCGCTATACAGTTTTCGCATTAGAGTGTACAGCAGACAGCATGCATCATGCGGCATTCCATTCTTTTAGAAAACCAAATCCCTTCTGCCTAGAACAGCGATCTTAATGATAAATTTCGTCGAAGATTTATTACGGATATTCTGAGCGTTACGTATTTTTCATCCATAATCCAATTAAGCTACTAATAATAAAATCGATGATACCTAAGCTCCTTTGTTCCTCATGCGATGGCCTTCAAAACATCCACATGCTTTTCGTTCGGCATACCAATCATTGGTAATTCCTGGTCTCTGGTTTGTTATTGACGTATCTTGACACCTAAATTTCATTTAAATTTGCTCATTCAATCATCTTCCAAATTCATATGAAGCGAAGCTTTATACTCTTTTTCCTCTTTAACACATCGAAATTCTTTCAACTATATAATCGAACTAACACAATAGTTTTTTTTCTCATGTTCATATGAAATTGGGTATCTATGAATTCATGAATTTTATCTTTATATTCGTATGCATTGGAATTTTATTAGGATCTGTTGCATTTTCGTCGAATCAGGATAAAATATGGTAGTTTCAAAAGGTTGTAATTTGCATCGAATACCCTATAATGCCCAATATTTTTTTTAAATTTTTAGCCAGAACGCCAACAATGACCACATTTTACCTTTGCCTCGATAACGATCCATGCACTACATTGAATGTTTTTTGATCACATCTCTTTCTCATGTAGATCACGAGAAATTGGCCAACAGCAAGCTGATCGAACGAATGATTTTTCCTAGGGTGCGCATGAAACATCCTAGGCTGGCAAGGCGTCAGATGAACTCTCAACTTCTACATCCAACATGCCTTAAACCTTCCTTGAAAAATAAACAGTTTCTAATTCCATTGACGGTGCAGACAAGTTCTGGCAAAATATATCGGCGTGAAGTGAATACATGCGCAAATACGTAATTAATTTTCCATCTGTTTTGTGGAAATCGACCACTTCTTGCCATGCCCCTACTAATGTAGCCGGTTTTTGCAAGGCTTGACATGCTTTTATTTTAATATGCATGTATCGTTCTTCTAATATTAAATTATAATAAATATTAAATTAGATTACTTTTTGAATTTAATTTTATATCGAAGAAATACAATGGATTTCGATGTTCCTTTCAGTTTCCTCACTCATATGTAAAAAAATCCTCAAATATTGCTTTCTAACCGACGGTGGTTGAAGCGACCGTTTTGTGCATTCACACACACAAAGAATTTGTTTAAATTATTATTAAGTCAACGCTGATAGCAATCTTCAATTATGGCGAGAAAAAAGTATGCCTACAAAGGCCATGCTGGGCACAAGCTCCCCACCCTCCAGTTTACACCAAATAGCCACCGGGGTCTCGCGAAGCAAAAAACGGTCGTAATTCCATGGAAAAATGTGCACTACCACCAAGCTCGGGTAGATGGATGTTTCTCCGGTCAGCGAGATTTTCATCCGAAATAAGATAAACACGTGTTAGAAAGCATCGTAACATCTTGTTTTGCGGCGCTATGACGAGGAACGGTGGGGCATCGGTGTGTGTGTTTTTTTTTGCAACCTCACAAGAAAATACGACTCGCCCGCCATTGCCGACTGTGAACCGGAGTTGGGTCATTGTTTTTTTTCGTCGTTTTATGCCCGCCTGACCCGATCTGACAGAACGAAACGCACCGACCCGGCCATTCTCTACTGTCTATCTCGTTGCCGTCCTGCCGAATGCGTTGTCTAAACATATTATGAAATCTTTTATTACGGCTTCTTAATCTTCCCGAAACCCCCGGAACCGGTGTGCGTCCCCGGGTCCGTAGAAGATGGAATGATATTGTCACATAAAATTTGATCCGTCAGCGTTCATCTGTCAGGTGTGTGTGTTTGTGACCCGTCGCATCTTTGTAGTGGACAGAAGCCTGCTCGGCGAGAGCTCGGGAGGGTAAAATATGGTTTGGAGAGTTCGAGCTCTTGGCCTGTAGTTCGTGATGGTTGCGGCGACCTCGAGCCTCGTTGTTTAAAACTGTGTTTTGGACGAGTCATCAATTTTCGGCTTCGTTTTTATATCCTTCCTGCCTTCCCTAATCCGCACACGGACACCAACTAACCCAAGAAAACGTTCGGGCGGCTTTTCACTCCTACTCTTCTTTTTATCCCTCTTGTTCCTCCCATACTCTCCTGTTCTGGATGGGAAGGAGTCATCTGTTGTTTTTCGCTCCCGAGGCGTCTGTGTGTGTGCTTGTGAGTGCAAAAATGGCATAAACAGGAGACGGAGATGGATGTTGGGGAGGGTACAGGCAGTGACAAAGCAACACCAACATCAGAATGTAAAGAAATGAACATAAGGATCATAATAACATCCACCAAAAACCGGCACGGACCGGGGTTGGCCCGACTTGCCCGGTAACATCCTCGGTAAGACTCCCGGGTTTGCTCCTCGCAAAGGCTACATTTCATATTCGGTTATCTGAGCTGTCTTTTCATTTTGTGTCTCGGATCAGACCATCACGACGGCTCGTATGGGCACGGAGTAAGCAGAAACAAAACAAAAACAAAAAAACACCGACACGAAACACATCGGCTTACCCCGTGATCTCACGTGTCAGAAGGACGAACCGGGACCGGCCTCCTCCCTCGGTGGGCTTGCTTGAAGTCCATTATTGCTCGGTAACCTTTTTCTTGTTTTCCGCCCGATGATGGCGTCGGTCGAGTAGGTTGGTCCTTCAGGAGGGTCGGATGGGCAGATTTTGCTGGTGTCGATAAAAGAATGAAGAACGGACACGAGAACACCGGAACCTTTGGAAGAAAAAGCAGGCCCGCTTTCATAGGGCACATGCTCGGGGGGAACGAGATTTAACGAACGGAAAAGAACCAGATGATACAGAACAAAACAAAAAAAACACACACACAAACCCACCCTTTTCTCATGTTGCTAGCGCACTTAATTTCATCGGAATGCTACATTCGACAAGGAATCAATTTGAGGCTTCGTTAAAGGGATGAAATGAGGAAAAGCGTAATCGTTTTCTGATCCAACGCGTGGACGAAAGGCATCCGGCACCGGCAGATTGATTCGTTATGGGCCGATGAAAGGAAGGTTTGCGCTGGTTGTTGTGCTATAAAAAGACACGGCCAGAAAAAGGGCCCCGAAACACGCTCATGTTTCACGGTGAGAGGCGAAGAAATTGGATGAGGATGAGGCTCCAATCGACACTAGGGATCCGCACTATCTCTCTCTCTCTCTCTCTCCTCCACTTGCACACACGTGTGCAAACGCCGTACGGTTGAGCGCATTATGATTCCAGGATTCAATTACACGCTACTCGCACTGAAAAGCCAATATTTTCTCGTGCGGCAGATGAACCACTACCGGGAACGGGTTGCGAGCCTGTCCGTGAAGCTTCGAGAGCGAGAGAGCTTGCAAGTTTTAAGTGTCCATCGATGGTGGCCTTCGCCGAAGGGCTTTCGGTTGCTAATTAGGCGCAACCGTGGGGAACACTTCTGGAGTAGAGATATGGAGCGAAAGGGTTTTCCGAACTATCGTTACACAGCGGCATGCCAAATGAGCATTTCGTGAAAATTTGTAAGTGGCGAAAGAGAATGTTTTGATCATACTACTAAACTCACGGTCGCTGGAAACTTGCGGGAAAATGTGCTCGAAAGCAGCCCCTAAGTTTGAAGAAGATTATTTGGGGAAGTTATTGACTTTGAATGTTGACTGCAATGCAGAGTATAATATTACTTTGTGCGAAATGGAAGCAACCGAGTATTGCTTGTTATTTCTGAAATTGAAAACCTTATTCTGTACGTTAAGCAACTGATCAGTAATTCCTAGAATTGTTAGTCATCATACAATAGAATACATACATTCATGCCAAGCTATACAGCAAAACCGGTTGATACTGGCCACTCATGTCGAAGATTCAACGCCATCTATCAACATTTTTCTGGATCTACCACGCCTTCTCTATCCATGTAGACGGCCTTAAAGAACTTTAAGGACTGGGACATCCGGTGTTATACTACTGACATGACCAGCCCAGCGGACCCTGGCGAGTTTAATGCACATGGAACATCTCATAGAGCTCCTCCATCGTTCTTCAACACATACGAGGCCAATAATTCTTCTGAGCACTTTTCTTTAGGACGCGGTTGAGAAAACTTTGTGAGATATGGACAAGGCCAGAGTCGTATCGTGAGTACTGGGACTATTCTTGTTTTATATAGCCTCAATTCATTCGTTGCTGAAGTAGAAAAGTTTCCTAAAATAGATTTTTATGTAGATAATCTGCTGAGCAGAAGATTAAAAGGAGAGATTAAAAACATTACCAAAGAGATTCAGAAATTTAAAGCCTAGATCTGCTGAGATTGTTGTACTGTTGGAGATAAAACGATACAATTAGAATTCTTTGGATTCAAGTGTTTTACCAAGTATAATTTACAGTCTAGCTGTTTATATTCAACTGATTTCGGATGAAATGGTTGATGAATAGTATAGTCGAGTGTTTCATTCGAATCATTAAAATCTGTGACATTATATTGAATTATGATGAATTGTTGTCTTTTTGAAATAAATTTTTAACATGGAACTTTTTTTTGTCATTCTGATAATATTAGAAAATACTTGTTACCAACATGTACATTTTACGAATAGTATTTTCTAGATACTTTGAACACAAATAAGCTTCAAATTTTACCATGGACTATGCTGTCGTTCAGATTGGCTCAAAAATGGAATTATCTTTAACACTTGCACTGTCTTTTTCAACTGTGACAGCTGGACATTAGCGTCAAATACATTTTTAAATATAAATTAATAAAAATAATAAATCAAATGAAAGCCGAGCAACCTCCGTTGGGGTCAGATCGTGTCAAGCAAATCGACAGCTTAGTTCTTAGTCACAAACACCCTTCGCAAAATTTCGCCACTCCATTACCTTTGCCTTATTTTCAATCGTTCCGAATGGTATACACTAGGATCCCGAAGTACGCATCTAAATCAATCCCGAAAGTCCTTTCCATAGGTGCGGTGACGTTCCATCCGACTTCTGTCGCAGTAATTTTCCCGGATTCCACAAAAACAAACACGCGACAACATAAAAATGACCCATAAACTGGGTGTCTGGTAACGCTGGCTGCCCAAAGAACTGTATCGGATGTGTTCGGGTCACGCAAAAAGGGGAAAACAGCCACAAAAATCAACAAAGCAGGCAAGCACGATGGTTACCAGACAGCGCAAACTACTACGATGCATTTGTTTTCCCATTTTCGCCCACTTGAGATCCCGAAAGAATGAGAAATGGACGCAACCTTCCCGTTCGAAGATGAACCGTTGAATGGAGGACAAAAACATTAAACCACCCAAGCGGAAGGAAGCAGCGCGCGTGATGCGAAAGCAGCGGGCTCGAAAGAGACACCAGAGAAGAAAGGAAAAAAGATAGCAAACAAATCAAAACGGATGCTCGCTTAAGCAAAGATCAAGCACCGAAAGGAGCAGAAGGAGAGCCGAAGCGGCGATGGAAAAAAAATATGTAAAAAGATCAGAACAGAAGTGAGATGGGAGGAAAAGAGCTTCATCGGCAGGAAATGTGAACCTCTCTACCGTACGGCGCGAAGCTGGAGTGAAGCGTTTGTCCGCCCACCCACCTTGTTGATGCCGCCGTCCCAGGACGGCACAAATGCGGTGTAATTTATGAAATCATTCAATCATTTCTGATTACTGCTCCGCCGTGCTGCGAGTGTCGTCGCCAAAGTGGTAGCAGCAAGCGGGACGCTTCTGCGTCTTCACGGAACGGCCGACTTGCCACGTGGTGACACCCGACGGAGCAAACATAATAATCAACGCCCGCGTGTTGGCTACGGCCTGGTCCGTGCGCCTGAAGAAGGGCCGGCCCGAGTGGAGTGACGTACAATTTATAGCTTATTAATTTCCTTACCTTTTATGCCGGCCATTGAAATATAGACCCAATTTATCGCCTCCGTCCCTATTCGCTCTCACCGTCAAATCGGGACGCGCGGGATGAACCGTTTTGTGTATAATCGAACTCGGCCCACGGGTTGGTGGCCATTTTGGCCCGGATATTTGCTGATGGGTGATTTGATGCATATTCTACGTTTCGAGTGAGTGAGAGGCGAAGCGGAGCACAGTCGGGCATTCGGGCAATCGATTTCCGGCGGGAGAGTTTGTTTGTGGAAATTGTAAAGTCAGCCCGGGGGCGGGGATTAGTAAATTATGGACGAGATTTGGCCCATCTCGCACCATCTCGAAACGGTCCGGGAACGCATTGCATTAAGGGGGCGCGCGCGCGCACCCGATTGATATGCATCCCCATCCCGAGCCGGCCGCGTAAGTTGGCAGCGGATTGATGGAGCGATTGATTGGATGATTGATTGAGTGGACTTGAGCGGTGTTTTGGCGCACGTAACCATCGCTAAACCGTGACGTTTCATTAGCACCCTTCGGAAGACCCCCGGTTTGTTAATTATCCTACGGGATGTCCTGCTCCCTGGTCCTGTTGTCTGACGCAAAACCGCAAGTGGTTTGCGTCAATCTTAATGAGCCCGGGGCGGAGACGCGTTGCGTGATGCTGCGGCCAATGACAATGGTGGGAGTTGGATTGGATTGGATCGCACACGCGAGCGCCCACGCGGTGTCAGGGGGATTTCGGCGGGTCTGCCTGCTGACCGGATGGAATTAATAGCCGATCAATGAGTGTTTCGCGGTTAGATTGGGTGAATTATTAGAAATTACATCGTGTTCATTAGGCTCAAATTGCGGTTAGTGAGCGAGACAGGTTGGTGAGGGAGCAAAAATTCGACCGAAAGCTATTATGGATGATTTATGGACAGTTGTTCGTTTGATGTTTTACATGTGGGTGAGTGATATTTTACAGTATCTTCTATGTTGAGCTTGTAATAATTATGGTTTCAGTTGTTGGAGTAACAAATACTGTTATGTAATGCAACAAATAATGGATCTTAAATTTAAGAAATACAAATGAATTAATAAATACATGTGAAGATAATGAAGAATTTTCGCACACACGGTGAATCGGTTGTCACAACACTTTATTAAACGATATCCGTATTCCAATTATCTCCACGATCCAACGCGCGCACCGCTTATATATCCTGCGCGCGCTCGTGGTAACGCTCGCTCTCCCCCTTACACCCGCTCATACGTTCATACGTTTCTCTCGCTCTCTCGCCCCTCTCATTCGGCACACTCGCCTCCTGTGCTGGTGTGTGCTTCTACATTTCTCTCTCTCTCTTCACACGGCCTTTCCCTGACAGATCGATCCGCCCCGGAACATCTCCACCGTAACACTACAATCGGTAAGGTTTCATATGCGATGCCGCCGTCGATGTTACTTTCGGCCCTTCGCCGTTGATTTTCACTACCTCGTACCGATCGTGTGGTCGCACACACGTCACCTTGTATGGCCCAAGGTATTCCGTCGCATATTTCCGCCCAGGCCCGAATTGCGTCCGCTTGATCACCACCAGGTCTCCTTCCTGATACACAGTCGCCGGCCGCGCTCGAAGGTTGTAAGATTCTCGTTGCAC
>KB672991.1:834052-857465 GCA_000349145.1 Anopheles dirus
CGATCCAACGCGCGCACCGCTTATATATCCTGCGCGCGCTCGTGGTAACGCTCGCTCTCCCCCTTACACCCGCTCATACGTTCATACGTTTCTCTCGCTCTCTCGCCCCTCTCATTCGGCACACTCGCCTCCTGTGCTGGTGTGGGCTTCTACATTTCTCTCTCTCTCTTCACATACATATATAAACAAACAGATAAATAACTCAACTGTGTTCATTTTCCTAACTTTGCTGTTGTTCTTGATGGTTTTAGAACGATTTTTGAAAAATAAAAACTATTTTTTTAACCAGTTTGTTTTAGCTTTTATTAGCCTATTTGTGGGTGTTCTTAAATTTGACCAAAAATATATATTTTTATGAAAACCAAGCAACAAGAGTTATAATTATGAATAACTTAAATAAAGTGGTTTGTATGTTATCTAAAATTGAGAGGAAAATAGAAACAAACTCTTTTTGTTTTGCTTGTAAATTTTCTTATCCAAGCCTGGATCAATGCATGTTCAGAGGAATTTACATTTTAATTTTCACATTTACGAGGAATCCATCGGAAACTGATAGGGTACCTCCACTAATTTGTCAAGATTTAATCCTTGGACTGCTTGGATTTGTCAGTAAGCCATACATTACCGTAAAAGAGACCAATTTATCATTTATGCCACAAGTTCTTTACGTTGTTCTTATGTTGAATATATCTTCTCCATATTTTGAGTTATTTTTTCGATAGTTTCATTACACTTCTAGGTACTAAAACTAACCGAAAGGTCATTATATTTGACGTCACCCCATTACCATGAGTCCTTTATAGAACTTAGTAAACAGCCGTTACCTTCGCTGCACGCTTTTCGTCTAACAACCAATTGTCATTTCTTCTGTGAATCAACTATTACCGTCTGCTTTTAAACATTTAATTGAAGCACTCAAACACTCCGCAGCGTGCCCAGAGAGCCGGTACAGTAATATGAAGAAGAAAAGGAACGGATTCAAAACAGAAACATCATCACACCGCGGTTACGCGGGCGCCTGTAACGAAGTGTAAATAAGTGATGCGAAAGTGAAGCACCACTTCACGACCCGGCACGGAGCCCAGCGCCTGGAAAACCGCAAAAACAACCTGGACCATCCAGACGCCGGCCCTGTTCGTTAATCGGAACGGCAACTTTCGCCGCCAGGAGGAATTGACTGTCGGACTGGCGGCGAGTCAACACTTTCCACGCGCGTAAGACACTTCCTGATTGTGGAAGAAGTTAGCCCGCTGCGAAATGAAATAACTAATTGTGGCACCGTGGGCGAAGGCGAGGATACGCTTCGCTCGAGCCGCTGTTTGTCTTGGGTCAAACGGGGCGAGGAGAGAAATAATTTCTCGACAAATTTTGGCTCACTGCCTGAAAAAAAAAAACGCCCACTCCGTGGAGATGCAAGTGTTCGTTTTTGCCGTTCGGTTTGAAAGTTTTTCCCCGTTTGACTTTTATCTCGTGCTCTCACTACTGACGTCTGTGAGTTGCACCTGCGTTTGTGTTTGTGCCGAGCGTCTTACCCGCCTTCCATCGTAGGCGTCAGTACGGAAAACATTTACTCACACTCCCAGGCCTGCCTCGGGAAAGGGCAGGATGATAATAATAGTTATGCTGGCAACCGGGCCGGGAAAGTCGGGCGTGGAACTCGCAATCAACTCGCACTGCCGCTTCGCCGAAGCACCGACTCACAGGTGCAGCCCAAGGTGTGCTGCATTTCCGCGGGATCGTCTTCTTGTGCCTACCTTTTCAAGCCCCGAAAAAACAAACGGGGCGGTTGCACACTTTACCGCCCGGCGTCGTCAGATCGCTTCACCTAGCGGACTAATAATACACGATAAGCGCTTTCGGTTGAGCGAGTTGTGAGAAATTTATACGCACTCGTGCACGAGCGGGCGGCACCCTGGGCGTGAGCCTGGGTGGCGTTGTGTGCCGACATGAATTTAATTTGCACCGACCGGGATGAGTTTTTCGTCGCACGGTGCAGTTGATGATGGCGCAGCAGATGGCACGCCCGTGGTGATGGTGGATCCCGTGTCCCGTGTACGCTCCGGTGCCCCTGTGATGGTGTGTGATTTATGGCTGCCACGACTAAGCCAGCATCCGCGTTTCATGTCGGCGGGATGCGACGGAACCGAAGGAAAAAGACAATAAACTTCCGAAATTAGAAGCGTAAGGAAGGAAGTCGAAGATGCACATTAGACGCTCCAGCTCGAGCGAAGGATGGAAGCATTCGTTTATTGATGAGGATACTTTTTTTCATTTTTTTACAGTTTTCTTAAAACAAATTCAAATTTTTTAGTAAATATTAATGTTGTTTACTTATGTTTTTGATACAAAAATTTTATTAATAGTAAAAAATACAATAACTAGTCAGTAAAAAATTTAAAAATCAAAATTTAATAAGTACATATGCATAATTTTATTAAGTTTTTTCATAAACAAAAGTTAAACAAAAGTAACAAAAGTTAAACTGAAACGATTTAAAGCAAACTTAAACAGTAACTCATCCTGTTTCTCTCTAAATTCTCACAAATTTTGAGTTTTAACCGAAAATAGGGTTTGAGATAGATTACCAAAAATAGCAAAAATAAAGATGAATAAAAAACAAGAACATTGCGAAGACTGTTGGTCATTTATCGAGCATTTGCATACTATTTGTTTGCTCAAAACGCTGTTGTTGTTTATATATTGTATATAAATATTGTTGTATTTCCTGCTTATGTACTGTTCACAAGCACAAGTTCACAATTCTATTTAGACAATACACTTTCAAAAAAATTGCAACATTTGACAGATATTACTTTTGTTTCGCACTTACTTGATCTTTTAATATGTTAGCTTCATAAGTAGAAACAAAGTACTTTCTGTACTTTATTACTAACATATTTTTAATAATTATAGCTTATTATTAACATATTTGTATTTTATTTATGATCAGCCAATTATATTGAACACCTATCATTTGCATTTGTATTCAAATAATGTAAACAATTTGAAATTTAACAAACATATGATTTTAAAATAATGCTGGAGTGTTAAGGTTTAAGAGAATGGAATTGGAGATAGACATCTTCGACAGTAGAACCAAAAAATTGTAAAGATTTATCGTCTTTATCAAGTTAACAAGTTAACAAAACGACAACATAGTTTGTTCAAGCGAATTCGAATCCTTAAATTAGAACAAATCTTTTGCTACTAACACGAGATTGAAGTACTAACACGACACGTACGCTGCATCACGACTACCATACGAAACCATTACACTCTAACTGTCCGTTTATGCTTCCCTCGTCATTAGAAAAGAAAACGGAAACAGTTGAAAAAAAAATGCGCATGAAAGTGCTCAAAATGTCCTCGCGAGCGTTAGCGGCGCACATTAGAGATAATTTAAATTTAGCCTCGCGTTCGGTTTTCGGGCCAAACCGCTTCCAACCACGCTGCTGAAACTAAAGTCTTTAGCGAACATCGCAAATGTCACCCGTAAAAGGTGATTGTTCAGTTCGGGAAGTTTCGCTCCTTTCCACCTACCTTACCAACACTCCCATCCCACCCACTTGGCGGCACATAACCATTATCAGGCTAAGGCTACGCTAATTTCATCCTCAGCCGGAAATGGGGTTTCCCGGGGTGTGCCACGTGTGGAAGCCTGGACGTGGAAGTGGTAGACCTCCCGGTGCGATTTCATCTTTTTCCTCACACATACACACACACAGGGACACACACGGCACAAAGATCATCAGAGACCCTGCTGTTGCTGCTGCTGGCACCGGAAGCGTTCCGGGTTTCCAAGTCATTTAAATGCCGGTGTCTCGTCGTCGGGCTACGCCAGCGCAAGCCGGCGTGGCGTTTTTTGCCGGCGTGGGCGTGGGCGTTTGAGTTAATTTCGGCATCACGGCGGCTCATATGCTCGCCGGAATTAAGGACGCGCGGTTCCTGCCTTATCCCCCTTATGGTTTGTAACGGTTTGCAGCAGCGGCGGGTTAGGGAAGCGCGACAAAACGACACGAACCAGCGAACGCGCTGACAGCACTGCGGAACGGATGCTTCCCCGAAACTTGGCACCCTCTGGGTGGGTGCTGCTCTGGTTCCTTTGAATTCGGTGTACCGAACCGTGGTAACAAGCGCCGAATATGAAACGAGACGAAAAAGGCTACGGAAAGCGCACATATACGACCATATCGCTACACGGGGCAGACGTGCGGATCGCGTTGGTGCAAGAAATAAAAATATCTCGGGATTTACCCCGGCAAAAGGATTTATCACACGTCGCGTAATCTTTACCGAGCAGTGGACCTGGTGCGACGACTTTTTTTTCTCTCTCTCTCCACATCTTACGTGTTTTGACGTTAGCGCTTTACGAAAAAAAAGAGGCCAAACATAGCGTTCCCTATCGCGGCCGTGATTCTAGCGAAATCTCCATCGCCTCCATCGGCAAACACATAATCCGTCTAGGAGCGGAATGCAAATTTTCGCCCGACTTGGGCCCTCTGCGGTCGCTTAAGATCTAACGAACACACACACACCCCCACGGAAGATGTCACGAAGGTAGCGAAACTGCAACAGCGGCCCCAGTTGCGGCCCGGTTTGTGGTTTGACTTGCCGGCTCACGTGGGTTCTGCCCTGCTCGCTGCCCGCTCCCGGGACCGGACGATTGCTACAAACATATTTAATGAGCCTGACGTGACAAATTTTCGGAACGCACCCTTTCCGCAGCGGCTGTTTGCTTTTCATTTTCGAAAGGATTAATGTGGTTTATGGACATGGAGGTGGGTCGTGGGTGAGTACTTTGAAGCAAATTGCGTATTTATCCTCTGCATGCAACATAGTCTTGGGAGCATCGCCGAAGTGAAAAGCGAGTGGAGCGAGTATGTTGTGTATTATGGGGCTTAAACGAACGAGTTGAGGCGCAGGGATTACGTGGTGTTTTCAAATGGAACTACAGAAAACTTCCGATATCAGATAAGTTGAGTTGAATAAAAAATGCGGTTTATTTTGAGAATATTGGAGTCATGCAATGGTGAAAATGTTGTAACAAGAAACAAGAAACTTTCCGTACAAGAATGAGTAGTAACTTGTGTTGTCTAGCAACATTTGAAATATTTCGAAAGTTTGACAGCAATTTTTCTATCAGGCCATGTCTGAATGACGCTCCCGACCGTGTTCGCGTCAAACAAGAAAAAGAGAAATATGTAAACATGGAAAAGATTACATCTCGCAACAAGTAATCGGTCTATTTAAATTTCACTTCCTAGGAGAACCACTCAAAAGTCCCTTGAAACCATATCCGGAACGATTAGAGACATCGGAAATTGGTTTGCTGCACATTTTTCCAACAATTTAGAACTTAGTCTTTAGGCCGAGTAGCGATCATGTGCTAATATGGTCAATTAAAAATAGGGTATACTAGGTACCAATATTTGAGCTCAGTGCTTTGTTTACAATCCCAACCGAATTAAATCAAACCAGGGTCATATTCAGAGACCTGTTGGTTAAAAAAGAGCTTTCAAATCAACTGTATCTGCGCGTCTAGACGACTACTTTGGAGCACGCGCCGCGAACCCCGATTTTGTTCTAAAACAGCTGTCAAACTGACATGGTTTTAGTACAATTGCTCGCGCAGAACTGTCAAAACTTCGAGCTCGCGGAGTTGTGAATTTCCACAACTACGCGAGTCTAGCGAAGCGTAGTTCATCCTAGTTGTGAAATTGCGTGTGTTTACAACTTAAATTGAAATAATTTACTGCGCAAGTATGTGCAGCTTAGTTATAAGCTCAGGCAACAATATTAATTGGATTTTAAGCAAAAACGTAGATGTTTTAGAACTAAATCGCCTGTTAGACATGTTTTAAGTAGTTTGAATCGTTTTTGAATGGCAGTTTTCATAGTTTGTGACAAGGTTAATCTCATTCCACTGCAATGCATACAATGTGCACGATAAACGACTTTTTAATATGCTAGCAAATGCTATGCTTACTGGTACTAACTCCATAGGATCCTATAAATTCGTTTCGATTTGTTTCAAACATATTCGAAAAAGTTTAAAAACAAAATACGAAGCAACGTTCTCATTTACTGGCTTCCTCATTTTTGTTGCGACGTGAGTAAAACCTCGGTAGAACTTCCAATTAGTTTATTTTTAATATCAATAAATTACTCTGTGAGCAACGTCCATGGATTCCTCGAACTATCTACACATATATGGTCACAAATTAAATTATACACAATTAGGAATTTCCTAGCAAACAACCGACCTAACCTGCCTACAGTAGCTATCAAACTTTGCACTCAAATTATTAGAAATGCAGATTCACCTGAAACGTTCTATGGAAATGGTGCAGCTACTTTGCACCGCACATTCAGCAGCTCCTAGTGACTCGGTATCGATTCGAGGCAAGCGCCTAATGAACGTTGAACACAGAAAAGCTTCCGGCTTCCGGTTCGATTAAGTTGACCGCTCGCATTGGTGATTGATAAAAATTGACAAAATGAAGTGATACAAAATTGATCACCGGACCGTCCTGCGCTCCGTTCCCTATGCGATGTGAACCGGTTGCGGAAATTTAGCTACAGTGTTGCCCCACACACGGCCACAAAGTGTTTGCATCTTGAGCAGTTTCAATTTTGTGCCGCCCGACCCTCAAAACACTTCCTTCCGGCGGACCTTTCTCCGGAGTCGTTCATCTTTCTCCGAGGAGAAGTTCCTCTCGCACGCTCCCGTCACCGGCGGCAGGTTTTGTAATCTGCACGCCCTGCATGACGCAACCGCACAGGCCCAGCGTGCGTGCTCTCCTGTGGGGAAGCAAATTTCAAAACCAAGTGTTTGCGATGTAAATTTGCACTGCTCTTGGAGCGCGCGCTACGGCTCTGCCACTGCCCGGGAGGAAATGCAGCAAAAAAAAATAGAATAAACACCCTTCTCGAATTTAACCACAGACACTCCGTACCATACCGGGCGCTCCAGAGCTTGGTCGCTTTTTTAATGATATCTCCACCGAGCCGATTGCAGTGTAGATGGAGATGGAGGTTCGCTTCCTGGACCGGTCGTCGGTTGGACACCAGTCAACAACTTTGTCTTGCCGGCAGTGAGTGCAATTAGTCTAGGGAGCGTCCACGAGCTGTTGCAAGAGCCCGACCCCGTTTCGAGTGTTTATTCGGTCTTACGTCGGTGTGTTCGAGTTTTTCGAGGCAGCCCCCGGGCCGGTGTTTCGGGATGCGGCCGAGTGGTACTTATTTCGGTACCGACACTTGCCCACACAGATAAGAGCAAATTGTTTACCGTAATCATGAATGCAAAAATTTTAACAACATTCAAAGTTCTCGGCAAGCATTACCATCGGAAAGTGACGAAAATGCGGTCCCCGGCCCGTTCCCAGCGACGACCGGGGCTCGTGCCCGCCGACGACTATGATGATGAAGATGATGATGAAAATGGCACTCAGATGAATAAATGTTTGAAATAAAATTTTAAGCACTAACCCTTCGCCGTCTAGCTGTCTGGCACGAGTCTTCCGGGCACCGACGATGGGTTTTCGTGCTCTGTCAGGTGTCGGTGGTGCGCATGCAGGGCCATGCGGTGGCTTGCGCAGCTCGGATGGAACCCCTTGCCGGGGTGGAGTTCGCTGCAAGTTGCCGCAACGCAGCGGCCGAGTGTCATCTTGTAACTCATGCATATTACTGAGCTAGCGTAAACAGGCCGGTTGGCTGGTTTTTGGGAATGATAAAGTTTTCGATAAAAGTCATGCCCGGTTGTGATGATGTTGCGGACCCCCCCCCCCTCCCGGCGTCTGTGCAACGTGTTTGAGTTTAAAGCAGGGGCAAATGAATTCTACGGAATTTATAATTAAAGCAATCGTAAGTCAACTGGCTGCTAGTCAATTAAGCTTTGCTGCATCTGCTTGATGAGAATGAGCGTGCTGTTTTATTGCGACAAGGATTGTGGTGAAGCATTTCGAAATTGTTGATTGTGTTGTCAATTATTTCCCATTTTTTATTAGGTCACCACATCGGATGATTGCGAGAGTGGACGGAGATGGTGCTTTGAGTGATTTAAGGTTTCGGGAGCTTCAAAAACCGCCACTTCGATCTTGGAGACTACTATCGTAACGAAAGGCGAAAAACTTCGATGACACTGAGCTGTAGACATTACTGGCAGCCATTTTCCAATAACTCCTCCAAAGAAATGCGAAGATCCTCCAACAAGGAGTCCGAAATATGCATGAAAGATTAAAAAAGTCGTAGCAAATGAAGGTAAATATTTTAACTGATTCAAATTATCAAATTAAATGAAAAAAAGGAAAATCCTAAACAAATAATACACAAGAAACGGACTTCAATAATGCCTTACGCCTTCAAAAAATTCACTGAACGTGTATATTGTTAAATCTAAGCAGATCTTATCAGGTAGACAGCTAAAAGTACGTAGAGCATCATGGATCATGGATGCAATCTATATCTAGAACGCCTTAGGTTCGAAAAGCTAGTAATGGACCGTTGGATAACGTTGGATAAGAGCGATGGGTAACATACATAACAATAATAGAGCGAAAAAAGGGTCAACAGTGTCGCTAGTCGATAAACCCGAACTTGATAGCACACTTTGAAATACAGTATCGATTTTACCCTTATGGTCAGCTAAACCAAGTATTTTAAACCTCTATTTTGTATGTTAATAGACACATACAAAGAACGATACTTTACTACTTTTATCATTCATAGTACAATTGTAACTGATATTTAAGAAAAAATCTATAAAAATAGTTAAAGTATTGAGAACATATTTCATTAAAATAGAGACAATAAATATTATAAAAAAACCACGAGTAAGACTTCATTTAAATTTGATTTTCCAAGCAAACCTGTTGTTTTAGTTCAGAAAAATTAGCTACAATTTATTTTTTCAATTGAAAGAGTACCTTAATTGGTAGTCTCCATTTTCTCCGTATGTTTCTCCTATTTCGTGTATAAAAAAAATCATCAAACAAACAATATGAAACGTTTTCACCTGTTGGGGGGAAAAACTCATATACCATAAGCAGTCGCACTGCACCAGAACCATCCGGAGCTAACAAAAACCGCTTTGTTTGTGTGGCACTCAATTAAAATTGCTCAGTTGATTGAGCTGGCTCGATTAATCGCTGCGGTTTTGTCTCGCTTATCCGCGCCAACAAACAAATTTTGCAAATAAAATTGCATACCTCGATGGTTTGGGCAGCGTATCGCATGATTGATGTATTAATAAAAAGACCCGTTGCGGAGAACGGCACTGCACGCGGCACGCAAAATGTCAGAGCGAATGAAAATATTTGCCATTCATGTTGCCCTGTTGGCAATTGCTGGAGCGCAAATTTGAGTACCACATTTTTTGCCAATTGCAAAACTTTACTTCGGTTTCCAACACCGGGGGTTAGACTGGCACACTAGCCACACTTGACCTCATCGTCGATTGAAGCGAGCTTGGAGCCCATTTCGCAATGGCCGCCGGGTGGGTCCCGGAATGCTTTGAGCTTTTCGCTCGACACTTGGTTCAACATCAAACCGAGTGGGTCGTAGTTTTTTTTCTCTCTCTCCCCATTTCCGCTCGGTGTGCGCCTCGGTGTAATTTTTCGACCGATTAATTTCAATTTTATTCGACTTCGGGAAAAACTCTCCAAAAACTTGCACAATCGAACGGCCACTGATAGCATTTTGCAGTTCGATTGCAAGCGGCAAAAGTTCTGGCGCTGGAAGCCGGCGCAGACACTGGACGGTAACTGAATTGACCACTTCACGCGTTGGGGGCTACTGGCAGCAGATGGAGGTTTGGAATGCGCTGGAGGTCGGGTCGATTCTGGCGATGGAAGTTCCACAATACATTTGACTGCAGTCGGTCAGCCCGGTGGCCACAGCGCTGCCGAATGTTAAACTTTTTCATTCTTCACCATGGCAGCGGGGCCCACCACAATGGGCTGAAGTTCGTGATAGTTTCGAGTGAGGAGTGAAAGTTTAGTTTTTTTTCTATTGATAACTTTTTTCCTTCCACGGAGCGGTTCGAGCTGATAGAGAACTGGCTCTGCGAGCAAAGCGTTTGCAAATGTGCGCTTCCATTTACATTACAGTGGCGACCATTAGCAAATTTTTGCCCTAACTGTGGGCGCAACAAAGCTCACATCACAAAAACAGACCAACTGTGTTTTGGTTCGAACGATTTGCGTCGGGCGAAGGAAATTATTGGCAATTCCGAAGGGAAATTTGAAAATCTCAAATATCTTTTGTGTCGCTCAAAGACAGGCAAAGGGCGTCGGGTGCCGAGCGAACCAAAAAAAAACATTCATTTTAATTACAACGATCAGGAAGTCGGCGGTAATTGAAAATGGAATCGTTTCGGATATTAGGAAGCAAAGGGACGCTCAACGCTCATTTCGTAACCAGTTGGTTGATAATGATTGCAAATCGAGCTGGCGGTATGGAAGCCTCGTAAGTCGGAAGAGGTTTTGAGTGACTTTTAAGCTGAAAATGACACCACATTTTATGAAGAGATCTAGTTCTGTTCATCCTCCAAACTTCTCACCATATTTCATAAATGTTGGTGATCCTCACTTTTATTATTTTTATAAGTTTCTAATAGCTATTATTAACTAGTTATTATGGAAAAGAAGGATATAAATTATTAGCGATACTCACCCTTTTGGGATTCGGATTCCTACGGCCAGTTGTGACTCACTCGTGCGTAAGTTTGATTATAACGACTTTCTAGAGAGTTCCGGAAACGATCCGAATCCCAATGGAGAGTGAGTTAGAGTGAGTTAATTTCCTGAAAGGAGATTTGATTTTCATTTCTAGTTTCGAGTCATTAAGGTCGCATATACATTCCTCCATTTTACCATTAATACTAGTGTTGGGTAACAGAGATTTCGATTTATGAATCTGAATGAATCTTTGAACTAAAAAAATGAATCTGAATCTTTGAAACAAAGGTTCATGAATCTCTAAAGATTTATGATTTTCTAAACATTCATGAATCTCATGAATCTCTAAAGATTCATGAATATCATGAATCTCTGAATTTGATCTTTTTGTTCGATTTTGATCCGAAAAACCATTTCGTGTGTAAATGACATGCTTCGTTGACATGCGCACAGTACAACCCGGTTTTCTTCTGGATCGCCTAATTTTTTTGCACTTTTACATGGTTTTGTTTCCCCACGCTTTGTTCAGAGATTCATTAATCCTTAGAGATTCATGAGGTTCATGAATCTTCACGGATTCATGCGATTAATGAATCTTTAGAGAATCATGAGATTCATGAACCATTAGAGAATCATGAGATCATGAATGAATCTGCATGAATCGTACATGAAAGATTCATGAATATGAATCTCGCCGAAAGATTTATAAGACACAACACTAATAAATACACATGTTACGTAATATAAACATTTAAAATTGTTTTTCTATGGTTTTCTATGGTATTTTACACTTCATTGATTCGATCTTGACCCATACCATTTTAGAATCCACAAAGGAACTCTAACTCGCACTCACGAATATATCCACACCATGTTTAGATTGGTGGCTTCCGCAATCAAACAATGCCACCATCGATCGATTGCAGCCGATTTCGAAACGATGATGTTCCTGCTTATTTTTTTGTTGCTTTCGTCGCCTGTTTGCCCGGAAGCTCGCCACGGAGCTGTTTACTCAGCACTTTGAAAAGAGCCCGATCAGGGGCCGAAGCACCGGCACCATCAGTAGTAGCCCAACACCTAACCAATGCGGCCAGACTGCGCTGGAATGGTAGAAATTACTCCCACCACGCACAACTAACTAACTGGGCCAGGCCAGGGGGTTTCGATTGCGAATCGAAAGGGTCGGACCCGGCCCGCAGCGATGCTTCCCGCAGTTCAAACAAATTTGGAACCGTGCGATTAAGACAGGGGCGAACGGGCACGGGGTTTTGTGGAAGGTTTTCGCTCGGGGCGGTGCCTCTCATGTGGGATGTCTTCCAGTGTGAACGCAATCGTTTGCGAGGAAGCGCCGGAAAGCATAAACACTTAGCCATATGAACCGCCGGCTCGGTTGGCTCGGCGAGGTTCGAGGGAAAATCTCGGCAAATCAAGGCGAAAGGCAATCAGGTTCGGTGTTCGGTGCGCGCACGTCTAAACTGCAGCGAGTCGGCAACCGTCCTTGGTGCGTGGTCCCACCGGGCGCACATGTCTTTGTCGCTACATGTGCAAGTAAACGGTTGAACCGGTCCAGATGCTGTAATATGTTTCCTGGCGCGGTCGAACCCCCCCGGAGTGGAGCGTGCGGAGTCCTATCCTCGCTTGGCACCATGTCGACTGAGCGAATTTTGATATCCTCACACACAGTTAGTCGGGCTGCCTTATGGTTTGCTTTGGCACGAACAATTGAAAGCACTCCGAGCGACGGGCGCGGTACGAGATGGGGCAGCGCGGAGTGGGAAAAATGTTTGTCTCCTTCTCCGCACACGACCGTACCCGACCGTGCAGGGTTGACTGGCGCCATCGATGACGAGGGGGGTTGGGTCGGCAGGGCGGGAAAGTTTGTTGTGTTTGGGAATGGGTTTTCCGGTCGGTTCCAGTGCACCGGTGGCAGAAGTAATTGTATCGATGTGATGCTGTGTCACTGCGAGACAGAACGAACCGCATCCGCTGCACGGGATGGTGATGTGGGCCGAAAGTGTTTGCGTTGGAATGGGTTGCCGGCGATCAGGGCTGGGCAATGCGCTACGCTGCACTGGCAAGAAGCTGGTTTCGAATAATTTATAAATGCACCACCAAGTCGTCTTTTGGTTACAGTGTAACATCGTGAGCGGAGAGATTCGCTTCGCCAAAGACATTACTGCAGAACAATTTTGATTGCGGAGCTTCGATACATGGATGATACTTTGTATTTCGTACAGTTGTAAGTCTTTGAATTCCGGTTCTGATTGTTTTGTGAGCCTGGATAATACCTGTATAATGGACAATACTTATGTTTAATTAGCAGGAATACGATTTACATGCAAGTGGTTCTAATAATTCAGAAGCAAGACATATTTTAGAGTTTCAATGGTTTGAGTCACTAGTCTTTATATGATATAAACTGAATTCTTGCTCTATCGAGCAGTATCCAATTGATAAAAATATTCGTCACGAGCGAAGAATAATAAAATGAATATAAATTATTGATAAGTTCATTAAATTGATGATATATTGTCATGGTTTTTTTGGGTTATGTCATGAAAAGTAATTTATTTTTCACTATTGTGATTCTTGATCAGAATCTTTATTAAACAATTCAGTTATCATACTGTAATAGAAAAAGTAGAAAATAAAAACAGTGTTGAATCACACGCAATCACAAAATCAATACACACAACTTACATCAATAGTTAGGTCCTCTCTTAACATTTAATTTAACTTAACTTACCTTCAGATCCTTCCGGGCTCAGCTAATTGAAGAAGTTCCTATAAAAAGTTGTTTACATAATTGTAAGATGTTTCAATGGCTATAAGTTGCTTAGCATTTGTCTGTTTCTTCGAATAAAAACGAGATAAAAGAGATAAATCATAAACCAATATTCATTTATAACGCTACAGCATATTGTTCTAAATAAATTTCTTTACACATCGTTTTTTTAAAGATGTTGTGAAAGAAATGAAATAATATAAAAATCTGACAGACGATTCGACAGTGAAGAATAACTGTGACGAGTTAAGTGAGTGATCGAAAAAGAAGAAAATTTGGTTTGATTTGTTTCATGAAATGCTCTCAATAATATTTATCAAACCATCATTTCAGCAGAACTACTTCCTGTACTATGTTGATGTTTTTCACATGTTGAAGCCAGAAAAGGTAACGGAATTCTTGGAACTTAACGTTTATTGTTCCTGAACAATATGTATGACGTTCCGTGATCCGAAGCTATAGAGCATGGTTAATCCTGGATGGGGCTACAACTTCTAGGCCAAGTTTTCTCACCACTCAGCACTTCTGTACCATGGTTGATTTTGAAAAAGGCCTGAATTGCTGCTCTACACCGCCCAATTATGGAATGGAGTGTTATGGCAATCGGGATGTCTCCAGCAAATGCATTGTTAGAGTTATCCTGAACGCTACATACGCTTTTTAATCAGATGATGAATGAATTGAGGATCGTCCTGTCTCGCGGAATGATGGGCAAGAAGTAGTCTATATTGGTCACCTTCCAATAAATAAAACATTACATCTTAATTATGAACTGCCTTTTAAATTGATTGTAAGAGCTAAGAGCTGGTTTTTATATTATTTTGTATGTATTGAGTTGTGTAGAGCAATACAAATAACAGATTTCTGGTCTGTTTCTTAAAAAGATAACCTTTTTTATTTTAAACTTACAACGCATACACAGTAGGCACTGTTGAAATAGGATCAGGAAAATAGAATTCTAGCTAGTTTTCAGATTGACGAACCCTGGGTCAGGCACAAGTCTTCTACCGTCTTCTTCCACGTTTAGCTTCGTGTTGGTGCGTGTTTTGGCATCGGAAGAAACACCGTCCGAAGAAGGGGCGGCGTGAGGAAGAAAAACGCATCGTGCCTGGGCAGCGTGGGCCAGACGGCGTAGTCAAACAAATGGAATCGTGCTCTGGCCAAGATAAATATCATTACCGAAACCATCGCCCCGGCAAACCCACCGCCCCAGCTACATTACCGGGCAAACCGGCTGCCCGGTACGTAACTGATTGACTTTGTAGCGCTAGCTTGACGCTCGATAAACCGCTCGCCCCAGGAACGCTTCATCCCTGCGGCCCGGCGGGAGGCGCCTGAGCGAACTTTGACAAAGTGATCACAAAACCTAATCAATACGAATTTTGGTTTAGCACCGAACGATAGCGGCCACTCCAGTACAGCGAGCGGGTACCGCTTGTCTTGCGTGTTCCGGGGGAGCTATTTTTTCCTTCTTCTCTTGTTTGCTTCTTCAACTGCTGCTTCTTGGCGTAGAGTGGGACTATCTTTTCCCCGGGCCGACAACCCTTTTTTTCGCTGTACGTTTCGCTCAATTTCACGCCGGAGCGCCTGAAGCGCGCCAAACGGGTGGGTGGGAAAGTGAAAATCATATCGAACGATCGCTTGTAGCGTGCGGTCGTTTCAATGAGGATATCAGTTCGGGGCGAAGAAAATACACTTGACGGAAACAGCTGCCGGAGTGGCGGGTTTTGCCGACTTCATAAAGATAATGTAAATATTATGTCATCACACCTTGCGCAGTTTCTTATCCCGACCGGAACCCGGGCCCGAATGAACCCCTTTCGCCGCTGAGCCGAGGCGTGATTATTTTGTCAGCTGTTTTGACGTTTACCTCGAGCCGACGTACCGAAGTGTGCGAGATTAGTCCGGTTGGAGGCGGTGTAGGCTGTCATAAACTGCCCCGAACGAGGCCTGCCTGCGGATAAAGCCTCCCGCCCGGTAGGGACGCATATATATATATCTATGAATAATGAAGACCATGATCCCTGGATCTTCCTGTTTCCCCTTTTTTGGAGTGGAAGATGCAGCTGCGAGCCGTTTTAGCCGTCCGACGGCCTATCTCTCCTTCCGGTCGTCTCACGTTTGACGCACCGCATTCGCTTGGGGTTGAGCCCGTGTACGTATATTTCGCTTCTCCACCACCACCACCAACACCTTGCGTGATAAACAAAATTTCCACCCCGCCCGGATGGGGTGAAACAGACCGGGAAAGCGGAGCGCGACCCGGGGTCACGCTACCCATCAAATGATGATTGCGGATCTTGGTTTCATCCAGCCACTCGAGAAGATAGATTTGCCTACAGTGTTGTCCGTATCTGTGTGTGTGTGTGTGTGTGTGCCCCCGTGCCCGACAACCCATTGTGAGCCTCCCCCCCGCCGGGATCCTACTCTTCTTGACGCTTCCGCTCGTTACACGCTGAAATGGCACATTTCTTGCGGCGTGCACACGCCACGTTTGCCCGTTCCTGGCTCCTGGATGAGATAGGACAGGAACAGGAGAAAAAACTGAATTGTTTATTGAATGTGTGCTCGTGCGGCCACAGATGATATGATACGGCTCGACAGCAATCAAGCAAAGCGCTGGCTGGCAAACCGGAACCGGACGTAAGTGCGCGGCAGGAACAATCTGCCGGAAGATCTGTTTGCCGGCACGGTTTGCAGTTCGAAGCGCGGCTGCCGTGTCATTCGGGGCTCGGATCAACATGTTTGTCGGCCTCGGGAAGGATTCTTTTGTCGGTGGTGTGGCAGTCGAGGCAGCAGCACAAACAAAGGTACGTGCTGGTCTAATAACTGTTTGTACTGGGCGATTCGCTTGCGAGGGGGATCTTTGGAAAGGATAAAAAAACATTAATCCCACCGTTGAGTGTGGTATATCTTTTTTTTACAGTATATTTCTTTCATTAAGTTTGTTTTCTCCATGGAAGTATTTTTTTTTTTGCTCAGCGACTGCTAGATTGGACATGAGTTTTAGGCAGCCAGTAATGATAACTTATGATTTTAAATTATTTGATGTTGACCATTTTTTGGAAAAAAAATATATCTACATACTCGATAACGTGATTGATCCTCCATGTTTCTATCAACTCAATCAATGGCTTCCTGACAGTGCCAATTAAGAAGTCTGTGAAATTTCAATGAACGTTTCCGAATCTGGATAATCATAGGTTTATTAATGAATACCGCTATTAAGTTTATACCACAAATACAAGAATATGTTTATATTACTATTATAGTATAATTATTTGGGATCTTCTTGTGGAGATTTTAGAAGTCTGACAACCAGGTTTCACTGGGTTTGTGATAAAATTGGTTCAAAAATATATTTTTTTCTACATTTTTCCCGCGTGAAGATGATAAGGATATAAAAAATAATATAAAGGGCATACAAACATCCTAAAAAAATATTAATCACGAATTTATGGCAATTCTTACACTATATGAATACAAAACTACGAAAAATTTTATGAAATGATATTTATTGATTTGACAAGGCAATTGTCACACGAAAGTAAGCAAAAATAATCATACAACAAGTCGTCAATATTGTAGTCATTTTATAATTATACAACTAGGATCAAAATACGTTGAAAGTGCATCAAGCACAATGAACAAAATAGTTAGAAGAGTTTATACCGATTTTCAATATAAATGAAGCAACACAAACACTTAAAGATATGTAAAAGGTTGAAATATGGTTATTTAATAAATGCGCAAAAAAAACAGTGAACATTGTCTTTATAAAAAATCTAACTTAAACTGAAAATAGATCACATTACCGGAATAGTACAATACGTCATTTGTTTTATCCATTCTTGACCAGTTCTCTCTATTGTTGAAAACGTTACTCTCATCCTTGAAGTGGTTATTATGCGTAGTTCAAAGATCGACCCCGAACAAGTCAATACAATGCCGTTGTAGTAAGTATTCAATCTGACACTGAAAACAGTAGATGAAAAGTGATATTTTAGGAATGGGTTAGACGGATCAGACGATTTTGCATGCATGATGTATTCAAATACTTCTTGTGAGTCCGCGTGCATCAAAAGCCGGCCAACGAAATCAAACTTGATCACTCAATGCAAACAGCGTGCTATTCACCTGCAAACAGTTCCAATTAGTGAAAACTTTTAAAAAGGCACAAGAATCAACCGTTGCCAGATGTGAATGTGGACCGAACTTTCAACACATCCATTACGACCGATGTATTTCGCCGCTGTTACAACCGCGTCGTGCAGCAAAAGGGCAAACTTTATTGGGCCGTCTCTCACTCTCTCTCTCTCTCTCTCCGAGGGTCATGTCGTGCATCATACCGGCCCAGCCGCACTAATGAATAGTGCCCACTTGCCACGGTGCCAGTGAACCAACGGACAAATAGCGACCCGGGCAGTACTTTCCCGAAAGGTCGAGTCCCCACGGGGGAGTCCCACCGTGTGATGGCGGGCGCGCTCGCGCGTTCGCTTTTCGCGTGTGCCTGTGCCGGTACGATGTCGCTTTGTCACGTCACTCGTCATTTGTCTGATCGCATTACGTACGACATGCACGTCAGATCCGTTTCGCGCACCGTTGTGTACTCCGGCAGGAGCCGGCGGTTCGCTTGACAGCAGCCGTCGCAGGCTTTGCGGCGTGGGGGTGGCTGTTAGCGCCCCCTGTGAATGGATGTTGTAGGCTTTCCGATGTGTGCGGGGGGAGAGAGCAACCGAGGAGCGACCGAGGCGGCTGTGGGTCAATGGAAACGGGCACGAGACATCGAGAAAATCTACTAACGACGCATGATCGATACGTGAAAAGCACTCACTCACTCTGCTCGTCCGTCAACAGGAGAGGAGGGACTTTTTTATGCTGGGAGCAACGGCAACAGAAACGGATAAAAAACAACAACAAGAAAGTCTCTCCCCACCCGCCCCAGAACGTCGAGTGGTTGAGTGCTAAGCAAGCGCTTTTATTATTTATTCTCTTATTCCGCCGTCCGCCGTAGAAGGGCCGGCAGCTAGTGGATTTCGCGCGAATCCCGCCCGGTCCCGGAAGAAAACGCCCGTCGCCTCAAGGATAAGACGGCGAGCATAATTTACATTCTCCGCATGAAGTGTATCAAAAATCATAAATTTCAATTTCGCCTCTCATGAATGTCAGGGCTCCTGGCTGAATGATACTTCATCGTTAAGCTTTTTCGGTGTTTTCCTGCCGCGCCCGAGCCGTGTCGGGCTCGTCATCGGGATTGGCTTTCGCTGTAGCTAAATTGATAAATATTCACTTCTCGGTTCGGCTTAGCAAGCGATAGCGCCGATAGTGCGGGGCGTTCGAGTTGACGAGAACGAAAGAGAAGCAGCCAAGGACGAGAACATAAAAATAACGAACAAAAATCAGCATCATCGGAATCGTACCGCTGGGTGCGAAACATGCGGAACGGCGGCACACACTATCCCACCGGGACACGTTAGGATGCACACGTCGCCCGGCAGTGGCAACCGGCGTCTCCCGGGTCTCCCGAGAAGTGGGTTTGGGCTATAAAAATAAACCCACCGGAGTGTGCGGAGCACGAAAACCGTGCGCCTCAGCACGGATAAGATTTATTCCTTGCCGCTGCATGATCGATTTCGAGAGGGTGTAGAATTTTTCTTCCATTCCGGAAGGGGGTGGGTGGGAACCGTTTTTGGGTTAGCGTATCCGCAGTGAATCTGCATCGATGGGAATGTTTTAAACGAGGCAACCGTTGGGGGTGTTTTTGGTGGGGCAAATTTCGATCCACACGCTTCGCCCTATCTCTCGCCGAACCCTTCCGCGTCTTTTTGGCGTGCCAGCAATCGTTGCTGTGTGTGTGTGTGTGTGTGTGTGTGTGTGTGTGTGTTGCATTCCACGCGTTTGATACAGCACGCTCGACAGTGGAAAAGCAATTGCAGTTGAGTTTTGCTTCCGCCCGTTTCTGCGCGGTTGCATTGCGTGGAACATTTGCACACACAATGCATACACTCACACAACGACGCTCTTACGTGGTGGTACGAAGTGGAGGGAAGAAAAATCAGCCCCGTGAGGCGATTGTACCGCCAGTGATTTCGAATGCATTTCGCCCAGCAAAGTGATGATTGATGAGGCAATCGGCTGTGATACGAGAGTTTTGTTTGAAATCAATCGCATATTGCATGCAGCTTGAAGCACGTCCAGATGGCTGGATTACCAATAAACAGCGTACCAAACTATGCGCATGAGTTGAGCGATTTATCGGTGCCGAATCGAGGGGGAATGAAGCTGCTGGTACTTTGTGAAGGTAGTTTGCTATGAATGCCCCTACTCAGTGGCGGATCCGGTGACCATTCGCTTGTGATGGTCTCCAAGTGTGGGAGCTCCATCAATTGTCGGAGCTTCCATTTTTCTAAAGTTCGAAAACCAAGCAGAAGTAAAATATTTTAACTATTTTTTAGTGCATAGTCATGAAGTATAACAGTTTTCCACCTGTCGTTCAAGACAGTTAAACTGCGAATGGATTTAGTTGGGCCATTCATTTCAACTGGCAGACTGGCGACTTCCCAATACAATAATATGATTTATCACATCTTCATCTATTTTCGTTTTCTTCGTTTCTTCGTTTTTCTTTGTTTGTTAAGAATAACATCAACAACATATTATTTTCATTTAGTTTAGTATATATGTGTGAAAAACGTAATAAAGATAGATTTTAAGACTCCTATCGCGAAGGCCAAAAACTTTATTAACGTTTTCTATCAAAAAAGAGCGAGTGTAACGCAATGTTTGTCCTTTTATCGATTTTTGGCCTTCTCACTATCTTCGCAGATTGCCGACACCGATTGCCGACATATCCTGTTGACACTGACATCGACGCAGTGACAGCGGCTGTCGGCGTAAACCGATTTGTTTACAACAATATTATTAATACTTTTATTTTCCTTCACCATACCGTTGAGTGCGGCTGAGTGTGACATAAAGCTGCAGCTGAAGAAACCCGTTTGCAGATGTTAACAAATATAACAATGATTCGTGGGAAGTGATTAACTAAAGCATCCTCTTTCTTCAATTATGCAAAGTGCATGCACTAAGCTTAGGGACCTGTCTTCATTTAAAACGTCCATTTCAAGATAACAGGACGAATACGAAGGAATAATAAAGCCGTAACGCGTTCAAAGTATCCAAGGAGTTTGTATTTGAAAATGGTTTATTCTTTTTTTATCTACTAGACTCTCAAAGAAATGTTAAAGTGTTCATGAGTTCATGAGGTAATGTTTTTATAAAAGTCGTATAGAGCAAGGAGGGTTTTATATTTGAAAACTGTTCTTCTTTTTTTATTTACTAGACTCACAAAGAAATGTAAAAGTGTTCATGAGTTCATGAGCTAATGTTTTTGTAAAAGTCGTATAAAGCAAGCACAAACTTGAATGATCTACACATGAGCTGGGATGGAAGGTCATTTTTAAACCACCGTTCATTTTTTGTACTTTTGGTATTAATGTAATAGAGAATAAATGTTGAATATTTTATATTAATTCATAAAGGAGAGTTCTTACTGGTTGATAAGATGAATGTTCATGGAACAATGTCTTTGAACAACACCTTTCTTACGCTTGCGATTTGTTTGCTAATGGGTTAGCTTACCAATTAGAAGGTTTGGTTAGGAATAAAAGCATTAAATCACAGATTCTGTACGAACCAGGATTTGAAACGGGTTCGCTGTGACAGCATGTTCCTCAACAAGCAACAAAGGAACGGTTCCACTCGGCGATCGAGAAGGAGCACCAAAACAACGACAACGCTCCACAAACTGGCCAACCTCATTTCGATGCGTTGCGTTCGTTCTAGACTGTGTAAAATTGCTCTAATTTATTCTTCCCAGTTTCGTTTAATTTAATCAACCCTTTCCAGCCGGGGGAGCTTGATCCTCCCACCCCATCCGCTCTGAGGGGGGCGCACCGGTGTCTTTGTCTTTTCGGGTGTCTGTGTGCGGCATAATTTGACTGTGAGCTTGAATTGAATATACATAAATTTCAGCAACATGCACCGTCCGTGTTCCGGGACACGGATTTTGCGGCCGAAGCTAATGGCGAGCGAAGATGACGGCAGTGAGCCTCCGCTGCGGTGATAGACACAATGTGAGCGGAGTGATGTTTTGTAAGCCGACACATTGCTGACATTGCATCAGCCGGCTCTGCGCGCCTTCGGTAAGCCTTGATCTAATTTCAACGGGGAACACTTTTCGCTGCTCGAGAAGATATCAACCCGCTCTTCGCCAAAGGCTCGACTGCATCGTACCGGGCGCAAACTTCATAATATATTGACGCACCGACATCATTGTAGTGGCACAAGCCGCTCGATATGACGGTACCGGTCAAGCCACTGGAAAACATCCCGTCCCGCTCAACTCACGCCTCCACCATCGCGTCGGGAGAATTAATCGCACACGCGCACACACAAGCACACATGCAGAAAAAGGAAAAAGGCGAAACGCACCGGAACGGCCCGGAGCACATCTTTCACCGAGCGAAGCGGCTCACACTTTAAACGCGGAAACCCGGCAAAGTGGAGGCGACAAGCCCCATTACAGCGGGCTTCTCCACCGAGATCCGATTTGCGACGAGCGTCGCGTGGGCTAGTGAAAGCTTCCCGGATCTTGCCTGGCGAGACAGGAAAGGTGGACGAGTGGAGTGTTTCTGTAAGCGCACACATTTCGCTGGATGCAGCGTTTCGCGCGTCTAGTGCTGCCTGCATGCTGACAAACATCCTTCCTCGGGGCTTCCGAAGCACACTGTGAGAAAAAGGTAAGTCGACCAATATTTGAAAAATAATTTTGCTGATCGGTTGATTGTTGTATTCAAGTTTGTTATACATCTGAACGAAATATTTGGTCAGATCCTTACATTTTAGTTTGCCACTGTGAATTCAGTAATGCGCACCAGATCTCGCAGAAACATTCACGTAGGATATTGTTTTCTTCTTCTTTCGCGTAACTTTTCCTTGCTCTGTAAAGGACTTTTTTACTCTTCCTGTAGAAAACTCTGTCCTGAGTACGGAGTGACGGTTCAGATTCGAACTCACAACCTGTGGTATGCAAGAACTTGCACGCAGGACCGTTCGATCACCCTCAGGACTTTCAGCATGTCTTTGAACCAAAATCACTTGAAACTTAAAACAAAATAAAGCATTAGCTTAAACATATATAAGCCAAATCAAAAATATCATAATCGAAAAACATTCGAGTTAATCAATTTGGACAAAAAAGCAAAGCACCATACTAAGTGGTAGTAAAAACACTAACCTTGCAAACTTTACACCTTATAATCAGTTTTAATACCGCATGACTACACCAAAAACATACACCAGCAACAATTTTCAACGAAATATTAATGTATAAATCTACCGCTTTTTCTGACAAACCTGTTTTCCTTTGTATAAGTTTTAAGACATAATATGAATTAATAGACACCAATGAGCAAATACGTGCACTTGAAGAATAGTGACAGTTTTGTTTTGAGCAACAATCGAATAAGCTTAGATTATAGCTATGGCGAATATATCACTCCGCCGTAAACAAAAAGAAATTATAAACTGTTTCTTCAGTGTAAAAAATAGAGCTAAATTTAAAGAAGAAGTAGAAGGCGAAGAAGAAAAAGAAAATAAAAAGAAACACTATACCAGTTCGCAGGAGGAGAAGAAGGAGAAGAAGCAGAAGAAGAAGAAGAAGAAGAAGAAGAAGAAAAAGAAGAAGAAGAAGAAGAAGAAGAAGAAAAAGAAGAAGAAGAAGAAGAAGAAGAAGAATATAAAAAGCTACACTAAACCAGATTGCAACAGTGTTCTGGTAAACATAACAGAGATTTGTGGAAATCGTCATGAAAATGCTACATTACTGAAGGGAGAAGTTGTGCGTTTGCTCTTAAGTGATATTAACTTTACCAATTGTTACATGCAAAAT
>KB672991.1:858077-886330 GCA_000349145.1 Anopheles dirus
GCGCAAGGTCTATACGTTGTTTATTTAGCTGCTCCTGTCAAATCCCCCACGAGGTGCATCGGCACGTTACACTCGTAACAGTCTGTTCACTTAAGATAAAAAAGACTTGATTTAAGAATCATTTTAAAACAATAAAAATAAAATTTAAATTAAAAACATAATTTGTCACGTGAGCCATTTGAATATTCTGTATCTGTTAATATATTATATTGTTAATATATTAACGATGTATTTTGAAATGTAACAGTTGACGGTTTATGAAACACCGATCTCGACACACCGTGCGCCAATGTTCCCAGAGTTTCGCCAGCCAGGTGCGTCCCCGCAGCGAGTGTGTACGGTGCATCGTTGACCGTGCCATCGGGACGCCGTGGTCGCCGCCGGCGCCGTCGTTTGTTGGTTGCATCATCTGTGTACATCAAAATTTTGCAGCAAATTCAATTTCGATCCTTTCTCTTTCGATAATGAAATCACCGTCTTCAATTGTGATAGATACTTCCCGTGCCCCGGGTGGGCCAACCTGTTTGTCCGGACGTGCAGTTGTGCCTCCCGTTCGCTTATCTGGCGTGGCACAGCGCCGGAAAACTCGTGCGGACGGACCCGGTCCTGCCCGAGTTGCGGCACCCGGAAAAAAAGGATGCAAACTCGGGGCGAGCGGAGGTTGCGCGCGCCTGTCTGCCCTGTGGCTTTGCCGTACCACCCGACCGCTTCTCCGTTCAACGTTGAAATAGGAGTGTGTGTATGTGTGTGTGTGCGTGTTTGGCACTGGCTAATAACTTGCCGGTCGCCCCGAGGACGACGTGCCCGTCAATGGCGGAACGTCGCAAGTCAGCAGTCTGTCGAAGAAAGTACCATTTTATGACGATAATCTAATAAAGTTGCTCTTTCCTTCCATTTAATTCATGCACGAAAACTGCTGAGACGCCCTGAAAGCGACACCCGCGCGCCCGGTGTGTTCGGTTGGGGTTTTGTGCAAAAAATAAGAAGTTTTTTCTTCCCCGAACCGAGTGGGCAGCCTTAGCGCTCACACCCGTTGTGCGATAGTATGAGACGAGACCAGTGGGAGTGGTTTCCACTCCGGGCGAGGATGCACAATAACATCAACAAAAAACGCTTCCCAACAGCGCCAAACGACAACTGTAACGAGGGCGTACACAGGCGATGGTATAAATCAATTTACTGTTCGTAAGCAGCAAATGGAAAAGCAGACGTCCTCGGTCGGTCGGTCGGTTGCATCGTCAAATTTGTTCCCGTTCCCGCACTATCCAGTGGCTGCAACGGTGCAACGGTGCACGCCATTCGGTGACGAGCGGTCCTGATTGAGCCATTTGCATTTTGCGCGAGGCACAGTGCCGGCGGAAGGAGATCTGTTTTTGAATCGGCGCCGAATGCGTTTCGTCGCAAACGATGTTACTTCATCAATGTTGGCAGCAAACCCGAGAGGGATGTTTTAATCTCTGCTCCCAAGCACGCGGCAGGGCGCACGAGTCGGATGTTGTTTGCGTTGGTGACACTCGGCATGCGCAGCACGGACTGCAGCTAGGATAAGTGAAGCGAAACAAGTTCATAAATAAATTAAAATTACATTTATTACCTGGTACGGGGGATCAGTGCTTGGTGAGTTACGAGAAGAAATGTTGGCTAATTTATAAGATTCACAAGAATCTTCACAGACGACATAATCAATTTAATGCATTGCTTTTGCAAGGAAGCGTTTTTAATATTGCGAGGAGAGATTACAGACTGATTTACTTATTTAGTTATCTGGCGCTACAACCGCTTCGAGTTCTTCGCCTGCTGCAATACACTCTGGATACGCCTCCTTTGTCCATACGGATGGTCTTAAAGAACTTGACGGGTGGGGTCGTCCGGTGTCATTCTACTGACATGACCAGCCGACTGGAGCCTGCAAAATAATAAGGTCAACGTATAGCTCATAGAGATCTTTATGGTGGCGGCTTATCTATTGTCCTATACGGCTCCTTTTTTGTGCTACATACTGACAGTAGATGCTTAGAGCGTTCACGTCTCGAGATGTCTTCTTCTTCTACCGAGACGGAATTCGGGTTCCTACGATTGGGAACCACGATGTTCCTTCAAACCGCATTCAGAGCCATGACCCTCTCTATCGGCATCGACTATCGTAAGTCATATTGCAAATCTCGAGATGTCAGTAGAGCCTTCAAAGTCAGCTTATCGCAGTTATGGTAATTCAAATTCAGAAAGTATTTATCGTAGGGACACAAATCAAAGGTTATTCAAAGAATGTGCAGAATAATCAGGTTTTATTTTATGTTATGATCATTTTATAATACAGGATTTTTCATCCATTCTTGAACAGTTGCCATGGTTACATGAAATCGCGCCTACTCAATGTTGAAATCCTTACGAGTTGCGTCAATGGATGTTTTCAACCTGACATGTTAAACACAGTGGGGAAGTCCCGTGTGGGAAAAGGGAAAATTTCAAAAATGGGTAGAAGGAGTTCAACATTGAGTGGGACAATTTCATCTAACTGTGGGAACTGTTCAAGAATGGATGAAAAATCCTGTAATATTGCCAGAAGAGCTCTAGATGACGACAAACTCGGTATCTTTGCTTATTGCTCTCGTAAGGATTGCTGTTTATCTTCAGTATTAAAAATACTCAAAGCGAAAAGAATAGCACACGAGGAACAAATATGAAGAAGGAACGAACTCATGACATAGTGTTGAGACAATTGTTTACAATTATTATAGTTAACATTATTTTAACTAATAAATACTTTTGATGATTAGTATTTGTAATTCACGAAAAAATATAATATTAATCTTTGTTGATAACCGATATCGGTTGTCAAAAGTCCAACCAAGGTGCAGATACCCGGCCGATCTAGGTTGGGCGATCTCACACCAGAGGGCGGTAAGGTAGGACGAAAGACTCCGAAACAACCGAACGAGCGTTGGAGCGATGACCGGAGAGGCTGGGTTGATGATCGGCAAGGAGAGGATTTTTGAGCCACGTGAGGGAGAAAAAGAGCGTAGATCGAGGAGGAGCGAACAAGCAAGCAACGAAAACACAAGTGATTTTTTTAACTCCGCGCCGAAAAATTGTGAGACCAACGCGAGACCCTTACGCGAGGTACAATAAAATAGTGTTAAAAGAACTTGTGGAGTTTGTGGCTTCTTGAAAATATTGCGAAAAGCCTGTTGCGGCGACGCAACAATCTTACTAACAAAGAAAAAAGTATATAAAAAATGGCTCTAAACCACGAAATAAGACTTTTACTTGAAGGAAGTGAAACAAAGAAACAGAAAAAACACGAAATTAGACTTTTACTTGAAGGAAGTGAAACAGAGAAACAGAAAAAAAACTTAAGTAGTATTGTATGTATCAAGAACGTCATGAAGGAGTTGAACAATCGTCATTAGTGTGAAACGTACCGGTAACGATTGTTAATTTCTTAAATTCAAACGTGCTTATTAAGGTTTTACTTTAATTACGAAAGTACTGGTGCAAAGAATGTTGTCTCTGAGGTTGATTACACATATTTAATACATAAATGCTAACAATAATCACTAAAGTTTGCAGAACTAAATGCCGAGAGAAGACGTTTGTTACAAAATTCAATAAATTATAAGGTGTTTTAGGACAATTGATGGGTCTCATTCCCTTCCAATTTCTTGGTTTCAATACGATTGTCCTACCGTATCGATTTTTCAAAACCCCCTGCCACAATGAACCATCATATTTCAGCCGAAGTTCCGCAGTCGATCAAACTCTAATGCAAATTGATGATTCGCTGCTCCCTCTCCCGCACCGAAACTTTAGCGCCCGGTTCAAACTTTCTCCCGAAACAGGACACACCCCATCGCAGGGAACGCGTTTCGTTCTGGCTCGGTCGGTTTAAACGGTGCCAAAACTTCCAACAAATTAACACAAACGATCGGATGTCGTAATTTATTTAAAACACTTGCATCGTCCTCCACCGTCGGCCGGCCCGTGCCGTGATCGATGATTTCCATCCTGTCCGCGCCAAGTTTAATCGTACTTCTTTCGATGATGCTGACAAGAAAGGCCAAAAAAAGGAGAAGAGACAAAAAACCTCACGCTACAAATTCGGGCCGCGCGTTTGACGGCGCAAAACGTAAATGATTTGATTACAGCTTAATCAGATAATCCCCCAACACTCGGTGCGGCCCTCCGACAATGGGCCGCGGCCTTCGGGTGAGGAGCGAAATTAATTAGGAATGATTTAACCTGCCGCGCGCGCCCCGGGACGACAACAGGGCGACCCGTGCTCCATTCCTGGGGCCGGCACGGCGATACTCGAACGCCGGTCTAAATTTGTTAGCACCTTCATGGTAAACGCGTCCCATCACGTCCGCTGTTGGTGTTTTGATGGATGAGATTTGAATTTTTCATAAAAGATCGAATTCGCAGTTTCGTGGAAGGGCGAAACTTTGCGCTACTTCACGGGTAGGCAGGACCTGCAAGAAGCGTTGGCGATTGGGGCGGGGCGCAACAAACGCAAGCGGTTTATCTTCCCACGGTTGGGCAGCTAATTTAATGCGAATCTTCGACGCTAAGCCTTCGCCTTCGTACCGTGCACTGCGTGGATAAGCCGCGGGGTGAGGGCCAATTTTTGTGCCGACACCATCATTGAAACAATAATCGGGCGTCCAGGCGAGTGCGAATGCGCGAAACGCTTCCTGATTGGGCGAAAGCTCCGGAAATAACCGGATCTCCTGCAGGGGTGCTCCATCGCGCCGCCCGTCCCTCCCACCGTAATGAAGCAAACCCAATGAGTGGCGAGAACTTAATTCGATGAGTAGCTGCTTACAGGCCTTACAACGTTCCCGCTCGCGGACTACGGAATAATCCACCGGGAGCGAACGCGCGGCCCTCCACCGTGCCACCGGGTAAGAATTCATTAGCGGTAGAAAAGAAACGAATCCGGCGGCAGTTCATTGATTGCGAACAGGAAGTAACGGCCCGGGAATGGGGTCGCGCGGATCCGGCACTGCTGAAGCATAATTAATCTTCTTTTCGCGTAGATTTGTGTGTGCCCGGCGATAAATACTCTTTCGGCGACGGTGGGCTCTCGTGGACAGAAGTGGGTTTTAATGCTGCTCTATTATTAAACGGCTTTAATAGCGATCGGAACAGTGCGCCCGCGAGGGCTGTACGTTTGTACAGCTGGTTGCGAGGCGTGCTTCTGCCATTCGCTTACGTGGAGCGCACGGGGACGTCACGTCTCACTCGAGCCGAAGCGACCTAAGGAACGTCGGCAATCGCTAGGGGTAACATGGGTTTGATAAATTAATTAAAAGTTGTTCGCGCCCGGATGCAATTATGGTGGGTGTTTGGGGGTGAGTGTGTGTGTGTGTGTGGGGGGGGGGGGTGTTTTCTAATTTTCCAGTGGCAACAATTTCAGTCCGGGTGAGAGTGAGATTATTGTAAATGAATTCCAAACCTTTCCTGGAACGTTGCTGCCTGTTGACGAAACGTGTGTATGAATGTTTATTTCGGATGTATTTTCGAATGAGAATTTTGTGTCATTGAGATATTTGTAAAGAATTTTTACAACACAGATTAATAGCATTCCTATATTTAAAATAAAACAATGTAACACTCTGTATGTTTGTACTGAACAGAACGTACTTTTCCTTGTTTATTACTTAAATTTCAATTAACTTATTTCAATGGGAAAAGGGAATGATTCAGAAGAATTCAAGGTAGGGCAGATTAAATAACTTTTTTAAGTATCTCCGTGCCATTCCGACGAACCTACTCAAAAGCTTCATAAAGACGTATAATAAGCGTCGAGCACTCGGAAACTATGTACCCTTCACTCATACTAGACTAATGCTAAGCATCCAATATTAGGTGAAACACCTTTCTGAAATGGAATATTATCCAAAAATAAGAGTTTTCATGATATTATTTAAGTTAATGATGTGACGTAATGTTGAAATAATGCAATGCATCTAACTTCCAGACCAGCAGCCAGAAAGTGATATTGGCTAGTTACCAAGGCATCGTCTTTTTATACACTGAAAAAAAATAATAGGATAGCAATTGATGTAAAGTAACAGAAACTAAAATAAAAGCGAAATCTTTGAAACAACTGCTTTGAAAATCTCTCAAATGTGACACACCTCTCACGTGAGTTAAGTTCGCCTTTGCCATGGCTTCGTTTCTGGTTCTGACCCTCTGGCCTAGGAGCGTTGGAACCGTTCCGAATGTATGTTTCGTACTTCGCCTATCTTTAATTAGGGTTGATCGGGGTTTCCTGGGTCACAACTGCACGAATTGCATCAACAACCACTCTCAGAACAGAGACCCATTCATTAAAAATGCGAAGCATTCTACATATTGATAACAAATATTCGGCGAGGTCAGTCAGAATCGCTAGGCTACGTTGATGATCCTATTACATGTTAGGACGGGTTTATAACATGTCAGACAAGAAAAACATTAATTACAGTTGAAACAACAGCTGGTGCTGACTTATCGGACTAGAACAAACGTTAGTTAACTCGATTCTCTTAGATCGTCATAGCACCACAGTTAGCCTGTGCTATGTGAAACGATTCTGTCAGAAATTTAGAACCGATCCCGTGAAGACCATCGCCACAATAACATAGACACGAAGTTTAAACGGCTCTCACCTATCAGCAAAGGTCGTTTCTTTTAACCTCAACATTTGGCAACAAAGCAATTTTCGTGCTGGATGTTGAACCGTGTTGAGCGTATGCCTATGCCACAGTGTTCGCTGTAAACATTCCAAGCGCTATCAGAGGAGCGCTACGTTTTTGTGGGTAGAACGATTTGGGACTTGACCACTGACAGCAGTTATAATCTGTGCCAGTTGTAGAGCAGACGTGAGTTTTCATCGTTCAAGTGGGCAGTATGGGGTGGCATGTGAGATTTGAAATTTTGCTCATAATAACTTTTTGTGCTGTTGGCCATGGGTGAGTATGCTGATATAAAGTTTGGGAGAACATTTTTGGGCCGATGTTGAGTGAGTGTAACAATTTATTTCAGAATAATGATAGTTGGTCCCAATGTCGTGCATACCAATCAACAGTACAAGATCGTAATCTGTCATATAGATGATCCAACAGATAAATTGAATCTAACGGTCCTACTAGAGGCAAGCTTCGATGGAGCGACCGTATATAACGATACCGTTAGAGTACAAATTGGAAAATATAAGGCCAAATCGGCCAGGTTTCGGGTAAGAAACACTACGCCCTAGTTGTTTTAGCGATGTTGCCAATCATACATTTCTATTCACAGATACCAAACATTCCAACATCTTCAAGAATGGAGCTAACGATCGAAGATGAAGATTCATATATTCATGAAACGATGCCCCTTAAAGTTAGACGTAGATTGTTTTCCGGGCTCATACAAACCGACAAGCCTGTGTACAAACCCGACGATATGGTGCGATTTCGTGTAATTGTGCTGGATACTGAGCTGAAACCTCCTGCACATGTGGAATCCGTTAATGTGTCGATTTATGATTCGGAAGATAATGTGGTCAGATGCTGGGATTCAGCCAAACTGTTCACCGGGGTGTTTGAGAGTACCTTTCAAGTTCCGTCTGCTGCAAAACACGGAATATGGAACATCACTGTAAACATAGAAGACGTGCAGATCGCGTCAAAGCGGTTTGAAGTGAAAGAGTACGTGCTGTCGTCTTTCGATTTACAAATCGTTCCATCGGTCATGCCCCTAGCGAAACATGGAGGTCTGAACCTGACGATCACAGCCAAATACCCGTCGCAGAAACCTTTGAAAGGAAAGGCTGAGGTTGAACTGCATTCCGAGTATGATGAGATATACCACAAGGAAGAGTTCGAAATGTTTGGTGTGACCCAAAAATGGTTCCCATTCAACAGTGCCTTGGATATGTCCGAAGATCAGCGAATCGTGCAATTGAAAATAACATTCGTCGAATCGCTTACAAGTAAATGACTCATCCAGCCTTCGCTTATTTTGGATACTGACATTCTTTATGTTTTCTCACTTTAGATTCTACCATTTCAAAGGAAACAGAAATCACGGTGTACAAGTATCCTTACCGAGTGGAGATTGTAAAAAATAGATCACATCACCTACTGGAACCTAAATTTAAGTACGCGCTTCAGTTCCGATACCAGGATGGATCTCCAGCGATGGGCATTTCGGGCGAAGTTGATGTGAATCAGTTGGGATACAAAAACACCGTTACGAGTGATCAAGAAGGTTTGATAAATCTCGATTTGCTCTTAGATTTTACAGGACAAGTTGATATAGAGGTAAGTCTGATTTACATACCTTATTGTGCATTGTTTGCTGCACAGTGATCTGCCCTATAACTGAAGTTAACAGGTACCTTACTGATGTTAATACGCAAATTGTATTTTACAGTTTACTGGTGCAAGCGATGGATTTTACTTCTCCGAGACGGTAGAGACAACGGAACATGAGCCATCTACCTGTTTGAATATAACAATGAAAAAAGAGTGAGTAAATCGTTTAAGCCGGTATTACAACCGATTCTAACGTGACTATCTTTTTTCTTCTAAACTATCTCAACTAAAGCCTAGCCTCTATGAAACGGATCGATTTGGAAGTGGCGAGTGATGTAGAGATGCCATTTTTGGCATACTTTGTTGTTGCGAGAGGAAAAATCATGGAATGGAATTTCTTCAAAACGAATAAAGTGACCAGGTTCCATGTAAATCCCATACTTGCTTCAGAAAAAATGGTTCCCCAGGCCAAAATTGTTGTCGTCACTGTTTCCGAGAATTCTGAGTTTTGTTGGGACTATATAACTGTTGATTTTCCTCCGCTTGACGATCAGGTCAGTAATCTACGAACATACATTTATAAAACAAATCTGTTAGACACGTTTTTTGTTGTTTCATTTTAGCTGGATATTATCCTCAATGAAGGTGAAGTCAAACCCGGCCATGAGGTTGAAGTTATACTTCGAGGACGTCCAAGATCGTATGTTGGGCTTGCAGGGTATGGTAGCAGGTTGCACGAGTTCTCCGCATACCAAGATATATTTATGAATGATGTTAAGGAGCTGTTCAATGGCTTGTTCTCAATCAACGCGCACGGTTTTGATGCATTTGTTGTAAGTGATTTAACAAAACAGTCAATAATAGTTGTCGTTGTTTTATCGATTTTTTTTCTATAGAACACAGGTCTATTTTTAAAATCATATGCCTATACTTCGCATGAGTTACGTAATTGTGCCACTGAAATGGAAAAGCACGTGAATGACGCTGATGTCTACCAACAGCCAACGGATTTCAACAGCTTACTGTACCGTTCGAGCTTCCTGGAGACATGGTTGTGGAAAAATGAAACCATAGCAAAATCTGGTACACGCAGGCTGGCTGAAATCATACCAAATTCAACCACAGAATGGTACTTGACAGGATTTGCCATTCATCCCGAATACGGGTTGAGAATTATTAAAAAACCAACCAAGTTTGCAACGGTACCGCCTTTCTACATCGTGGATAGCCTGCCCCACTCTATCATACGAGGAGAAGAAACCGAGTTACCGTTTATGCTGTTCAGTAATCGCGACGACACTATCATCGTGGATGTGACGCTCCACAATTATGTCGAGCAAATCGAGAGTTTGGAACTAACTGGGAAAAGTGAGTTTAAATTTCTTGATGAATGTATCAAACTTTGAAACTTATTAATCGATATGTTTAGGTACCAGCTATACCAGATCCGTCATCGTTGCACCCAATGAAAAAGTGCCGGTTTCATTTATGGTGGAGTCACAAACGCTCGGTGAGATGGGGGTTCGTGTGGTGGCGACGCTTCCCGGATTTAAGTCGGACGCGATAAAAAAGGTGATTCGTGTGTTACCGGAAAACTTACCGAACTGAAGGCTCAGCTTAGCAAAGCAGCATATCCCACTGTTAGTGTAAGTGTCAAACATGAACTGTTGGAAGGCGAGTCGACAGTGTTCCGGCGAGTTCTACAAAACGTTCCTGCGGGTTTGATAAGCGGATCTAACATTATAAGAGTGGTCGCAGCGCTGGGTCACTTTTTTCTGTCGGGAAAAAGAAAAGAGGGAATAAAAGGCAATCGTTTGACCCATCGATCATAAAAGTGTCGAAAAAAATTGTTTCAAAAGGTCAGCACTTTTTAAACTTCGAGAATTATAAAACCGAAACGTTTCCGATCATCTTGGACATTTACGAGAAGGCAGATAGCCACGACTACGAAGTGAAGTTCCACAGTCGGTATACCATCGAGATAAAAAATATACATACCAGCAGCATGACTTCGTACATAGAACATTTAAATTGGATATGGTGACACCACTGTGATTGTGTTTACAGCAGGATACCAAATATCGATCCACTTTAATCGAAATAAGGAATCAAATCTAGCCAGTAACCTGCCAATGATGCTTTCATGAAGTTTCGTACTCCGTCCGCTTTCATGAAGTTTCGTTTCGTAGGACAGGTGTTTTGTTAACTGACCTGATATAATACATTTCAACACAGCGAACTTGTCGCAACAGAGAATTATAGAACATCCGTAGTCCCATTACTCACACACGCCTCTGAGACATGGACTCTGTTCAAATCGGACGATTTTTTTGACAATTAGAATATTTTGCATGTAGTGAATTACAAAATTTAGTGTAGTTTGTCCACTGCTTAATTTCTATTTTCTATTGGTAATATACGTTCCATGCATAAACATACCTTGAAAGACCTCTCCCATCCGTCGTCTCCTTATTCGCAATCAATTCGACGTCGCGAATGTACTACCAGAAACAATTTAAGTCTTCCTCAGTTGCTTGTTCAACTCAGCCCTTCCAGCTTCGATCCACATCCTGCGCAACATGCACCATATCGCGCACGTCGCATCGTGCATATCATTAGCATAGACATTATTTTGCGGTGGTAATCTTCCAATTCGTTGAGATATATTTAAGACCACCCCACTCCCTTTCCTAGCACAGCAAACGTTTCGCATTCCGCTCGGAACGAGCATGAGCAAAAATAAGAATCCACCCGGTGCATTCCACCAACAGGTCGTTCGCTGCTGCTGCTGCCGCTGGAAGTACGCCCGAGAATAGAAGGGAACGAAAGAAAAGGTGAACGGGGCGTGGAGTGGAGCGGAAAACACGGTGCTGGCCCAGAAATGTCCGCCCTTCATTCACTACATTTTATCCGTTTGTCGAGCTGGAAGACATCACAATAAGTATAGTTTGAGTGGCATAAAAAGTACCGCCCCGAGGGTAAATACGTGCCACCGCGTATCCGGTGGCTGCAGCGACGATGCTGATGATGATGATACGACGTCCTGCGAGGTGGCCGTGCGCATGCAAACAAACACGCTCGGCAGGGATGCGTGCGGGATCAGCTCTCCAGGCGCTGCCCGGGCGCCATGCGTGCGCTGGTGGCAATCTTGCGCCGGGCAAAGGGACGCGGTAAGCCATGAGGAAGATATCACAAATTCCACTCAGGGAATCTCGAGCGTTTCCCGGTTTCGAGAGGGCAAGCATCTTATCCCTCCCGGTGCTCGGCACACTCGCACCACCACCGACACGCGTGCTCAACTCCAACCGAACCGATTGAGATGACAGACAAGTCAAAAGTTTTCCGGCTTTTTTTTTACCTCCACCCTCGGTCGGGCATAAGTTGGTGGCTTGTTACTTCTTTTTTTTCTTTTCAACCTGCCTGCAAGTATGGGGATGGGGATGCGTGAAACGCCCGTCAGGCTGGCAGGCGGGACGTGGACGAGACAGAGAACTCTTGCCAGACAAATTTCACCCCCGCATGCTGCCAAGACGGGCGAAACGGTGGCAGGGAAAAAGACTAACCGATGGCAAAGCACGCCGGCAAGTGGCAAGTGGCGCGCGGGCGAACAAGGGGCGTGTGGGATGTACACAATGGTTGCATAAAGTAATAGCAAATGTTTGTGCGGCGAAGGACAGTTTGAAATTGTTCTCCTGGTTGCAGATCAGCGTGGGCGTTGCGAACAAGGGAAGCACCAGGAATGGAACCGTGTGTTTGTAAGTTTTAATCAGCTAAACGAACGTAGGCTTTCATGTGCGATTTCGTGGCTTCTTTTTTTAAATATATTTCTTTGCTCCTTATCTACTTTGCCTTGCACTGATGGGTTCATTGATGCTAACTTATTTTTTCATTTTAGATCATTTTACCATACCGTCTTCTACTCATTTGCTTCTTAAGTATTTTATATTAGTTATTAACATGTACATAAGCTTTTAGGGAGCTTCAATCGTATAGTTCTTTATAGTAAAACTTGATTGAATACTTGATTGTCATATCTCACATATCTTATTTTGTTTATTTTTCATACAAATCAACAACCTTTATAAGCTTCTGAGAAATGTATGAACTTTATACTCAAATTCTTCAGTATTTCAGTGAGAGCGGAACTGCAAAGCAGATGATGTAGTCTCTTCTAATAGCCTCCAAACACTTCTCAATTTGGGCAGCAACATGCGAACGAGAACAACTGTCGGCTTGAACTATATCCTGGAGAATATGAACGTGGTGAGATGGGCTTTTGCGATTGAAAGATGAAGAATGTCCGCTGTTCTTCGCTGTTCAAGATTGGTTGCAGAACACAATCTTGAGAAATTCTAAGAATTTGTAGTTCGAATTTTGTCCGAATGTTTAGTACTGTAATGTATAAGTTTTTGACCTGTGGGATAACAAAACGAAAATCAAATCGTCAAATTGTCAGCAATAGGAGCACAGCAAGATCTCTCACAAGATCGGATGCCTACTCTGGAATTGCTCCGGAGGCTTCCGTATTCCTTTATAGAAGCCTGCTCCGCAGTCGTGGAGATCTAAACCTGGACATTTCTGCAGTCAACACCCAGGAACTGCTGACCATCTGGTATGTGACGTAACAGGCGAGTCTGTGACTTGGAACCCAGCACATAGCCTCGTGCTCCATTACTTCAACATACGCCTGCCTCAGCTTAGTTGTTCAGCTACTTGTATACATCCCATTAACCCAACATTGACAGCCGGAACTATTCGCAAAACACTCGTCGTGCGACTTCCGGATGCAAAGATCTTCGCCACTTCCACATCCGTTGATAGGCGACGAGTGTGGACAAACTTTGGCAGCCAACATTTGGCATCGCAGCAAAGAACGGCGGCATGTTCAGTGTGTTCTTTGGAGAAATCTCTTAAGATCAAATTTGTACACTACTCAAGAATATCTGCTTCATGGAACACGTTGCAGCACGTCCAGTTATAAGCCATTAATCCTGATCCTTCTCTTTTCTGAGCTAAGTAACATTAGCTCATGCAAGCGAAGTCCTATCTTATGTTTGTTTGAAAATTGCATCATCTAGATCGCTGGAAACAACGATGTTGTGATTGACTTAGAGATTCTGAAATGTTCATTGTAACTCATTGCATGTGCATCATCTGTATCCCGAACTCATCTAACATTGTCAGCTAGAATATAAACATTAAAACAATGTTTTATACAAGAAAACAAGAAGTTATCATAAATGCTTACGAAACTGAGAAACTATCGTTGAACGATAAACTTCGTTCATTGGGTTTGCGTTCTGCAACAATTCTCACCCACCATCCGTTCAATGTCAGCTGTTCATCACGACGCTGCAAATAGGTACAAAAACCATTTATCCACTCAAGCAGCCAAACACAGGGAACTTGGAGGGACTTTACCCTCCAACTTTCAACTCACAGCGGTGACAGGGAAAAACAGATCCAATGGCGCTAAGTACACCCGGCCCAGTAAAAGACAGGATCAAGCGCGCGTTTGTCTGTGGAAAGCTATACGTGTGGAGCTGAAACTTTCACCGTGGCTCCTCGCAGTCACACGGTTTTTGCGCGAGCGTGCGAGTGTGTGTGTGTTTTGATGTTTAACTCTACTCCGCGCGGTTTTCGGAACCGATCCGTCCATTCATCCATCCATCCCAGCGCGGCTGCTAAGACGCTGCGATGCGACCGAAACTTTCGCCAACCGGTTTTCCGGGAGGGTTTTTCACCTTGCGCTACGTGCGCGTTTGCATACGCGGTGGCAGTGGCCGTATTTGGCCGTATACGTGCTGCCAGCGCACGGGACGCTGTTGACTTTATAAATTACAGTCGAGAAAGGCTTACCTCAACGACAATAGCCGAACGTGCCCGGAATGCAGCAGACCGGCCCCGCACAGGGCCGGGGCGAGTCGACAGACCGTCCCGGAATCGGCTCCGCCATCAATATGAAAAACGGGCAGCGTCCTGCCCGGCGCCCGGTGCCCTGTGTCGCCGACCTGGGGCGAAAAGATCCGTTCCGTGTCGGGGTGGTCCGTGTAATTTAGCAAACTCGGAACACCCACCCACAAACACCTCTCCGCGTGCCTTTTCCGCGTGTGGGTTTTTGGGGTGCATTCACTGCACGGCGAGCAGGGAAGCGAGAAGGACACGCGTGGCGCAGGAAATGTCAACAGGGAGCCGTGAGTCCTTTACGCGAGCGAGCGCACGGAAAACATTACCAAGAACATTACCCTCGCCGGGGCGCTTCCCCAAGCCCGCCCGAAACGGGTTCAGACATGGTAAAGAAAGTGCGTGGAAAACGGGTTTTCCACCGATACGGTAAGTGTGGTGTGGTTTTTGCTCCACCTCATCCGACCTTCCCGCAACCGAAACGCTCTCACAACGGGTGGGTGGGAGGTGGTGGGTGGTATGTGGAGGGGTGAAAATTGATGGTCTCGTAATATGCGCATATACGCACTTTTCCTTTTTCACACAGCCCCAGCCCCATTGGAAAGGGTTCGTTTTGCCACCCGCCAACTCCACCCACCCCTCCTCCCGTGGCATGTGGCTGGGAATTTATGATGAACCCTTTCGCCCACCGCCCACCGAAATGCACGTTCCGACACGCAGCGGAAAAACAGCGAAACCACAGCGCGGACACGAAACCCGACCGTACGGCGGGGTATCAACGTTTGTGCAAATATTATGATGTGCTAAGATGTTATCATCTGGATTTAATGTTGTTTCCACAAGCATCGGCTTCCCGTGCGTTGTTTCTCTTCTCTCTTCGCTCTCACGCCCTATCTCTCTCTCTCTCTCTCTCTCTCACCGTACACACACTGGAACGAACCTTTTCCAGCTTTCATTTCGCGCATGGCGCCGCGCACGCGTTTGCATTCGTTGGGGTGCTTTTTTCGGCGCTCGCCGTATCATGTTACCGCCCAACCCCACCAGCGCCGAAACAACCGGAACGTGTACCTGCAGTTTGTTTTCCCCTCTGCCCGAACTGATTAGCGCTGGTGGAGAACCAACAGACACTACAAAAAAAAAAACTCGTTTCAGGGACATCCGGATCCGTTTGCGTTTGGTGCGACGATTATAAATTAGCTACGGTGGTGCGCGCTAAGTCTGCATTTAATGTGCCTCGCCCTTCGGGTTTTGTTTCTCGTTCCGCTGGCCAGCTGCCAGCCCGCTTTCGCAGCGCAAGACGGATGGGGTTGGCGGGACTGGCGCGGGAGTTTGTTTTGGTGGATAAGAGATTGCGGTCGCCGGTTTTGTGCTCTCGAAACCGTCGGCTAAGATGGCCGCCGTCGATGTGTTTTATGCTAATTCGTTTTTTCATTCCAATTTATTTGACTTATCTGAAATTTCTAAGCATAAACTGTTTGAGTACTTTGAATTCCGATTAGACAAATTCAACATAAACCATTTGTAAAACTGACAAAACTGCTTGGAACGAGTAATCCTACCATGAATCATACTTCGTAAACTAGACATCAAAAATTGAAACATTGAGAATCAGTATGAAACATCATCAGGTACACATAGAAATCAAGTTTCGCGTTAAAACAAAAAATTTAAACTGGTTTGAGGGCATGAGACAGCCTGAGCATGATTAAAAGTTAATTTAAAAGCCTTGATGAGATTTTTGTATTTAATAGTCTATATTTTCATCATTTTCTTTATGTTTTATCAATTCTGTTAAACGAAGTTGTAAATAATTATAACAATTATTACTGTTTAATCAGATCTGTTTCAAATTATAGTTATTTCATGTTGTATTCGACGATTCATGTATTTGTATTGCCATGTGCATGTATTCTATTGCCTTTTTAAAATTTAATCTTTTTTATATAAAAAAAACTCATATTTTAGTTTGACATTAACACTTTCAGTGATTTTTATATTATATGTTTTAATAAAACATAAAATTTATCATCTGTGGTCATTGAACACATGTTTTCTTTGAATATTTCGTCTTCATTTTTCATTCAGAAGATTGTTTTTGAGAAAAAAATGAATACTCAATATAAAAATAGCTTTTTAAAATATAATTCAAATTATCAAAACAAATCGTTGATCGATTCAATTATGCTTAAGCGTGGCTTAACTTTATCGTTTCTCAGAAGCTCGTCTCTCCGTAGCGGAAACGCAAAAAAAACCCCTCGCTAACCTGAACCCATCAAAACTGTCAATCGATGTCGGTGACCTTTCATCCCGCTCTTCACAATTGCCTCAGAAAAACCCCCTTGCGAGCTAAATTAAATAAAATAACGACTATTCTCGGATGCCGTACACCGCACGGGGGGCTCCAACTCCAAAAAAATCCGCCCAACATGCGCACGATAGTTGTCAGCGGTGGCTGAATGGATTGTTTTACCCGTACCGGCAGGATGAATGCATTCGTCGCTAAACGATCCGATTTATCTAGCACGAAAATGGCGATAAATCTACGGTTCCCCACGGGAAGACGACGGAACATGCCGAACAGGCCCACCTACTTGTTGTGGCTGATCAATTTCCTGTTCTGAAAATTCATATTCTCCTGCCGTGCCTAATATTGGCACGGAATATGGGGAAAAAACGCCTGAATGCAGTGACATAAAACAGAATCAACCCACGGACCCTTGACGCATACAAGCCATTCCTCTCTCTCTCTCTCTTTCTGTCTCTCTCTTCTCTCCCTTCGCCAACCTCACCCACCATCGAGACCGTGCAGTATTAGATAGGAAATTGATTGTCTTTTGCGTCTTCGCAGAACGCGCGCGCTATCGCCCGAATGATTTCCGGTCGTTTTTCTTCGCCAGCCTCCCTGAGCCGCCCTTCACAAACGGTGCCGGAGATGCCGTGCGTTGCTGGCGACGGTGTCTTTCAATTTTCCAAATGAAACACCATCAGCTAATGTAAATATTGCAGGACGCCGACAGACGACAGTCGGCGGAATCGGTCGTCCGGGATCTCGCTCTCTCTCGTCCTGAAGAGACACCGGCACTCGTCACACACACACAAGCATGCGAAGAAAATGAGACCAAATAACCTTTGGCTTGCTCGCTCGGTCGCCTCACCCGACACCGATAGACAAATAAAGCGAGAAAGAGTTCTTGCGCCGTGCCGTGGACGATCTGTTCGTTTTGTGTTCGCTTGGTGGAGTTTTTAAGGTTCAAGTTTGCGGTTCATTGGTTGATCCGAATAACCCGGCATCGGTTTCACTTCCATCGCTTCGCAGGAAGCGAGCGCACCGAAATTCGGCTCGAAAGCTCAAGCCTCCCGATCCAGCTTCCGGCCGAGCGACGAATGAAGATAAAACGTCCTTATCTTTCATTCCAGTCTTGTCACATCATTATCATCCCCCCGGTGCTGTTCCCCACCAGCCCACCGCTCCATCAGGTCCTTCCGCCGTTTTGAGGTGGTGGTGGTATATGTGTTTGTTTTTTCGGCGCTTTCACTGCGCCATTATTTCACTCCACCGCCATTAATCCTACCGAGCCGCAATAGCCCTGTCAACATGGCGTTTTTTTGTTGTTGCTCGCCCGTCGAAACGACCACCAGTGGCTGGGTGGGTGGATGGGTGATGTGTGTTCTGTGTGGGAAGATAATAAAACACTGCTACCACGATAGGACATATGTGTCTGTGTGCGCTGAATGAGCGCGGTGTGTCACGAACCGGAAGTTTTGGCTTCCCAGCTTCTCGTGGAGGTTCGCTGGAGACGTGAGCAGCCGGCAAAAGTGGAAAGAAAAACACACGCCACAAGACGGGGCGCACACGGGAAAACTCCCGGAACATTATGCATTTGGTTCGGGCAATGATGGGTACCCTCGGCAGACAATAATAAACGGAAGAAGAACAAAAAAAGCCCGCCCCCTAAAGCGGGTGGAATGGTTGCGGAATGAAATGAATACACGCTCGCCGCTCGTATCGTTGTCACTCACACGACGGGGACGCTCTCCAGGGCTGCTTTGATGATCCGGCGTCTGTGGTTTGCCCGGCGCTAGTAGGCGGTGCAAACTTCCATCTCGGAAACTCTCCGGTTCATCATGGCGGAGTGCGCGCGCGTCCGCCGGAGACAACTTCTAATTTAAGGAATTTTAATTAAACAGATAAATATGAAAATGGAAATTCATTTACGCAGATAGAATACCGAACACGGCTCAGCCCGGGACTCGGGGTTTCATCCCGGGTTTCAGTTTTCGGCACACGGGACGAGTTTTGCCACGGCGTGTATGTGTGTGCCGACCACAGAAAGAATGAGAGAAGAAATGAGTGCGAGATGCCCGCACCGCACGGGACATGTTTGACGTTGGAGGCGAATTAGAGCCGAGCCACGGAACGGTCGAGCCATCGGAATGTGGGCCGCCATTTTGGTGCGTCGGGGAGGCGGCGGCAGGCAGGGAAATCAACAACGGTTTTTGTAAAGTGGGCAAATTCTTCGCATCACTACGGGAGGTTGTGCGAACGGGCACAACAAATTACCCGGAAGCCCGAGCGCATTCTTGGGGCCACTTAGCGGTGGAAATGGAGTTTAGTTTAGTGGCGCTGGTAGTGCCAGCAGCGTGCCTGTAGGTAGGTGTATGTATTATTTTCGGATATAAATCTACATTCCTGCCGTACTCTCGTTTTGTTGAGTTGTACCAGAAGCATACGGATACGGTGGATAAAATATATGTTCTGTTTTAAATCAAAAAGCTTCATAAACATATATTGCATTTCAAATAAACAATACGTTGAATTATATTGAAAATACTTGCTCATGGTCCGTACATCATTTGTATCATAAAGATGACTGATAACACATATCACATCATGTTATGAGATAGCAAGTCGAAAATTTATAAAAGTTAAATAGCTTTCGATAAATTTTCAAATAAATGTCAGTCCTCAAGCAAAAAAAATCGGAAAGAAAAACATATTTTGAAATAAGGCGCTTTTGATTTTAGTTGCCTTCCGCACACATATCGTCGCGGAAGAGTCGTGAGAGTCGACAATGTGGCTTAAGCCTTATATGAAATATATGGTCACCACATTGGTTTTTATTTTTTCGTTTAAAGTTTTTTGTATTTAGCTACATATTCTTACGCAATGACAGTACTAAATGGCATTGTTATGTGATTATTTCATTTATAATCTTAAACATTAGGACATGTAAAGAATCTAACGATTGAAATTTGCAATGTGTTTAAAGCGTCATAGTTAGATGTCCCAGTTTTAAAGTTTTTCCGAAGATTAAGCAAGCATTGCTTTTAATTTTGTTTCTCAAATTACTTTGTTATGTTATTGTGCCATATTTTATCTATTTTATTTATTTTTTATTTGTTTATATTTTATATATTTTTTATTGATCTATTTTTGATCTTTTACAATCGTTGATTAAAGTTACTCCCAATCTTCTTTTATATATTTCAAATACTATAGGTATCTCAAAACGTCACATAGAAAACGTTACTAAAAACACTTTTTTTTTTGTTTCGAACTTTCTGAAACACTCAACTGAGTCTGATTTCTAAAGCCTATTAAATTGAATTTCCTTTTTTAGCAAACATTTAAGTTACCCTTACCGCGCTGCCAAAATCTTCCTCCGTTCGAGTGTCGAGAAATTCATCAAAACGTTTAAAACCATTTTGTAGTGATGCCTGACTCCCCGTCAGTGCGGGCGAGACTTCTAAGCTGCTTGGTAGGATCCCGGCGTAAAAAGGGACTGATTTCAATTTCTTCACCAAAATCTTCCCTCGTCTCGGAATGCTTAGCGAAAGAATGAAACATCCCAGCATTAGGAAGATGAAGCACAGGGAGTGGAAAAAGCCACACATACACACAAGATACATTCGCAAACAAAGGCATACACAAACTGAAGTAATTAATCCAATTAATCTTCGGCCCAAACGAAGCACTTGTTCATTCCATCGCCTTTCGCTCTTACGGGGCTGATCGTGGGTGCTGCTGGGAGCTGTTTTACATTTCCCACCGGGGTGTTCCAGACAAATTGTGTGCGCCGCTGGCAGCGAGCGTTTTCCAGGTCTATTTTGCTGGCAAAGACTCTTGTGTGTTTATGCGATTGCGTCAATATGTGCGGGTGTGTGTGTATGTGTTTGTGTATTTTATAGTAGGAAATTCCGGACGCCACGAATGTTGCAGATCGCCTCTTCTTTATCGTCGAGACTCACCGCGCTGGTCCAGGGCTTCTTAATTTCATCTGTCAGTGCAAGAAGCCGAATAGAGGCAGGTCGGGCTATGCGTTTAACGAGACCGGAGCTCGTTCGATTTCTCCGAAATGCACATGGCTCACAACGTCTGGGAGTGCTGGGAACGCACAGTGGGACCATTACAATTCCTACCAAATCACATCGTTCCGGGCTGGTTCCAGGAAAGTACACGGTACGCACGCGTCCATACGGATGTCGTACCGTTACCCATTTATTTATTATTTCGGTCCAGCACTGTTGCACAATTAAGCGGTGCTCTCGCTTTCGACAGTGGGCATGAATCTTCCGAGCGAGTGGTAAATGAGTCACATTAGTATCGTTTGGTTCGAGTGTTAGGCGCCTGTTTCAACCTTTTGAAGGTGGTGGTGTGCTTTTGAAAACGCCGTCAAACATATAACAAACATTCACAAAGAATCTCGAACGTCATAGCTTAAGTAGCACCACATATGGATAACATTTGAAATTTTTAAAATAATTTAGATCATTCTTTTATTATCCTTTTTCATCGAAAAAAATAAGATGTAATGTGTAATTAGCCACGAAACTTTTGTCGTCGTCGTGTTTTGTTAAAGAAATCTGACGACTTTCAAGCAAAATCTACTGAACATATCAATTTTTGACATTCATTATATGAAAACTAGGAGACATAAGGGCCGATTATGAAACACAAATGGAAAAATTGCTAACAAAACCTATATATTAATGTGATTGAGAAAAGGTTGATAGAATGTTTAATCATGATAAGATTCGTATTTGATTTTTTGTTTTGCATTACGTTTGAAACTACAGTGCACTACTACGAACTACATTTCTACGTACTACTACGAACTACAGGGGTTCATTTGAGTTTTATAATAGGCCCTATAGCATGATAACAACTCTTTTTGATAATAGTTTTAATAGCAATAATAAATAACAATCAATTTACCTATCAAATCGAAGTGAAAAACGCGATCTACAATCGATTTCTAACAATCAAATGTTAATAACAGCTCATAATAAACATTCGACCGCACGCTTTAAACTGTTCACTGAGGTTATTTGACAGTTAAATGATATGTATTGCTATAAGGATATAACTTTACGTAGAAAAAATCTGCTCGTCTACGGTTTGGTCATTCTCCTTCACCAGTTTATGATATTTGTAACATTTGTAGTCAATATGATTTGACCTTGGTGTACACATATAGAAAAGAAGCGGTTCATCATCCTATACGTAACGAACACGCGTGAACGAGACAAAATATGGTGAAAAAAATCCTAAAAGCGTGTTTAATGCTTTAGCAAATATCAGAAAAACCTGTTTCAATTGACTAGATGCAGTGAAACGTCACTCGTTTCTGAGGAGAAGTAAATCGTTTCCTTCGAAACAATCCCTGTGCGAACAAGAACCGTTCATCATAACGTTGCCAATTCGCGCTCGCACCAAATGAAGCATTGCGCCATTGCCATTTTGCTGGCTACAAATGAATGGAAAGCATCCCCCTATACAGATCGCACTTTATTCGTTGGCGATTCGGCCGGGAAAAGAAGCGTTCCATAGACGAAAAAAACCATCCCAACCGAGCATACAACGATGGGTGTGTTATGTCGTATTCGGCTCATTTCCGCATTTTCCACGTGCCGCAGACGTTTTTTTTTTCGTCAGTTTTCCTGTTTATGTTTGCCAGAGATAGGACGGCGAACGAGTGGACCAACCGGGGCAAGTACCGAGTCGAGCTGGCTGGTAGTTTCTAATTGAAAACACGAACGCCATGCCTGCATCGGAGCGGTCGGCGTGCCTGCTGTTGGCCCGTGGCCAACACCGGCCGTTTGCGATCCCCCAGATCTTGAATCCCGACCCATTAGCCGGCTCGGGGAAGCGCACACAGACAGATCCTGACCTTGTCCCAAGGGGACGGCCCGGTGCATTTGTTTCCATCCGACGCTCCGAACCGAGCCATCGTTAATGGTTGTGCCAGCGACGCCGAAGAACATGGTATTTCACTCGGCGCCCCGTAAAACCACCGTGGGTCAAGCGTTTCGCTGGCTCTCTTGGTGACATGGTGACCGGGATGCTTAGCTCTTCCGCCCGCGGACGCGCTGTGCGGAAAATCAAACAGCTTTCGCGTTCACTTGCCCGGCAGGGTACGGCCGGATCCTGACACCGCTTCTTCCACCGTTTCGGGGCGTATAAAGCCGCACAGGGAGAGAGCTGCAAACGCTGCAACGCCGAGGCCGCTGCCAGCGGAGCAAATAATCAATGAGAAATATTGTATTCATAAAAACTTCATTAGCAACTACGTGATAAGAATCCTCGACCGGAGCTGTCCGTTCGCTGTCTGGTGTGTTCATCGTTCGTGCTTCGTTCACCACCCTTCTTTGGGTTCGATTTTTTTCCTCGACCCTTCCTGTGGCGTTCGCTTTGCATTGAGCAGCTTTTGCTTGTTCGCTCCACTGCAATCGTTGCATTGCTGCAGGCTCCGCTCTGTCTTTACACTCGCGAGGTGCAGGAAGGAGAGTTTTAAATAAATTTTTATGAGCACCTCGGTCTACGCTGGTGGCACTAAAGGACGACGGCAAACCGGGGACGAAATGGCAGGTCCTTCGCTGCGAGCCATCGACGTGGGGCCGACGTGTCCTTCCGGACGAGGCATCGTTTCATAATCGACTGTAGTTAACTGCACGTAACGGAGCTGTCAGGCTGGGTCGCGGTCGGTCAGGTCCCGCACTCGGACGGTTCGCAGCTCTCGGAAGCAGCACGTGCACGTGCCAGGCCCTGGGTCGATCAAACACGGATTCTGGTGCCGGCTTCGGGATGATTGGTTCGGGCAGTTTGCCGCAGCCAGCGTGGCACGGAGCGGCGCGCATCGTGCGGGGCTTTGCATAATTTCGGGAGAAGGTCGGGAATATTAAACAGCCACGCCGTCCCCGTGTGACATGTCAAATTTCTGCATGCAGTTGACGTGGCTGTAATGGATGCGGTTTTATTATCCTCGAATGCCTTTACGAGCTGGCCGCCGCCGCCACCGCCGCTGGTGTGTGAGAGACTCGTGCACGTTAGTGACGATGTGTTTATAATTGTAAAAAGCGAGAGAGAGAGAGAAAAAACGGAAAACAAATTGTGGATATTGCTGTATTAGAAGCTCAAGACTCATAAGCCACCACGTGTCTTGTCGTGTATCGTGCAATGCATTGATAACTTTGAACCATATTGAGGGCCAGCTTGTTCGGTTCGGGAAATCGCTTAGCAAACGGTTTATCAGAGCTTTGTATAACCAAAGATCTTATAAGTGGCAATGCTACGAACCAGAATGTTAAATTTTTCTGTGAAAAATCGTTCGATTGAAGCAAGCTGTATAGAAATCCAGTGTTTACTGACTTTATTACAGTTTTGTTCACTTTTATTTTGACTGTTTTAGGTACTTACATTAGCAGAAGTGTTTGTAATTCCAATAAACCAATGTATTTTGGCTAAAACAACAAGCTTCGATATGTTATTTCAGGCTTATGTGAACCACTGAGCAAATTTAAAAAAAAAGTATTCTGTAACATACTCTAAATTATTATATACTGTTTTCATTTTCATCTACTTTGGTGTAACGACTTACATTAGACTTACATTAGAGATTGCTAGACTTACACTAGTATTTCTTCTGATGAACATATGACGTTATACCCCAAAGTTGCTAAGTTGAACCAGCGCATGTGTCGATTTTATTTAAAAATATAGCGGGTAAAATCTGAAATGTTAAAAAATTAGAAAGATAAAATTTTAGTGTAACAAGCGCCCATCAGCCAAGTACAAGCCAAAACCAATTTAAAAAACAGGTAACAGTGTGTTGCTAAGCGTAAAAGACGTATTGTGGACAAAGTTTCGATAATTCGATAAAGTTTTTTCCAAGAAACTTTGGTGTACGTGTTGTTGTTTGTTATTTATGCAAGATTTTCCATTTCTAAGATCATATTATTCAAACTATTTTATACAACAATTATCGTCTATACCACTGCATGCGGTCATTCGTTATGAGTAGGAATAACTATGGTAGCCGACTAGGGTTTCAGACAAAAAGAAAATAATAAGTAATAAAAAAATAATTTAATTTCAAAATACAAAGGTTAAGTGTCACTAAAGGTATGTATTTATAAGTGATACGGCCAGGTCAGTCTAGATGAAAAAATATACAAAAACCATAAATAACATATATTTTTTAAAAAGATCAGTAAAATGAACTACTTATATGGCTTTTTTATTAGACATCAAAATAATCATCCTTTCTTGCATATTTGACTAGAAATTCGAAATTATCAAAGAATTGCGTTGTGGCAGAAAAAAATAAAAGCAATAAATTAATTTTATTCGAGCGTAATAAACTCTGAGCTTTGAGAAGATACAGGACGGAATGGGAAACAAAATCTAAGCTAGGACCTTGTTCCGATTTATTGAAACAAGCCCTAGGTTTTTGTCTACGACCGTAACTTGGGAATAGGAACAGTTACTATGATAGAAACAACCTGAAAATTATGCTACTCAATTTTAAAAAATTGAAATGTTTAGTATAGATTACGGCCCTGTGCGAGAGGTCCTGTGCGCAAGTGCAAGGTCTTACATACCACAGGTTGTAGGTTCGAATCTAATCAGGACCGTCTCTACATTTGCAGTACCAGGCTGCGGATAAAGTCAACGGAAGCCATAAATGACAGAAATGAGGTTGTTGTGCCAAAAAAGAGAATAAGTCTAGACGAGAGTTTTCTCTCTATCGTTATTGCAAAGAAAATCTTGGTCTGCTTCGTACTTTGCAACAATTATACTCAAACTTTACACCTCCTTGTGAACCGTTTTCAATCGTTGATTTGTCTGCTCCAATCGATCTCAACCTCGCCAGCCCCACCTGATCGTGCGCAAAGTGAATTTGGGAGTGAAGTGGAGTGAACCGTGCGCGGATCCGGGCAGATAGTTGACCGAATAGTTATGGCAGATGAACATAATTAAAATGAAAATTCTTGTGCCACCCGCCCCAAGCGGCCGGCGGTGTCGCTGGCCGTGTAAACTGGCGCCGGCACCGGCACGAACCTTTCGCACGTTCTTCCGTGTATTATCATGTGACCCTCAGGCAGGGCGGTTGGTCTTGCCTGCACCGCAAAAGCCCGGCCGACCGGTTCGCTTATTGAGCGGTACCATCAACAGGGAAATAGTTTCTCGATGTAGTCGGGAAACAAACTTTTCCCTTCCATTTCCTTGTGTGTGTGTGTGAGTGTTTTTCAGCATCTCGTGGAGCTAATCGCCACGAAACCCAAACGCTAGTGCACTTGTTCCACTTCGGCCATGTTTTCATATTGCACCCCCGAGAGGGAGTCCGTGTCCGTGTCCGGGCTGGTTGGTTTGCAGCAGTCGTAGCAGCGGGATCGTGTCGCAACACGGAACACGGAACCCATTGCAGCGCTGCTGTATGTTTGTGCGCGCCGAGTGGACTGCTCGAAAGTTTATCAAGCAAAAAACACGCACACACCCACAGACTCCAACCACGGACGAAGGCGAATATCTGTCGATCCGTTTTACCTACCGGAAGCAAGGGAGACGCTGCAATCGTGTTTCGGCTGCGGTTCTCAACGCCCGGCATGCCTCGCCGGGTTTTCGTTGGTGGAAAATGAAGCGTTTTTCGTTGCGTCGAGTCGGTCGAAGGCGTGGACCGGGTCTGGGGGTTTTTTCCTAATCAAAATCCATCGCTATTCGAACCCGGGCAGGAATTTGAATCCATTCATCCGTCCACCACTCACCAGTGGTCCGTTGCGGGAAGTGGACAACACAGCGACAGAAAATAGCAGCAGCAAGAAAAGAAAAAAAAAACACACGAAAAGGAACATTGAATGCCGGCACATCCTCGAGCGATTCGGATTGGAGGCGGGATTCGACAATTTTTCGGTCGAGTCGGAAATCCTCAAGGGACGGTCTTCATCATCAAATAATTTCTACTTTCGGTTTTAAATTAATGCTGCCCCGTGTACAATGGCCCGTCCGGATCGGAACACGATAAGCCGCTTGTAGCAGTCGGTGGAATTCTGTTTTCTCTCTTTCTCTCTCTCTCTCTCTCGTTCGACCCAATGCTGGTGTGATTCGGTCGGCACATCCTTTATCGTCTCGGTTTGTTTTTTTTTTTGAGGAGTTTAGGACGCCAGCATGTTTTCCGGTGCTTGGCCCTTACGCCCTTGTGTCTTACGACGGCAGGCGTCCGGGGAAGATCAACAGAATAAATTAAAAGTGTCCTTCTTTTCTGCTGGTCGCTGCGCGCTGGGAAGATCGGGCGTATCTCTCGGATTAGCAAACATTGCGACAACTTCTGGAATTTATAATTAAAATTAATAATTTAACCGGCCCGGGCCTCGACCCGGGGTGCTTTGGTCGTTCTTTTTTCGCTCCTTTTTCTTCCAATTTCTTTCCCCGGCACTAGGCTCCCTCTATTTGTATGCGGGCGTTTCAATCATTTATTTGTTTATTTACCCATGGACTGTTAAATAGTGTGGGGGCAGCTGCCGTGAGCCACCCGGAATGGTTTTCGGGCGGAAGGTTAAACGGTAATCGGGAACGATGTTTGAGCTCCTTAGACGCTCCCAACGTGCGAGCGCCGCGTGGGATTGTAATTTGTTCCGCCCGCACGGGCTCACCCGTTCGCGATTTCGCGCGAAGCTGCTGAAATATTTACGCATTCGGCAATACGGTCGCTTAGCGGGCCGGGCACCGGTGGCACCGGAGGTTGTGGTTTTGCGTTTTTCGGGCAATTCTCGCAGGAGGTGTGAACTTGGGGTGGTAAATTTTGCATGCTCAGCTCGCCCTGGGAGCGTCGCAGAGCGTGGAAAGTTTGAGAGTGGGCAACTTTGTTTGCGCTGAGCGTTTCTCGCCCGTTTGTTCCTGCCAAAGTAGTCTGGCCACGCGCCATTCGGTTTGCTTTTATGGTGCCAAGTGAACAGTGGACGATGAGAATGGAATGGCGGTTGCAACATCGTAGGGTGCATTTACTGTCTTGTAAACGAGGAATTAGAATACATGACTAGATTATTGAGATCATATGTTTTTTTTTATAGGATATTTACTTATGACCTATACTCTTTGATTTGTTTTGCATTTTACTCATTACTTTCAATGTTTTGATTCAATGATTTTTCTTTGCCTATCTTCATGTACTATCTCATATTGATTCGGAGCAGTAAGTTTAAACAGTGAGTTCAGGTTGCTCAGTCGTTGAACTTCACTATTAAATAATAGCTCATTCTAAACATACTTAAGTTATAGTCAGATAGGTGTGAATTGGATTACCTATGAATAGAACCCGTCAGGCTATTTTCATCGCAAATGGTTCTAAGGCTTGGTTCATTTAGAAATGGGGCACTTTATTTCAATGATGGTGGCGCCCCCAGCGGACATTAATTGAATCTTTTGACAGCGTTTTGTTGACAGAAGTAAACAGATCAGTGTGTTCAATTTTTACGCAATTTCGTTAATTATCCACCGAGATATTCGTCATGCAAGAAGATAAACGAAAATTGATTGTGCACAGTCATCTGCATAATCCATCAGCGTCAACTCGGGAGCTCGGGAGCAAAACGGTTGAGTTTGCCTAAATCGACTGTTGCGCGAGTGATTAAAAGGTATAAGGAGACTCAGACGACTGTCCGTAAAGAGAAAACTAAGCGACGGAGCGATTGACTGCGATTGAGAGTCATTTGAAAAATCGAGGCTAATCATAACATCTCGGACTATGATTTGGCCAAAAATCTTATCGCTGACCGCTCTACTGTGCG
>KB672991.1:886468-898848 GCA_000349145.1 Anopheles dirus
TATAAGGTCTCATGATGGTCCAGTCATGTTTTGGCCAGATCTAGCCAGCTGCCATTATAGCAAGGACGTGTTGCAGTGGTACAAGGATAATGGAATAAAAGTCATACCAAAACCCCTGAATCCACCAAATTGTTCGTCCAATAGAGAGATACTGGGCAATAATGAAACAGAAATTGAAGAAAAAGGAAGCGGTAACTAAGGACATTGGACGAATGAAGAATTGGTGGAATTTAATGGCCAAAACAGTGACTGAAGCAGCTGTGCGCAGGTGGATGAGCAGTATCAACTGAAAAGCTCGAAAATTTCTTCGCCAAAATGACGAATTTTTTTTCATATATTTTTTATATGATATATAATTACCATTGTTTCATTCTAGCAATGTGTTTCAATTGAAATAATGGTTAAAAAGTTACACGGGTCACAAAGTACCCCATTTCTAAATGAACCAAGCTATAGTTTAATCATTCTCGTAATGACTGTTGTTACTTTTCATTAATCCCCACAAATATGGTGCTTATTTTTCCAAAGCAGCTATTGTGCGAAATTCTAATTATGCTGAAATGCACGGTTATAATTGGTTTTGATCTACATAGGATTGACAAACCCAGTTCACAGTGAGTTATACCAAGAGAATGAACCAGAAGTTGTCTAGAACGATGCAATCAAGCCAGTATATTTCTTCCAAAGAAATGTAATTGTTGCTATTATACCATCTGTAGCAAAACGTTCAAAAAAGATATATTTTTGGGCTTCTGTCGCAAAGGTAAAAAACTCAGTCTTTGATTTATGCACGATTTTTACGAAATTTGTGACCTTTTATCGGTTTTTGGCCTTCTCACTATCGCCGACACCGATTGCCGACAAATGTTGACATTAACACAGTGACTGCAATTGTCCACATAAACCGGGTTGTTTACAACACCGTCAGTAAGTAGCGTGAAAGAAGATTGGAGGCTAATTGAAATCCGTTCATATTGTGGCTTTGTGTGGACATGAAGTTATTCAGCTCTATTCTCTGTACTCCCTAACAAGTCATTAGAAATTTGAGTACAACAGACGATAGTTTCTGCTGATTGTATTTGAGTCTGGAAAATTCAATATTGCTTGCGCATCATTGTTCAACTTCTACGAATCAGAACATACGATTCTGTTCGTGGAATGTACCTTAGCATGCCTTTTAGCTCAAAATTAGCTATTAGTCATCAATTTCATCTAGCGCGTTTGATCTCGCTACATGTTCTGGTATGTCATGTATATGATGAAAAATATGTTCATTGTTTGAGCAGGAGTATCGTAGCTTTTATCAGGTAGTTTATAGTAGTTGGATATGCTCAAAGCGCTAACACAGATACTTCTGTTCATGTTGACGTTATCCATTCCAGTTGTGAGTCTTCATTTCCACAACATGCTACGCCATCACAATATTTGAAAATGCTCTTTGCACCGTAAATGTGTGCAAAACATATTTTATGGGATACAACATACTTGATTGCACGTCAGTTTATAACGTTCTCGACAAAAAAAAAACCTCACCCTATCTCATATGAAGCACGGTACAAGATGAAATGCGGCATATACCAACAAGCCACTATCTGCGATGAAAATCCACGCTCACCCAGCAATCTCGTAAACGCAATCCCGATCGGCGCTTCACTTTTTGTGTCCAACGGGCCCTAATCTTCTAAAACACTATATTCTGCGTTCGAACTTTCCACACAAAAGAACGTATCATATTGGGCGGCCGCTATTGCGCTGCTGGCGCAGCGTCCGGGACGGGCAACCACTTCAAACGCGGCGCACGCTCGTCAGCCCGGTTACAAGCCCCGGTCAAACATAATCACCTTTCGGCGGTTGGGCGATTTTTTTTTTTGCTGTTTGCACTGGATGCGACGCTGCGTCCAGCCTTTTTGCGAGCGCAACACAATCTCCTGCGTATATTGACACGCACTCACACTCTTGGCGGAGACACAATATGCCGATGGGCTGACCGTTTGATCCCACCTAAGTCACCGTGGCCGAGATGTGGCTTTTCGGTTGCTGGCTGCGCTACATCCGTACGGGAGTGGGGCGTTTTTTCGACTCACTTTGGAGTTAGACGTTCGATGCCGGACTCCAGCCTGGTCCAGTTAAACATGAAATAATCGATCGACTCGGCGCTGGTTAATGAAATTGGCGCATCCACGGCAGTTTGAAGTGAGAATAGGTCGCCTTGCTCGGCTACATGAGACGGCACTAAAAGACGAACTAAAGCTGGAAGGGCCTAAAAACAAAAACCATTGGCCTTAAACGGGGCAAAGAAAGACTGGTCATCAAATGGTCCAATCCACCGAACTTTCCACGGGAACGATAGGCCACAAATCGAACCGTACCGATGACTGGATCTTGCTGGAGTTTTTTTTTTGTCGGTTGTGCTTTCCTATACCCTCTACCTTCTACCCTCTACACTAAAAACAGGAATTTCTAGCCGTGTCGAGGCATAGCTGACAATATTCGAGCACCGAGCGGGTGAGCAGTTACGTGTTCGCTGATCATCGCGGCAGCACGGTCGTGCGGGACGGCAACTGGCAACACAAAAGGCAAACAATATTTTGCATGACATGATTTTCGAGCCCGGACGCAAACACGCACGGCCATGGCGGACGGGAGCAAGTAGGCGCAAAAAATCAAAACATGACATTAACCAGATAAAATATGGAAATCTGACCGAGGACCCTCCTTCGCTTGATCCATCGCAAAAGTGACCGGTGGCGGTGTTTTTTGGACACATTTTTGGAGCTCATACAAGCGCACACAGTGTCTACTGTTATTGTTGGGGCGTTCGATGTTCTTTTAATCCAATTGGGCAGTAAATTGCCTCAACAGTAAATTGCAAAAATTTATCCTGTGTGTTATTCCCAGCTTTCACACCCAGAAATGTGGCTTTTAATTGGAGATATACCCTATATTCGCTTTGTGTGTCATACGTACTCCAACACATGTCTGTTCTTTTGATAATTTGATTACAGCTCCTCTACTTGATGTTTTGAAAGGCGAATAGCATTCAGTCTTGACGCCACGAACCATTCAAATCAAATGTTTATATTTACATCAACCTGTGAATAGATAAAACATGTTTCCCAAAAATTACCCCAACTTTTTGAAATTTAACACAAAGTAAAACGAAACAATTTTCAATCTTTAAACAAATTAAAGATTACAAAATACCGAAAAAAGATAACCAACCAATTTTCTTACGAAAGCATAACAACCACAGGACGGATAATGTTGTGTTTGAAAATTAATCTGATCTTTTTATGTTACCAAAACTGCTCTAATAGTAATTTTATCATAAAATGAATTTTATTTGCAAATTAAAAAGCGTTAATAAAATAACCACAAAACCTGCTTATTTGAACAAAAAACCCACTTGGTCGATAAGTTTGTTACTAAAAGGAATACACAAAACTATAGTAACTATCTTCCTATTGTTTACTTCATACATGACAAATGTTTGTGGCAAAAAACATCGATTTCAAATCGTTGAAGAATCCAAAAATTCTTAAAACTAGCTTCATGTTTGAAGATTTTTTCAAATAAAAACAAAAAAATAACAAAAAGAGTTCATTTATGTTGGGAAGAGTTAGTATTTGTAGAACAATCTCTACACTACACTTTTCTTGATTTAATTTCAAATTTTATTTCTTGAAATATCTTTTTTAAATTAGGAATAGTAAAGTTGAAATGACTGGTATCTGGAAAAAAACATTATTTTGTATATTATATGCATTTGCGCTTATCATAATTCCCGGTACTGTGAAATAAAAAAAACTCTTTTAACATATCGGGCTTCACTGGGCCGTTTTCACCAAAAACTAAAACCCAACCGGTGTGAGACCGATCATTTTTTGTACGAAACGAGCCGCTTTTCACTTGTCTAAAATCCTTTTTTCCTCGTTCGGCACTCTATTCCAGTGCGCCTATTCGACAGACACACACACACACGCACGCAAACCCGGGCGTCGAAATTTGTGGTTGAGTATTTTCGGCCCGGGCGGGGGGTTTGGGTTTTCGAAGCAAAAAACACCGGAAAACCACCCTGGCTGAATATGTTCGCCGACGGTTAAGCCCCGCGCAGTGCCCCGGCGCGCCGAACGGGCCGGCCCCACGGGATTGACCGCTCGTTAAGTCCGCTCGAGCGGCAAAACCCCTTTTCCAAAACCGAGCTGTGGCTTTAGCGGCAACCCTGGGCGCGCGTGGGCCAGGAAGCCAACGCCACCACGAACGAACCTATCGATGACACGGGATGTTGATCCGCTGCGAAAAGCCCGTCCGGTGGTGGTGGTGGTGGTGGTGGTGGTGGTGAGCATGAATGTTCATGTTTTTCTCGCTCCCCTTTTTTGGCGTTTGTTGTTGCGCTGGCTTGTGGCATCCTTTATTTTGCCTTATACACAAATCCCGAATCCTGATCAGCCTCGTACCAAAACCTCATCCAGATCCCGCGGGCGGAATGGACCTAATGATCGACGTTGGCAAGCCTGACGGGGGGGAGGGGAGGGCGCCCGGTGGTGACGATGATGATAATGTCGAAGCCGAATGTGAAAACAAAACGTTGCTTTTGTCGCCGACGAGCCGGTTCTGTTTCGTGCAAACGGAAACAAGTGGATGGCGGTGGCCGGAATAAAAACTCTCAAATCCGGTTCCAACCGAGCGCCTTTGATCAATGTTTGTATGTGTGTGTGTGTATGTATGTTTTACGGGGAAAGGGTGAGAAAAACCTCCACCATAGAATATAATGATGAGCGAACGACAAACCACCCCTTCTGCCGCGGGGGTTAGAGCAAACCCGTCGACCGGTTCACTGATCACTGTTTACGGTGCACAAATGGGAAAACAAACTTTTCCATCGTGTCCGCGAACATGGCGTGCTTGTGCCGTAAATTTGCTTTGTTTTCTGCGTTTTTGTGCTCGCAAACTGCTCTTCAGTGTGTTCGTGTGTGCGTATGTTATCACCACCTGGACCACCTCCGGCGAATACCAGCGTTTGGCCGGTTTCGTACTATCGACTACTGTACTGTAACTATTTTGTGGGGAATTTATGAGCGGATCGGAAAAAAAGTGCGTCACAAGCTGCAACGTTGCCGACAGCGCATAATCCCCTCTGTTCGATGTGCCCCGCTGTGCCATTGTTTTCCTTCTTCTCTTTGGCACCGGCACCGTTTAATGCATGATGCCGACATAATTAGTTTAACGCGTGAAGCGTTGTTATGCGTAATTTTATAATCTTTTTTTTGTTGTTGCTGCGGTTTATCAAAAGCAAAGCCGGCACACATCAACGAGTGAATTGATATTTTATGGACGGAAAGAATGAATTATACTGGTGATTTGGTTTCGTGTGGTGTTTTTTTTTCTTCTCCTCTGGGGGAGTTTTTTTTTGTTGCTATTGCTGTTTCGCTAGCATGTGTGCAGATCAAGCATTATCGATGTTAAATTAATCTGGCATAATAAACCGCTTAACCGGGGGTGTGGGTTGAAAGTGTGGCATTTATTGCATTAGGTTTTATAGATTTTCACGGGAAAATCCAGCGTTAGAGTACCATTTTTTTCAAACAAATTGTTTATTCGTGGAATAAGTGTTTTGTGCGAAACATATGTAATGAAGCAATTGGTTCATATTCAGCCATAGAGATTAATTCCCAAAAAAAAATATAAAATAATACACCAGCAATGAGGCCAGACCGATGTTCAATAGAAAAATCGCTTTTGCCAAGCATGTTTCAGAGTACAAAATTACTAGTGATAGTGGTTAAAAAATACTGCAAAAATGTTTAAAAATATCTGTTAACTGTTTATTAAAACTTAATTTAAAAAAGGATTGATATTTAAATAAATGCATTTTGTTCTACTAAATTGATATTTGAATAACAATTGATTCATCAGAAAGCTTTTGGGCTCCATTATAACAGCTGAGACAAAGTTTTCCTTTGCAATCAAGAAAACCAACTGTATTTTAGTGTTTTCTTTTCAACATTATTCGCAAACTATCGCGTTTTTTTGCGTCATGCCTACCCTCTAACGACTTGCCCTACTGATTTAAACCAGTTAACCGGTTTGCTCAAGCCAACAAAACTTTTAGCCTCTTAGCGATATTTTTTATGCCACGCTTGTTTACTTTTATGTATAAACACTTAACAAAAACGAAGCTTGTTTCTACCTCTAACAAGTTTTGTTTTAAACACTGGGCGCCTCCATTTGATTAATAAAATTGCCAAAATGCTTAAGTAAAATTAAGATGTTATAATGCATTTAAGAAAAAAACATCAAAAGTGTAGATGGACTAATGAAAAAAAGATTAAGCGTGAAATATTCAAACAGTTTCGGAAAAAATATTAAGTGTTTATTTATCAGTCATTTATTGGTTTTTTAATATGTGCAATATGAACATAAAATAGAAGTAATACATTATATCATTAATATAAGTACGATTTTGTTGCGTATCGCAAAAAGTTACGCAGTCGATAAAACCTAGGATAAGATAAAAACAATCAGGAATGTGCAGCAACACATTATCGCGGTGCGAAAGTTGTGAAAGCTTTACTCACCTTTCTCGCTAATAACAATCTAAACGTTGTAACTCAAAAACTATCACCTCATTCGTTTATCCTCCTCGCACACACACGGACACACACATAAAAAACTTAGTATTTTATTTGCCGTCGATCACATACATCGTATCGAGAGAAGAAACTATCTTCCCACCTCTAGGAAACATCTTTCTGCGAAAGAGAAGAAAAAAAGCACACACACAGAATCCTCCTTCATCAAAAACTTTCTACGTCACGGGCAGTATTTTTAAACGGTACTTTCTCTTTCTCTCTCTCTCTCTCTCTCTCTCTTTCTCTCGCTCTCTCTCTCGTTCGAGCACGCCAACCGACGTGGCGGGAAGATGGGCAAGCAACATCGGAGTGATAAATCTTTTAAACAAACTACGCTGATTTAATACCTTACTGGAAAGAAGGGAGTAGCGAAAGGAGACAGAAACATAAAAACCCCCCCTCCCGGCATCGTAACCAACGAATCGCATTAGTGAGAGAGAAAATAAATCCGCTCGAAACAATGACGCCGGCAGGTGGGAAAGTTCGTGGTGGCCATGGCCAGCGTCACGGGCGAATCGTGAATAACCCCCCTCACCCATCCCGCTTTCAATCGATGCCAGCCCGGGTGGTGGGCTGATGCGACACCAGTCAAAGATAAGACCGCCCGAGCGACGGGCGACGGGCGCCGAAGTTTCAATAAGCTGCTTTTCTTGCCGGGCGCGAAGCTGGGTGGGTGGGTGGGTGGGAAACTTCTTACAAAATGAAAGCAATGACGCGCGGACGGGCGGCCTGGCGGGCGGCCGTCGCAGCATCGGATGCATCGGTCGTCTTTAAAGTGAAAACTTTTAATGGATTTAGAAAGTTTGCATCATTTTAGCTCTATCATCATTATCGCCATCCTTTCGCCTTCCGCTTTCCGCGTTTTCTAAGCTCATCAGTGCGGCCAGTGAGGACGCGGGCGAGGATGACACGGGCCAGGGATGTTGCGATAGCATCGAGAGACACGCTGCCGGGCCCTGCTCTGCATACGCGACGCTGGTATGCACCGCTGGTCGTGGTAGGGGGGTGCGGATCATTACGCCCCATCCTTCCCGGCCAGCTTCAGCAGCCGCGGCGCAAACGTTCTGTTAAAGAGAAAAGTTGCCATTCGGAAAAGTTGCTTTCGGTGGAATTCAAAAATCAACTGCTACTGGTTTCCCGTCGCTACACGATCACTATCAGACAGGACGGCTGGTTGGTTGAGCCACTGGCCCTGGTTTGCTGTTATGATAGCGTTTTGGTTGGCCCGCAAAAACACACACACACACACCCTGTGGAGAGTTGGCTCACTGGTAAACCAGCTTCCGAGTACTTTACCAGCCGAGCAATCCACCCGACCACCCAACCGTGAATGTTGCAGCGCCGGAGCACACGGCGGATAAGCATACGGAATGAGAAGGAACCATCTGCTTAGTGCCTTTTGTTTACTCTTCGCCCCCACGCCGAAGCCGAAACCCCGAAAGAAGCGAGGAATTTTCAACTATTTATGCAGGAATTACAGCGCAAACTTATTCCGCTCGCAATTTCTACCCATCCCGCCGTGGGCAGCAGCAGCATTCGGTCAAGCGGGCTGTTCGGGTGGTTTTGGCCGCCCGGGGGGGAGGCTGAGTGTTTTGTATGTTTTCTTCCCGCTGGAAGCCCGTGTCTGAAGGCGTGCACGGAACGGGGCCGGGGTTGCAAAATGCAAAGTTAAGTCCGTCCGAAAACTCCCAAAGTTATTTGGTTTCCCCAGCCCGTTCCCGGGCCGAAAGCAGCTGGCACGCGGATCGGTCGAAAGATGCTGCCGGACGCGGGAGGGAAAACTATCGGAAATATTCAGCGCTGCTGCCTGATTATGCTCGTGCCGAACGCCGGCAGCCGTGCAATTCCGAGCGTCGTCGTCGATAGTCTCGGCGCTGCGGAAACGTTGCGCTTTAAATATTTATTCATTCCTCATGCATCATTCAGCTGCAACGGACCGGGTCCCGGTTGGCTGAGTGTAACGCTACGGGGATTGGGATACAAACAAAAGCAGTTTTGCCTTGTGCGCACCTGAACGTGGACGTGGGCGCTTTGATTTTTGCGGCCGCTGGCCGTGAACGCGCGCGCGTAATGGTGCAAATTTACGGATTTCTGCACCGTGCGCGCAGTTTTTATTTCGCTAAACTGTGAATGCGTTGGGCGAAAGGGGGGGGGGGTGGAGAAAGAAATATTAATGGATTCGTGCACGGTGGGGTTTGCTGTGCCGTTCGTGATGTTGCGATTGTCTGTAGCAGACATTTACAAAGCGGAAATCTGGTCAGATTGAAGCATAGTGTAGCTTTTTTTCAAAAAAGGATAATATACTAAACAGATGCATCAAGTGGGTTTGTTGGCATGCAGCTTAATTTGGATTTTTAAATTTAAGTAAACAAGATTTAGTACTTTAACTTTTATTTAATAATAAGTAGGAAAAAATTAAACCATTACCATATGTTCGACTACAAAGTTTCGGATATTTTCGGATATTTATGCTGAAAGTAAGTACCAACCGTTGTTTGCAGCAGAATAGCCTGAATCAGAGAGCGATGAGAGGCCATATTTATTCAGTTTAAGTGAGTGACGCCGGTGACACTCAGTTGACCACTCACCTTTTTTGCGATGCAGTATTAGATCCAGTATTAGATGCTGCGATGCTGCATCTAGAGCAGTTTCGATCTAGATCAGAAGTAAGTTAAATGAATCATCATTCCGACATCAGCAATGTTAAAATCAACAACAAAGCGAATTTGTCTTTCCGTAATAACTGCTAGTAGTTAAAAACGCGCAATTGTGCTGCATTCATTTGACATGCAAATGGTAAATCATTTACTTTTTTTTGTCTTAAATTATTTATGCCAATTTAGTTGTTATGTATTATATGTATGTAAGAAAAAGAGAGACGGGACACTTCTAGGAATGAGGCTTCAGCGCTTTATTATAACTGTGTACTGTGCGACGGTTGGCTATTTTTACTTCTGACCACTAGCTATTTCGGGACATCCGTTTATATAGGCTCTTTCGTGAGCACAGGGTGATTCTTCCGTTAAGGATTTTCAACTTTCTTACATGTATGTCAATTAGATCATTATTTGTAAAGTCGTAATATTATATGAAAAAAATAATAAATTCCATTACCATTATGTTTTATTTATTTATTAACTAATCGTAGTCGAAATTGAGAACACTTTCCAACACTAGATGATATAGCATTGCATAGAACGCTATATGTAATAGATTTTTTTTGCTGACATTGACATGTTTAAAACAGCATTTACTCAACATTACCACTTTTCCAAGCGTGATAAAATCACAAAAATCTTACGCAACCATGGTATTAATGTGTTGTCAAGATATCTACAATGACAGTTAAATAAATTTATAAGTTGAATAAAAATTGAATTTAAATTGAAATTTATTTAGAAAACATTGAATCTATCGTGCTGAAATAACTGCTTGGTCTGAAATAAACCCCATTTTTGTGTGTAAGCAGAAAATGTACCGTCAAAAACCTATTGAAAGACGTGAAACATGTCAAAATAATTAAAAATTTTACTGTCCGAGGACTATTTGCGATGAGGGGCTCATCGAATAAAGCTGAATGTTCATTCAAAATGGAACCGGAACCGGTTGAAAGTGATTTAAAAAAATACTTTTAATAAGCTATTACAGAGATATTCACTTGCGTTGACCCCTACATAGCTACTGGGAACAAGTACTTTGCTTGCAAAGAAGCTCGCCGGCTATTATATGAAAATAAATGATAGAGAAAAAAAATCGGTAGAACAGATGGTTCATATTAAATTTATGCTGTTAATGTTTCAAACTTATTACCAGTTACAAGAATCTGTTAGTCGTTTGTGTGACAACCTAACTGCACCAGGGATTGCAAAACACACCCACACAAAGAGATCAAAGTATCGTATCTGTACAGCACGAACAAATGATTCGTTCACAGTATTGAACGAGCGGCTGTACCAGCTTCAAATGATTCAGCGACTTTCGTGTCTTTGTGGACGGTACGTGTGCAACGATTGGTATAGTCCGATCAAAATTACATTTTCCCGTATCCTGCCAGTGTGCATGATACCTGCAGGGCGTCCGATATCGAGTAGAGCTCACCAGAGAGAGAGAGAGAGAGAGAGAGAAAAAAAAAGGAAGCATGTTTCACATTTAATACGCTTTGCGCTTGCCACTTCGACCACTTGAATGTTTAAAAATGCATCAGATTCAATTACTATTCATCGTCCAGTTGCTTTTACGGTGGTCTTGCTGCTGTTGGCCGTGTCCACCGGGCGTGCTCGTGTTTGCTTGTGCGACTGTCACCATCCGCTCGCGTACAGCCGCGTCGAAATGTCTTGGAAAAATAAACCCGCTGGGAAACGGTTGTTCTCCTCCTCCATCTCACCCAGACCATATTGCACCGAAACAAGGCGCTGTGGCGCTTGCTCACGGTGGTACGTGTCAGCGAAGAAAGAACGTACCCTGTCCAGAAGCGCCGGAACGACGAAAGCATCCGTAAGGAAATTATTCATTCCCAACCCGGTGCTCCGATGCAGGCGTTGCTGGTCTGCCAACGTCTGCAACCGGGACCAGCCCGATCCCTGTTCCTTGTTGAATGATTTTTACACCCCGGCAAACGAAGGCCGGGAGACAGATTGTTGCCGTGTAGCTTTGTGGCAGCAGGGTTAAGTTTTCCCCCGGGCGCGGTCCGTGCAAGTCACGACGCCGTCCCGAGACGCTTGTTTGTGCCCGTGGGGTGACGGCATCTTTGACAGCCTGAACTACTCCGCCGCTCTCCGGCAAAAGTAACTCCGTCCGTTCGGGATCGGGGCCACCCTCAAACACACCGTTACGAGGCACTTTTCTTCCTGCCGTTCCGCCAGCCCGAATGCGCTTGTCAGCGTCGCGGCTGGGAAATAAAAAACTCCCGCTCCACGCCCGGCACAGTACGGCACGAGTCAGCGCGCCTGATCCGGTGCGGATGCAACATCCGGTGCCACTAATAACAAACAGCGAGCGAGCGTGTACAATTCCCTGCCAACTCACCCTCGCCGTAAGCACAATAGTTGTTGTGTTACAGCAAGATTCTACCGTAAGAAATTGATTTCTTGCTACTTGCGCCACGCGTTCTTCCCATCCCTCTCGCGCTCATAAAGGGACAGGTAATGGTGGGCCGGATGCCGGTCCCATTGATCGACCTGCACCTACAAACGCTTATAACGCCCAACCCACGCGAACCGAGATGACACACGTGACAAACGGCATGGATTTGTGATTTGCAAATGGTGAATCTGGTGAAATGGTGAATCTCTTCGGAAAACCATTTGTCATGGAGCGACACCGATCCTTTCGCGCTCGAGGAATCGCTCCGTTGGAAGTGGAGTGCATTGTGTATCGTGGAGTCCTCTTTTCCGGTGAGTCATCGTGGTAGGGCGCACGGAGCAGAGCATTTTCACTTAGACGTCGCTTTAATGAAACTTTTCCGGAGGCATTTGCTCAAGGGTTAATGTGGCCGACAAAAGGATTCACAATGAATGTGTTGCACGGTTGAATAAAGGAGCAAGTGTTTCAATTCATTTGCACGTAACGCAGTTCAATCTGATGTTATAATTAAAATATTGTCTTGTGTAGAGCTCAACCATTCTACACTCAATTATTGTATTAATATGAACATACCCACTAGAAAAATGAAATTGATTTCTCGATCGACTCCGACTCCGACTCCGACTCCGACTCCGACTCCGACTCCGACTCCGACTCCGACTCCGA
>KB672991.1:898953-938591 GCA_000349145.1 Anopheles dirus
GGATGGAGTTTAATTATTTCTCTCTTCTTATTTTATTTATTTTCAGGGATTATCTTGCGTTGTCGGGTGCGTGAGCACATACCCCCCTACCGAAGTAGTACTGCTTCGTAGCATCCCAGTAGGGTGGGGATCCCGATCGGAGGTGGGTTGTTAGTTAGGGTCCCCTCAGTCTCAGGCCGCCTTCTGTGGCTAGGGACCGTTGAATCCCACACTACCCTCTGGCAGGGTGCCTGGTGGCAGGTTTTCCCCCTCCGTGATAAAAAAAAAAAAAAAAAGTATTCAATACCGATTATGTACAGTTGAACCTCAAACTAACGACGGCGCCATGTTGCGTGAGGCTTATTTGTCTTTCCGTCTGCCCTGGAATGTTTATTCAGCGTGCTTGTTTCGCTGCAATCAATAATCACATCCCACCGAATGACATCGCAGCTTGTTTCCCGTCCCATGCACTCAACCGATTTTTATTGTTTTGCATCGTCATCGGCATGTTCCTGCTTTTTTTTCGTTGTTGCGCCCCGTACTAATAGCAGCAGCTAGTGCTTCTTGGAACACAGCAATTGGTACCCGGGGTTGGCAAGAGCGGTGGCTCGAGTGTATCATTCGATTCGAGCATTATGAGCGATGAGTAAGCAGCTCCATTCCAGCACGGCTGACGGGCGAGTAACATAAATCGCACCGACAGCCTTTTACCGTGACGTGGCAGACGGATGGAGTGGTTTTTCTCGTCAAGCATTCATTAACTATTTTTTATGCTTGTCTTTGTTTTTCTCCTTGTTGAATTATCATTTGTCTCAGGCGGAAGCTAAAAAAAAAGAAAGAGAATTAGTACAGCGTAACAGGATGAGAGCGGCAATGGGTAAACGCAAACGGAAAGCAATAAGAAAAAACAAAACGCCCGAAAGGATACTGCTCAAGTCAAATAGCAAATTGAAAACTGCTGTCAGTGCCGGTTAATCCCCTCCCCGTGTTGTTGGTGAACTGATTTCCTTCCGGAGGTCCATTAATAATTTCCACCGCGGCTGTTTAGCCCGCTTTCTCGGCGAGCGGGCCTTCGCTTGTCATGGCCAGCCAGTTCAGGGTGAGTTAAGGCAAAAGCTTGTTTTTTGTTCAAGCTGTTTCCACCATCGTCCAGCAGCGCTGAGCTGACCGGAACACGGAGATTACCAGACGCGACGTGCACTTTTGAATAATAATCTAACGCTTTTTTAGCCTCGACGATCAATAAATTGGCCTTTTTGCCTGTCCCTGACGAAGGTCGACCGTAGCAGGGGTGTGCCAAACGGGGCCAAAAAGTTTCACGAGACGAACACAATTCAAAACCACAAATGAATGGTGAAATATGGCGCCGAAGCAAGCGCGGAAAAGAATGGCTCGCGGACAAAAGTCACTTCAGCATATTCTCCGCGCTTATCTGCGCGGCGCACAATGATGATCCCACTATTCATAAGAATTACTTCCTGCGTCGCTCATCTCATTATCGGCTGATGGAAGCGCACGGTGGAAGGAAGGCAAAAGAAAAAAAAAGCTACTACGAAGCCACATCCTTTTTTTCCCCCGCGAACGTGCAAGATGAAGTTGAAAATTAAAGAAATTTATGCACTTTTCCAGTGCATTTGACGCAGTACGAGGGAACGACCGAGACAAGCTAATGGGGCTCGATGCGATTGGGGTTTAGTTAAAAGAAACCAAAGCGAGGGCCACCGCCGGCAGCGAATGGAAGAAACGTTGGGAAAATTTAGTGACTGCAAAAGTTTGCACCCTTTTGCGAGGGGCGTACGGACGTTGGGCTGAGAGTTTCCGACTATTTCCAAGCTCCCCGGAGGCTCACGGATTTTTGGCATCGAACTAGGGGTTTTTTTTATTCGCTTCGGAGAGCCAAGGGTTGGTAGTGTGTGTCTGTTTTTTATAACTTCATCTCCCTCTGTTCTCGAACAATTAAAATGAATTGCAGACCGATTGCATAGAAATGCGTTCCTAGTTGGCGTACAATCGAGTGCGCCTATTGTTTCAGCTCCGTTCGCTGCACGTTCACAGTGGAGCTAGAAACCCCCACCCATACCGGAACCAAATCAACCGAAGATCAGACAAACGCCAGAGGCCAGCGAGGCCGAACTAACCGAGCACTACCGGAGAACGCAACGGAATGTTCGGCGTTTTTATTTCCTTCAACCCAACTCCCCGAAGCGTTTTTCTCCCGCCACTGCGAGTGGAAGAATTTCCCGGAAACCGAAGCGAAATGAAAGTGGCAAAAGAAACATTTTCCCACATTCAACACAGCGTAAAATATAGAAGAAAAAAAGGCTGTACTCTTCTCCATCCCGGGCTGTGCTGCTCCGTTCCATAGCTCATTCAATTACCGCCGGCGGAAATAGTTAAATTGCAGCGATGGTAGAGCGAATTGCAGTGAAAAGAACCAACTCCGCACCATCCGCGTCACACAGTCAAAGAGAAATTCAATTCCACTCAACAAAAAAAAAACACGGTGGTAAGAAACCGAATTGAAAGCAGTCGTTTCTGCTGTGCAAGAAACCTACGGCCCAGCTCTACCTGCTCCCGGCAAGCTGTTAATTAATATTGAACAGCTCGCTTTTTGATGTTTCAATTCCGTTGGGCGGGAGGCTAAAAAGAACAACCTCCGCACCGAAATCGAAGAATCGATGGCGAGCCTTCTAATGGAAAATCCCGTGCCTCGGCGTGCCCTACCCTACCGTGCACGGCGCGTTCGGTTTGGGGCGTTCCGTGCGAATGGTGATGGCCGATAGTTTTCTGGTTTTAATGCAAATTAAATAATGCATAGAAGCTCATCGATGTAGATTGAATTCCGATTGTTCGGCTCGGGTAGCGGGGGGTGGTTGGGAGCGGAGCATTTAAATTAAATAACACTGGAAACATTTTTAGCACACCACGGGCTGCAAATTAATGCGGTGCTGATGGAAATTGGCACGGAGCGTAAATGAGTTAAGGCGGTGAAAAGAGCAGGTACGTCATGGAGATGAACAAAGTGCTTCTATTGAATTGGATAAGATATAAAACGAAAGAAAAAAATGCCTATTCATTTTCATTGCATAAGTGTATTTTAACAAAATCAATCGATAAAATCAATCGATAAAAGATCAAACTAAGATACGAAAAATCTTCATATGTGAATGTTTTTTTTTAAATTTTTCACATATTTAAAAAATCATATTTTTAAATAAATTTTGTAAGTAAGCCTTCACTTTCATTAAATTATGTTAAAGAAAATTAGTTTCAAAAGATAAGGTTGTTATGAAAAAGTTGTTTGTCAACCATCCTCCATCCCGTTCTATACCCCCTCCCATAATCTTCGTTCCCGTGATCCCCTGTATCTGCCTCGTCGTCGCACGCAGCATGGACACAACGAACCTCTTCTTGTTTGTATGCGCTGTTTTAATTCTTATTTTTCTTGCTTTGATTTCAATTCCTCTCTAGCTTCTTTCCGTTCACATCTCTCGTCCTCTTGATCTTAATTTCACTTTCTTTTTTTCCCTTCTCTTTAGTCCCTCTCTCCTCTCACCCTTACGGTTCTCGGTTTTAAAGCTTGTAAGTTTCTTAATTTTTGTTATGTTAGTTTTTAAGATATATATGTATATATTCATATTTATATATATATATATGTATATTTTAAAGTTGTGAGTTTAGCCCATAGGCAGATCACTAAATAAAGCAAACAAACAAAAAAACAAACACATAACGTTTAATATACTTAAAACATATCCTTTACAAAAGCGTTTTTTTAATCAGTTCTTAGAAGCTAAGATAATTATTTTCTATAATTGAGACCACGTTCACAAAAAGCCAATTAGTTAAGCATCGTTCAAGGTACATTAAAACTCGTTTTGAAAAAAGAATGGAAAATAAAAATATTTCGTAAATAAAGAAATAACATTCACGGAATTCTCATGTTGTGTAACTGTTCCTCGCATTCTACAAACGGAGTGAATTTGGCAACTGAATGAATGAATATGAATGTTCAATAAAAAAAAAGTTTCTTGAATATTTTGTAATTTCCAAGGATAAATGAACCTCCCAGAATGAATATATCTCCAACCAAAGATTCATGAATGTTCATACATTTGTGAGGCACATTTCCCGTGTAATGTGCTTATACTTAATTCATATTCGATCGCAGTAAAACAACTTCTGGATCGTTTGCTATGCATACATGCATACATATCCACCGTGATCGTTTCAAGTATAAGATACTTCAGCACACGATTGTACGTAACTATGTATGTCACAATGAATCTGCCTAAATCGTTGCAATCGTTTTGAAGATTCGTGCATTTTTAGGGATTTTTTACTTAATTGAATAATTCATTCTGAATGATTCCCCATTGAAAGATTGAAGAATCGGAATTTTGTTGAAAGTTTTTTAAGGCACAGCACTAGCCAATATTCCAACAGCTCGAGACACTATAGTTGACAGCTGTTGTAGTATAGAGGTAGTAGGATTGCGTTGTTCAATAACAACCAGCGTTACAAAACGACTATTAATTTCACTTGAATAGCCTCGAGTTCTTTTCTATTCTCCTTAGTACATGGACAACATACAGCTATACAATGTTCAACAAAACGATCTAACGAGTAAACGAGGTCGTCAATGTTTCGAGTTAGTAAACGCATCAATCCTTGAACTCTGTATAAGCAGCTGATATCTTTGTTGGTATTGGTCAAGTAGAACAAAAATTTCATGCATTTTTGTTGCTATGCTAACACAGACACATCGTTAACAGGAGCTGAGTTTATATATGATAGGCCTAGAAAATCTATCCTTTAATATTTTTTTCAGTGATACAGCGCAAGATATCGTACTAAAGTTAGTGAAGATAAACATGGTAAAGCAAAATTCCAAAGACAAGAGCCGCGAACTACGTGAAAGGACATTTGCTTGTGAGGATTTAAAAAAAAAAACACAACATGTACAAAACCACGAGTCAAGTTTGTCACATCCTGCTGCCGAACGTTTAAAACCACATTGCATCCACACAAGCCAAATACACGGCAACAATTACGATACATCAACACAGAGTAATACGAACACAAATTACCTCTCAGACCTATTTGCAAATGGAACCTGACAGCCGGTCTCATTTGACTATTTGTGTCATTTCATGCGAACAGATTAAATGGTATTTTTAGCATTTCCCATTTACCTGCGGACCGATGTTGGCACGCCGACCATCCAAAAACTCTTTCGTCCGCGGTGCTGCATAATGTTATTTGCCTTCAGCCGTCTGCTGTGCAGCCGGGTGAAAATGGCAACCCACCAAACAAAAAAAAAATGTGGAAAGAAATCAAAGCCCGGAAAATCAGCACTCCGTCCGTGTCGGTGACGTGCCTTATCTGTGTCGCGCCGGTCTGCACTCGCAATGGTTGCGATTGTTGACAGATTTCGCAACCGGCACTCCCAACGTAAGGTCAGCCCGCGGAGGCTGTTGCCATGGGCAGCTGTGCGCGATGGGTTCGTTAAGCAGTGCAATCCATCATGCCCGCCAGCTGCCAGCGCGCCGGTTTCTCGCTGCGGGATGGATTATTTTGTGAAAATCATCATCTTTTCTGATTAAGTTCTTCCGCCATGGTTGGTGGAGACTGCTGCACGCGTTGCTTCACGGACGATCCATTTTAATTAGCTATGTGACATGCGTCCAGCGGACGAGCTGCACTGTGTCATTTTATTTCCCTCTTTTGATGTGTTAAATTTGGTAGGAATTGAAATGATTTGCATGCGGGGTTTTGTGTTTGTTTGGCGGAAAAGAATATTAAAACCGAAAGCCGTGTTAAACAACTTTTATATTTAAAAATCAACCCCTCTGCGCACTTCGTATGGTCTGCACATTTGCAGTAAAGCTTCCAGCTGCACATCTGTTCTCGTGACGTGTGCATCAGGGCACCATGTCTGCTTTCAATCGCCATTAATCGCCTCGGGCAGCAGGCGAAAGCGGTTTTCCAAGGCGGTCAAGCGCGCGTTCGCTACCACGTTTTGATCCAAAGAAATCTCAACCTCCCGCCATTTATCTGCAGCCATTTACGCCCGGACAGTGGGATGGTGCGCGGGCCTCACTCCAGCCGGGCCGGTGAAATGCACGTTTAAGAACAAAGTTATGCCACCGTGCGCATGCATTTCCATCGCCATTGTCGTACCAGCGCCATCGCCTGCGGTCCAGCACGGTACGATTCGAAGAAACTGCTCGTCCAAGCGACGACCGGTGTCCAGCGTTTGGCTTCTTTTGTGTGGTTGCTCGCACACTCGCACCCTCACACACACACACCAAGCACACGTACGAGATCGAGAAGTTATCCGTTAGCTGACCCAACCGCTGTCAACAAGGGTCAGAGCATGGTCGGCACGGTGGGAGACCGGAGCGAAGACAACACTGCCGAGATTTATGCGCCCGGGTACGTTCGTCCCGGGGGCCAAAGGAGGAAAGTCGGCCAGCCGTGGTCGGACAAATGGATTGAGCGTACGCCGGCCACCGGTCGAGAGCACACTTGCAGTAGCAGCAGTGCTGCAGCCCGCCATCCATCCACGGGCTAGCAAGTGTTGCGCACATTTATATAAACCGGTCGCCACGGTTGCATGCGTTCGGAGAGATTGGTTCGTTTGGAGGTGATTTCGGATAAAGCAGCTGTTACTTAGTGCTCCCCACTCCTGCTTTAAGCCCGGCGAAGTTTGACAGTTTCTTCGCCGACCGGTGAAATGTATGCTCGGGAAGAAGTTTTATAAGCGCACTGACGAAACCCACGTCGGATGGATATTCTTTCCTTTGCGAAACAGAAAGGTTGATAGTTAAAATATTACACGCAGAGAATCGGGCTTACAAAAATTGATGTTATTATCAAATATTTCTTGATAAGAGATTTGTTTCTCGATTTTTTATGAAAGATACCCGTACAATGTTTATGTGTTCTATATGACTTCCTTGTAAGCATGTAGTACATTTTGGCAATGTTTGTTGCACAAGTTGTGTTCTCTGTTTTAGTCAGTTGTCATTAAAATATTCGAGATTTTATTATATATTTTTTTCTGCAAAGCGTTTTATAGTACATCTACAAACCAATATTAATACAACGCTTCAAAAAGCTGTTTAGGCATTTTAATCGTCACGGATTATATAGGTGGATGCAATTTTGTTGTTGATAAGTGTTGTGTTAACATATTCCTTAAACATTCTCTTCATATTGCACTGTATTTTCATTTACTTTCATTTGTAAAATGAGTAAGGACAGCCGTATTTGCAATTAGATCTGTTTGTTTTTCGAATTTTAATATGTTCCTGCTGTTTTTTCTCAAATCTAATCTTTGTAACATAGCATTTATGATTGTAACAAAGGGGACTAGCAGGCAAAATTTGCACAATTTAACCATTCCACATTTATTTTCCACAGAGCTACGAATGTTCGTTGTTGTTAGTGGTATGCGATGAGAACGTCACTAGGGGTCTCCGATTTAGTAATACACATTCTATGGACACCGTTTATCAGCTACCCTTTTAAACACTGTTCCATTTGAAAATTATAACATAAAAAGAAAAAGGATGAAGCAAGACGTTTTCAGCGAAAATGCTAGGAAAATGTTATGTATGCGTTAAGATTTCGACAATGCAGAGAACTCTCCTTACGTAAGGGTCGATTATGAAATTCAAACGGAAAAAACTCTAACAAAACCTATGTGTTAAAACGGAAAATAATTGAAGTTAGGTATTTCTTACAAACTTGAGTGATTGAGACATGGTTTATAGAATGTTTAATCATGATAAAATTCGTATTTGGATTTTAGTTTTGCATTAAGTTTGAAACTACAGTGCACTGAAAATTCTCGGTTTCCGTTAGTCTCTTCCGTTTGAGTTTCATAACAGACCCTATAGTAGATCTCTTTTTTGCTTTGACTCTAACCACTCAATACAACGATTCCCTCTTCTAGTGACTTGCCACGTAACACCCTGACAATCATTCCCTCGTTTTTAATTAATCCAAATTTGTGAACGCGGTGTTGCGAGAAACCTTCTTAAATCGAAGAAATTCCATCCACAATGCAACCCAAATCCACTGTGTCGTACATAAATGCATTCTCAATTGCAAAACCGTCGAGCTGCGGGACCAGACCTGGCACCTGTGTAGGAAACGAGAAAAAAACGAAAACAAAACAACGCTCCACCGGTGCGCACTAAAAGGAAAGCTTATTTGTACCGGAGGTTTTCCCGCTCCACGCCCGGGTGCATCTATTTTCTTTATCGCAACCAGCAGCACCGGCACTGTCTCGCATTTTCACCTGCACCGCTGTCCCGGGGCTTGATCGTCGACGATCCACCGTTTGCTTGACCCCGGGCACGAAGTTTATGGCGGTTCTGGTTGACCCGTGCCCTCTCTGTTTCAGTGCTTTTCACCGAGCTGCCCCGTGCTGCATCCGATCCTCGTTAACGGCAGTCAAACGTCTGCGTGCTTCGCGTCCCCGGGTAGCTCCTCGGACCTGCACCCCGGAAGCTGGACCATATTCCTGGGTGGCGTTGGAGCAGCTTCTCGCCACTGCTGGACTCTTCCGATGGGGTGAACGCAAGGTTGCAAAAGGAAAAACGCAACTCCACCGCCGTGTCTTCTTCCGGGTGGACTGTGATTTGGGAAGGCGATTTCTTCCCCCTGGACGAATGTGCCCTTTTGTTCCTCCAGCACCGACCGCACCGAACCGTGCTGGATTGGCCAAAGCATTTCGCCAAGATTTATGTCCACACCTAAGAGCGGAAGCGGAACGTCAGGCACGGGGCAGGAAAGTCTCGTCGCGTCCGGTAGACTGAGTTAGTTTCGGGACGAAAATCCAGTTGGAATCCTTGGCATCCTTCCGGAAGCACGCTACAGATAATGGCCCCGACATTGGCCCCCGGTGCAATGAAAAGCAGACGTCGAACGGAACGAAAAAAGCGCACTCTTTCTTTCTTGCTGCTGGTTTGCCGCAGCTCTATACTTCCCGTCGCCGTAACGTAGCAAGGACGAATTTTCACCAGCACGGCACGTTCCAGCCGTGGCTTCATAGGGTATCTTTCAGCGGCGTCCACTGCCAGCGCTCACTGGTACAGGGAATGAACTGAACCATTCGAACCACTTCCGTACGGCTCGCGAAAGGCGAAACGACAGTCTCTTCCGGTGTCCGGCGTTGTTTAGACTGCGGAATCGAACTGTGACCGCGGGCACGGGGTGTGGGCCACACGAAAAACGTCCAATATTTCTCCATTTGCTGTTCGGCGCGCCGGCCAGCGAAAGGGTAAACGTCTACCAGCGCACGTAACGCGCTGACCTCTGACCTTCCTGCCCATTTGCTCGCAGACCCCGGGCTACCATCACGCTTCGAGCATTTTTTTGTTTGCTGCTCTTTGTTGCAAAAAAACGTGCTACAAAATCCTTTCAATGAGCCCATTTTTATGCGGTTCTGCCTGCGCTGCTGCTGCAACCGATACTGAGCCAGCCGGAGCCGGGGCAAGCGTTGATTTATGCATCGTTGTGCCCACGAGCTTTCGATGAGCGTTTCCGATTTCCGATAATTTTCAAAAGATTACATGTATGGTGTCGGTTTTTTGTTGTTGCTTTCGCTGCGCTGTTGTGCGCAGCAATTTGAAATCGCTGCTCGTTACCGGGTCGACGGGTGGGATGGCACTATTGTGGCCGTGCGATATTTGTTACCGTTCGATATCTTGTTTTTTTGTGCACTATGTTCAAACGATGCATCCTGGTATGCAGGTATGAGGTTTGATCCCTATAAATACGGTAAGCTTTTTTGCTATTGGCTGTGTGGAGAAAGATTTTCATAGTGAAACAAAACTGACATGGAGTACGTGAGGATCGTAGAGGAATTCTAAAATTTTTCACAATGACTAAACCAGACGTACATGAAAAAAATAATACAGCAAACGTGTATCTTTATATTTTTGAAAGTTATATACGTGATAAAACATTGATATTGACAAAAATATTTAAAAGTTTTATTTTTTTGTTAGATTAATTTATTCTGTACTATTCGTATAATACTACTTACGAGTTTATATATGATTTTTTGTTTCGCTTGTACAGTTCAGGTGACTGTACAGACACGATTTGTTTGTTTCAATTGCCAAACTCAAATTTTAAAGCAAACGAGTAACAATTTCATAAAAAACAGGTTTATAAAAGCGCTGGAAATCCAGATGTTATTAATTATTAGTTATTAGTTTTGATATTAATTGCTATTTGTCAGTTTCATTCAGTAATACTCAAAACTGTTGAATTATGAATTGAAAAGATTGAAGATATTGGATTGACTGACTGAAAAGAAGTGAATTTTAACTGACTTCCTGCAAGTTAATGAACTATTTATTTACTTTATGTTTTGCTGGAAATGTAGTGAACATGCTATAGCAACTCCATTATTGAAATTTATTTTCATTTTTTTTAATCGAATTTAAATGAACTAATGCATAAAATATGTGCATATAAAAATACATGTATAACTAAACATTTCACTCAAATCAATTAATTTTTTAATTGATTTCAATTTTTTAATGCTTTAAGTACTATTTAATATCCACTTTGATTTATTCATCATTTAAAAAAATCATTAGAAATTATGTATAATAGAAAACAATATTTTTGAAAAAACTAAAAAACTTTTATGTACTTCTCCTCTGTTTGCAACGTAAACTCCCAGGTCAAACTTTCCATTAAAAAAAAGTCTTCCACCAAACCACTGTCAACATCGCACGAGAACAGAATACCGAAACAACAGCCATAAATGGAATGAGTTGTCAACATCACACCGAGCCGCCGGCCGCCGGCGTCGGTGTCGCATCCCCGCGACGGCAACCGAAAGCAGCGCCGGTCGTTGAGAAGAAAATTAAAAATTATTAAAATTTAGTTTGAAGCACTTTTTTCCTCGTTTGGGGAAATTTGTTCGCTCGGTGCCGTTTCTTTCGGGTTTTTTTTGCGAGCTGGAGTGTTTGGGGGTTACTAGCTAGCTCACGTGACGTAGCGACGTGCAGCAGCAGCAGCGCATGGCCAGAGGAAACGAGGAAGCTTTAGCACGACTGGACAAACAAGTGCCGGTGTGCTCTATCGCTTTCATCTCCGGAAGCATCCGGACCATCCGTGCCGTGAGTCGTGGCGGAAGAGGGACAGTTTCATGTCATCTAACCCGGTACCCAGAGCTTTCGGGCGTGGGGTGAGGCGGGAGGGGGAGGGGGGAGGCAGCCGGGTGGACAGTCGGTTTTCCAGTCGTGTGCAAGTACCCGCAGATGGTGCTGATGGCAGAAGACAATTTTCTGGAAGCCATGCACCCGTGTGTTCGTCTGCAAAAAGGAGAACTTTCCTGCTCCCCAGAGCGCCGCGGATGCTGTGTGTGAGAGAAAGAGAGAGAGAAGAAGACGAAAGTATGGGTGTATGTGTGTGTGCATTTGTCTGTGTATTCGAGAGGACCCAGTGGGGTGCGAGGTTTTACGAGTTGTTTTAGATTGTTTCATAACTGTTTCGGATGTTTCTGAAAGACCCTACATTGCCAAACATCGGTCGGCCATTTGGACGGGATATCTGCAGGCAGGTGGATATCGTTCCTTCCGGGATGAATTGCGACGCGGAGCGGAGAGGGTGGGACCGATTCGAGCCACCCGGAAGCGCAGACACACTGCTTCTGCTCACCAAGCGTTGAACGTTTCCGGCGAAACTTCCGGCAGGCGGAGGTTCATCCTGATTGCACAACGACAACGCCCGCTTTTTGGATAGTGTTAGTTATCTTGCGCTTTTTCAGCATTGTTTCAAGCTATCCTTCTCTTCTCTCCCGCACCGGCACACACACTTCTCCGACGTTGCTCGGACAGCGCCATGTTCTCGCTGCTTCTTATCAACGCTTCTTCAGCAAACTGCACTGTGTGTGTGTGGGTGTGTGTTTTACGCTTTCCGTTTCACCCACGTTCACTTCCCGGTCGGTTCCGAGTTAGTTTATATAAACTTTCCACAACACATCCAGGTCGCCGCTGGCGGTGGTGGACTTTTTTCCCCGGTGGATGTGTTCTCCGCTTCGGACGCTTCCGACGGCGCATTCCCTCTCACTCTAATTTGTCACCATTTGAGTGAAAGTCACGTACCGCAAGCTCATTATATTCGCTCATATTTCGAGGCGGCCGGGAAGCGATTGGTGTGTTGTTTATTCTTCCGCGTGCCTTCGGGCGGGAGACAGCGGCTCGGCAATGGGCGGTCATTACGCTGTACGATTGAGTTATGGACTTCGCGTTGGACCCCGGCCGGTGAACCGTCCGCCGGTGCTACGTGAGGATGGGAAGCTAACTTTGGCTCACAAAAACCGGTAAGGGATGGTTAGATTTTTTTTCTCTTGGGTTTCGTTGGATTTAACAATAATGTTTCGCAAGGCGTCTTCCGGTTTTTGTTGATGCTTCCTAGCAAACATCTATACAGAGTGTTGTCGAATGAGTATGCTAAAATGAAATTTGTCGTCCAATAACGTCCAATTTTGTACATAATCTATTTTGAGCGTACTATTTGCTTTTGGTTATTGTGATTATTTTCCTACACGATGATACAAAATGAGATCATTGTGAAATTTCAGCGGTACCAAACCTTTCGTAAAACGTATGGGACAGAAGCGAGAGAAAAAAAAAACAAAAGAAAACTGTGTAAAATGGTATAAGTAAAATTGTAAAGTCTTTCAAATTATATTTTATTTCGTGCTTTTTTCTGATTTTAACAGAATTACAAATTATGAAGTGTAGCATAAATTAGAGAGAAAAGGTTTACAAACGAAACAATTATAGGCAATAACGCTATATCATAAATATTCCATCATTTCTTTCATTTTAATTTAAAATTTAAAATTGATGTCAAGAACATACTTTTTTGGTGAAATATACGACGATTTTATAACCAGTTTCATCATTCTTTAATATTTTGTTTTCAATATAGCGACAATTTCGCGACAAATTCATATTTGTCCATCACATCAATTTTTAAATTTCGTAATTCACTGTTCTACCGGCTGCTCTTCGCATTAACCCATGCAAAACACAAATAATATGGCTTACCTGTAATGAAATTCATTTATGCACCTCGATAAGGACGTCATTCACCTACCCACGTTATTATTTCATTCATTGTCAAAACTGTCCATATTGCAAGCTACTCACTACGCTTTATCACGAGTTTGCCCTTCAATGCATCTGTCACTCAGTAAGATCTAAAAAAAATCGTTTAAACCTACGAAAAATCACAAAAAAAATCAAGCAGAGCAAACAATGAATGAAGCTAAAATAACTGAACGCTAGAGAAGGATTACCTGCAAAAAGAGCCTTAAATAAAATGGTATACAAACGCAGACACAATAGAACAAAACAAAATAGCAAACGCCAACACGTGAAAGGCTTATGATTTTTGTGAAAATTTTATTTAAAAATGCTGTTTTATTATTGATCGGTCTGATCGGTTTTGCGGTTTACAGTATTGTTTTTGTTCGTGTTTCTTTTTTTTCGGTCATGTATTATTTCTCCTTCTGTCAAACCCTCTTCATTACAATCAATTGCTCGATCCGGGCCGATACATACTTTTTTATCCTCTTCGTTCTGTTACCGTGCTGTTAGTTCGCTCTAAAAAAAAACGTTCCACTTCAGTGCTGCGACTGTCACTTGATGGACTGGAGGCTTTTATCATTTACACATTACTTCCCCGCGTATTCGCTTTCAATTATGGAGTCGATTTACAGCTACGGTAGTTGCGATGCTGCTGTTTTTTTTATTTTTGGTGCTGATGTTTGCGTGTGTTTCGATTACGCTTCTCGCATTTTTCGGTCATTTATTATACACACAAACACAAAAAGCTCACTACGCTCGAGCAGATTTTTAATTGATTCACGCTCCCTACGTTGTCTGGCACTAGAAGCACGCCAGAACGTACCCTCGAAAACTCAATGCGATAGGGTGGCTTTGGCTCGTTTGTTTTTGTTTTTTCATCTGTTTCATCTGATGGCTGGTCATTATTGCGGTTCGTTGCCGATGAAGTGACGTGCCCACTGGACTGGTGGTGATGCTATTAAATTCGTTACTTTTAACGCGTCTATAAGAAACGACCAGCAAAACTAAAACTGACGCCTAACTGAATCCTGAATGCTGATCATCTGGTGGTCCTAACTCGTGAAACTCAGTATGCACTGCTCGTGCTTGGAGTGTTATATACAGTTCATTTGTTTTCATTCGTTCAATCCATGCTTTTACGAGCTGAATTGAATGTGCGTGTTGTTCCATATATCCCGACATTCATTTTCCAAGATGATAGTTTGAAGCAATTGTTTCTTGTTTATTTTTTAGAATATAATTGTCACTTGCTGCTAATAACACCTGAGGCGAAACGTAGGCTAAGACAGTCTTCCGTCAAGCTTATAAAATAAACTCTAATAAGAAACTGCGAATTTTGCATTTTGAAAATCATAATAGAAAAGAAATCATGTTACGTATAACAATAAACAACAGTGACTTAAAAATAAAATAAAATCAGATTTGAAAAATGATGAAAGATAAAGATTTGAATGATGACATAAAACACATTTATCCTGCAATTTTTCAATATTGTAGCGGCGTTAAAAATGGTTTTAAGAAACAATGAAATCTTTAGGGGCTACAGAAAATTTCCAACTAAACGAAGGAAATCATGACAAATTAAACGATTGAAGAAACAATTAATATTTTCATGACATGTTGTCCTTCTGTAGAAGAAATTGTAATTAAGTAAGAGACAGTTATAGTGATTGGCTCAAAATTACTCCATTTGAGGATTGTCGTATTAAACCATGATAATTTATTTACGAGACAGAGACAATATAAACAGAGAAAATCCGCCTTTATATAGAAACGCTTAGAACATAATCTAAACAGAGTAGTGAAGAAACTAAAATAGCAGACTTTTGTGACTTTTTTCCTCGTCAATGAAACACATGCTCCCACAAATGTCACAATTCCTTTGCATTAATCCAATTATCATTTCCCAGGGTGGTTGATTTTTCAATTCCACGTTTTCTTTGTTTTCGTCTTATTTTTGTGTATCGAAACCATTACCAAAACCATTTGTGTTGAAAAGATTAACGTAAAGTATTTTTCCCGTCGCTTTTCGCGGCTATTACTACAGTCTTATTAGTTATCTTTTTACAAACTCTTGCTTACCGGTGAGCACGTGTCAGCCGCGTGTGACGCAAATGAAAATCAAACCGTAATATTGCCTTCCCACTGCTATGCAGCTGTCTCACTCGCTTCAGCCATCAGCACGGGCGAATACACATTCGCTCGTGTGGTTTCTACTAATCACTAGCGTCTCACTCGTGCCAATTCTTCGCGTGTGTGTATCTGTATTTACAATGCACGGCTAAACCCGATTCGTTCGGGTTATGTTGTGTGTTTGCGAGGGGGTGGAGGATAATCATTCGCTTATCCCGCAAAGTGTCCGCATTGTACAGCTGCTACAGCGCGACGTGTTAAGCACAGGCTTTAGCGATACGATAATACTTACAGCGCGTTACTCTCGTGATTCGGTCCGGAGAGTGTAATACTCACTGTTTGCGCGTGTACTTGCTCCCGTACGGGCGGTACGCGTAATGCGATTTATTATATTGTTTCGAGAGAAGGCTCGCCTTCTTTCACACACTTGTTCCATTGCTTGTTGAAGTCAGTTCATTCCCCCGTTGCCTCGTTGATGAACCCCACGGGTGAGATCACAACCGGCGGGGGAAATAAAGTCATCACCGATCGATCATCGCCGGGATCAAGCTAATCCCATCCGCTCCGTACCTTCGCCGCCATCGGTTACAGCTTGTCGAGCAGATTGGAGACGAGCAGCGGTGCGAGGGCCCCGTTCGGGTCGAGTGTCGTCCCCGATTGTTGCCGTTTCGGTTTGTGCCGTGTTTTGGACCACTTTTTCGACTTACCACCACTGCCTGCTTTCCCGGCGTACGACGCCTCCGTCGTGGAGGCGGGGGCGGTGGGTTTGGAGGGGGATGGCGCGGGTGCATTCGCTAGTTTGCAGGCTTTTAACGAGCTCGGCAGATGCTCGGAGCGATTGCAATGGGGCGTACGGAGGATGCGTATGCTTATTTCGGCCTGCTCCGCCGACGGCGATCCCGTATGCTCGGTTCGTTTGCCTACGTGTGGAACGGACTGTCGAGAAGGCAAAAGGAGTGCGAGAGAAAATTGAAATGATATAAAAAAAATCTCCATTAACGAACGTTTTCCCTACAGCGGGAGGAAATGGAGACGCCCGGTAGCTCACGTCCCGAGCCGAACGAAGTACCGGGCGTCTCCATCGTACCGGAAATCGGAATAAAAATGAGAAATGAAACGTATAAAAATCGCAAGAAATCGAAAAGGATCCATCAAAAAACAGGGCCACCAGTACCGGCACCAGGGGAAATCACTTACGCAATCTTTTATGCTCCCGGCGGCTTCGCGGGTTGGGGTGGCAGGACCACCGTTCACGGTGCTGCTGCTGGAGCCGCTGGAGCTGCTGGTGCTGCTGCTGCTGCTACTGCTGCTCCCACTGTCGTATATCATCGCCCGGTTGCGGAGCTCGTGCTTTATGCTCCAATCACGCAGATAGATATCGTTCTGTATCGGAATGCCACCGTTCGATAAGCGAACTATAAATTGCCATCTGAAAAAGATTTATAGACGCACACACACAAACGCGCGAGCGCGCGCGTGTGAGTTGTAGTTGCAGTGCGATGGTGATGTTCAGGAAGCGATGCTGCGAGTCACGAGTTGATTCACTCGAGCATTGCTTCAATCGTCTATGCGGGAAGCTTGAGAAACGAGACGGTGGGACGGTACGGTTGGGTGGAAAAGCATAAAATCAGCTACCCTTAGCAAAGGCACTCCATTTCGTGTCGTTGTCGTGTCGACGCCGCATTCTACCCGTACAACCACGGGGGCACAGCTTTAGCTTTAACGGCAACCCTGCAGTACGGCACACGAATACGAAATCCGCTGAATGGAACCGGATTTCGATCCTGCTGCACGACTCCCCCCTCCCCTCCCTCTCTCTCTCTCTCTCTCTCTCTCTCTCTCTCTCTCTCTCTCTTCGGTTTCGTCCCGGAGCGCTCGTAAATCCAGCCGCACCTCGCACGACCGGCGTGAGACTTTCCTGCTGAAAAGCTTCGAACCGGCTCGACCGGCGCGAGACGAGCGCACTGGCCTGGAACGACTACGACTACAAACCTCAAGCCCGCTTTTTCGAACAACCCCTTTCTGTGAAGTGCGAATCCGACAAAAAGCGAACCGGCTTTGGACAGTCGGTGCCGACGGAATATCACGGTGTCAAAGGATCAAGAATGTCATCCGCCCCCGTTCCATTTCTGCCTGCGCTACTCGACGGAAATGAATTATAAATTACCACTCGCTGCCCTTCGTTCCCCGCGCGTATTCGTTTGCCAAAGACGGCTGGAAATAGTTACTCCCGCTGCTGCTGTAACTAAATGGAGCGTCTGTACGCGCGCGCGCGCGCCACAAAAGGTGCAAGCAGCCGGAGCCAGAGACGTAAGATTATGATTGCTTTCGTGACGCTGCCGCTCTCGCTCCCTGTTCTTGGCTCGTTTGCTTCCGGCGTGATTGAGTGTTGATTTCGCCGGCACGCTGCAGGTCACCCATCGCTTCCGGTCTCAATGTACCCGGTCCCGTGCGCGCCAGGGCTCAAGCGGTTGATGATCACGGGGTGATTCATTTGATCGTGACAGTGTTACATCGGTTGTGACTATCGGTTGACTTGACGGGGACATTCTGAAAACACCGGGTCGAAAACCGGGCGTTGTGGATTGTTAATTTACAGGAGCAAATCAGCTGACGTGAGCGGCAGAGAATCTTCGTGGCGTCTAGAGTATGTCTGACTTCGGAGAAAATGTGCAGCAAATTAATGTGAAAATTGCGCAATTTATTCCTTCTACTATTGCGTGATACTCTTGTTTTGCCTGGTTTCGAATGGCATGATATCACATAATTCTAAAAATTATTAAAAGATCATAAAACTAGCATACAAAAGCTCACATGATTCAAAATGATCTCAAGATTTTAATAAAAATTATGGAAAATTACTTCGAGTTCGAGTATGCTTATTTAATACACAAACCTTAACCTTAGTTGAGTAACTCAACAACTTTTTTTTAGCATTTAATAAATATCATGATTAACAGAATAAGTAATATGTGGATTTCAGAGAATTTGAAAAAAATGTGACGTCCACAATTCTCTATGAATAAAATATTCGTGTTCGTAGACAAATCAAAATAATGAGTAAACCTACAGTAAAAGAATGCTTTATTACTACAAATTATATTTTTGCATTCCTCATTCAACATATCATCTCAATGATTTTAAACTGTAAAATAGTATTTTCAAAAAGGGAAATAATTTATCATTTGCAGAAATTTTCCATAAATAATCATTTTCTTGATCAGAAGCACTTGTATAAAAAATGTATAAAATTTTTACAGTATTCTGACAAAATTGTATAACATCTTTTTTCGTTGCTTGATAATCCAGAGTCGAACAAAAATATATGTTTTCAATGACTGCATTTTTAATCATAGATAATACACCCTTATATCATACTGACAGTTGATTGACAATAAAAAGAAATGAAACTTTTAACGAAAACTGTTAAATGGCATTAATGGGAAAACCTCTTCTTATCCACCTATCCACATATCTGCACACAGTTCTTGCCACAGATTCTGTCGATGTATGAAATTGATAAGTCAAATGACTTACATTATCAGATGTTTCTCCCCAAAATCCATCACCATATAACTCGCATTCTCATTTCAATCAATCAAACACTGTTACAGATAGCAGAACTCCGGTACCATCAGGGGTTTCCATTACCGATGAAATGAATTGATCACCAGCAGCCTCCCTGTCCAGCCGCAAACAGCCTCCCAAGCAAAACACGACACCCCGTTGTTTAACAACGCGCCAACGTCATACGCATTCAAATCCCGCCGGCAGCTCGCAGCGGCGGTGAAATTTGTTAAACAATCAAAATTATCGTACCATTTAACCCGCCGATGCCGACGCCCGATTGTGTCGTCGCCTAAGCAGAGCGCCCGGCGCCTGGGCTCCACAAGCGCCATTTACCGAGCACGTCCGGGCGGAACCGATTGATTAATGTTCGGTTAGGTTGCGTTCGAAATGAAATTGTATCCTCGGCCCAACCGCCACGGCTCGTTTCTCCCGCCAGAGCGGTCCAGAACCGATACATATCGGCAGACACTTACCTCAGCACCATTTGATGTAATCGCGCCTGCTGTCCCATTTTGCGCAGGCAGCGACAGGCACCAATCACGGATAATTGATGAGTTTCCATTATTTTGATCCCTTCCTGGTATTGTTTGATCGCCTCGAGCAGCATGTCTGCGTGGGAAAGAAAAATTACAAATGGGAAAATAAATAAAAGGGGGGATAACGACTGCGCCCGGGACCGACCCTGGGACAGGGCTCGTGTTTTATGAGTTTCTGTGGGTGTGTGTGCGCCTATTCAATCGATCATGCCCTAACGCACAAGCCCCAGCTCAACACCTTACCCACTCGATCACGATCGAAGTACTCGCACAACAAAAGAAAACCAATAAATTGTACACGGAGACACAACGACGAGCGAAAGCGACGTTGGATGTGATAAATAATTTACACGTACTTTGCTCCATCAGCCAGTCACCGTACTGTCGCCGCAGGTCCGCGTTGTACGGGTTGAGCCGAACGACACGGGCCAGCAGCCGACCGGCGGCAGCCGGCTGACCGCCGTACAGCTTCACCAGCTCCAGGTAGGCGGCCGTAAACAGTGGTTCCAGCTGGATGCAGCGTTCCAGCATCCGGATCGCTTCGGTCGTTCGGTTCGATTTCCTGCGGATGAGAATGGGAGTGGGAAGAAGAGACGCAGAAATTGATTAGAAATTATTTGGTGCTGATGCTGGGAAAGTGCGCCCGGAACCGGAAGGAGTTTTGCTAATGGCACAGAGCCAGAAATGGCAGAGCAAAAAAAAGAAGAGCCATTTCCTAGTTTGTAACGAAGCAGAAAGTAAACGCTCTAGCTTGAACGATGAATATTTTATAATCCTCTCCATCCGAAGTACTTCCCGGGTTCATGCTACACCGCAGTGTTCATGTTGTATCCTTTTAACTACCACACTCACCGAACCCCCCCCCATTAAACCAACTCAAATGGGGATGAAATCGAAAGACGAAACCACCGGCTTGCTACCGCGCGAAACACTTTCCCCCTGTCACGCAAAGTGGAGAGCACGTTCGGGCTGTGTTTTCATTTTATTTCCTCCGCTTCAATCTACTTGCCAAACGTGAAACGCTCGACGGAGACGGCAGGGCGGCTCACAAAAGAGGCCCAATAACGGCGACGATCATTATCGTGAAGATGATGATGTAAGCCGTTCTGTTTTGTCAGCGCGGTGTCGTTAATTTTGATGACACGCGCGCTCGCTGGAAACGCCCCTAGATGGCGGAAGTTTTTTCGGGCGCTGTCGCGCAACCACCACCCTCGCAGAAAGGGGAACCGGCAGTGTGGCCGCCCTGGGAAGGAGGAATAGTGAAAAGCGTGGTTGGCCTTCGGCTGACTGTAAAAGTGCAACTACTGCTGCGTGCTGCCGTTTTTTGCGTCACAGCTGGAAAAGATCATGGACCAAACTTTCCGCACGAAATGTCAGCACAAACGTTATGGCTGTGTCTGTGTGTAATTTGGTTTGCGAAAGACAGCTTCACAGCTTTACAGCAACGAGTTTGTGCACTTCCTTTCCCTCTCGCTTTCGTTTGCAACCGCTGCCACCGGTGTGTCAGATGTTCGGGTTAATTTGGTGTCGAAAGCAGTTGTTGGCAACTGTCGGGAGTTTGTGTTTATTTGATTTGTGTGCTTTTCTTTTTGATGCTGACACTATTAAGGCACTAAAATATTCTTTCGAGGAAGATATTGGCGGTGTAAAATAAAAACTAAAACTAAAATTGATCAACGTTGTTTTTGCAGTACTTATAAGGATAAGATAGTATCGAGGCTATGTATAAATATTTTAAAAGTATGTGTCCTATAATTCACAGATTATATTTTCCACGAGATTTCTGCATAATAAGACAGTCAAAGTATTCAAATAGTAAACAGTTGAATAGATTTATATCGAATAATAATTGCCCTGGATAACTCTTGTATAGTAGATCAATTTAAAAAAAAATATTACCTTTTTTCTTGTTTGTTTTCTGAATAAGCATGTAAACTAGACCGCTGAAACTTTGCAAAAGGAAAAGTAAGGTGTGTGGAAAATAATGCTGTCGTTAAGTAGCGCTCGGAAAAAGCATTGTCGATAATTCAAATTGGGTCTATTTAAATAATATATTTAAAGTACGATTGCAAATTTCACAAGAAATATAAAAACCAAATAAACCATTTAAGTTGCAAATACACTCGGATTCGATCGATAACCAGTTTGATTGTCATTGGCAAAATCAACAACTTTTATGTCGTAATTATGTATATGTGAACGAAGAAAAAGTAATTGTGTAATATAAAGTTGATTTTATTGCTTTATCTATATTATATCAAATAATGTGTTAAATGGGCACAGTATTTGGCAAAGCCATTTTAAGTTACGTTTTGTTCAGTTTGACTGCTGAAATCGTTATTGTGAGTCATTAGTGAACAAACGTGTAGATTGGTCGTTGAAGTTGAAAGAAATCTAACACAAATTATTACTGATCGTGTAATTACAAGTGTAATTTGCACGGAAATTATGCTTTTCTGGAATCTTCAACAATGTTTGTTCACAATTTTCCACAGTTTCTTCAACTTTAAAGTGCTAACGTTCCAAGGAAGCCCATTAAGTTTAGAAAGCTTTCAGGCGAAAATGAAGTTTAGGATAAAAATTATATTAAATTAAGATCTAGATTAGCTTGTTTAAGGTATGACCTATTGAGTGTGAATAAAATATAGAACGATAAGTTATAGGTTGAAAACAAACATGTAATGAACTATAATGATCTCGGCGACAGCAAAACTTCGATCGTGGAGCATTACTTCGATACACTAGTAGATGCGCGATGGTGTATGAAAGTTGATGTGAATTTATAGTCTTAGGTGAAAGTTCCACAGAAGGAAATGAAAGTGACTGTTTTTATTTTTGATTTAAAAGAATCATTTGAGTCATTAACAAGTAAATCAACGGATAGACCAACTTAGAGTTTAAGTTTTTTTTAACAACAAGAATACACTTTTTCTTTTTAAGAACGCAGCAATTTGAGAGGCAATGAAACTAGAAACACAATTCCAACCATGTTTGATAGCTGGACACAATAAGTTTTAAAGCTCAAGCTTCTAGTTTCTTCGCTTTAATACTGAAAGATTTATATCAATGTCTGACACTAGAGCAATCTCCCCTTCCTTTACAAGATAGAAGATCTTCCACGTAAGCAGCTTCCACCAGAACCAAGAGAGTGACTTACAGAACAACGACCGAAACTCTGGCCCAACTTCAGCTTATCATTTTACAGCCATTGAGCCGAGCTATTGAAGAAGTTGTAAATTATCCCTCCCAGAGGTCCGCGTCGCCAACCGAACCGTACCGGGTGGTTGCGTGGCGCCGGCGGGTTTCGAAATAATAGATTCAACATTTACACGTACACGGCGGCGGCGGGCGGCGGCGTCGTATCGTCGTACCGTAATCTTCGTACGCGATGTTACATCCGCCACAAGACATCACGGTTTGCTGGGCCGCACAAGTGGCTCATCCAGCACGGGACGGTTCGGGACGGTGTAAGTTACAGCTTACTACGCCGCTCGCTGCTCTCGCTTCATTACTCTTCGACGCGGAACTTGTAAATGGCTGCCACCGTCACCGATGCATAAAAGTGTCAGTTTCGTCCCGTGCCACGTGTGGCTGTCACGGTGCCGGTTTGTCGCGTGAGCAGCGTGCTGAAAAGCGTGCCCTCCCACTCGAAACGGACAGCCTCCCGGCCTGGTGGTTGTGGGTCGTATTGCACGGGCTGGTGATATTTCGTGCGGGCAGCCACACCAGCAGCAACAACATATACCCCACGGGGTGGCGGGCAAAAGGGCCACCGAAGGTTGCGGCCACCCGCACGGGTGGCTCGGGTCGTAAGGAAGGCCACCCCGTGAGACGCAACGAAACGCAGCGCCGGCAAAAGGCACCCCTCCAGACGGATGGGGTTGGGCGGCATTAATGCAAACACACCGAGGGAGCAATTATAATTTCTAAGCTGGTACTAATCTTTTAAGTAGCAGAACACCTGCTCTAGGGCACGCTACGTGGAGCGCGTTTCTTTTGCTCCCACGGTGGCCTCGGATCGGTGGAAGCGATGGTGGTGCCTAGAAGAAGCGTTCGGCGCCGGTGATCCCGAAGGAACGTCTGTTCGGGGAAAGAACCCAAGATGGCTGAAGGGTTCTTCTGGGCTGGGGGCATTTTCTTTTACTTCAAGCAGGGTCTTAACGGTGCGAGGTGCTAGCAAACAAAGCATCCAGTGAAGAACGATGCCACAGTGGGAGTTTAGTGGGTTTCAATTGGTTTTATTGTATGTGTATGTGTGCTGCATGAAGACAACTTTTACATGTTTCTAATATTAGGAAATTGTCAATGTTCTAACAGAAACATGAAATATATAAAGTGGATAAACATTTGATGAAACACGGATAAAACAATATAACGTATATAATCGAAAACATTCTTCAAATCTTCGAACGATATATCATTTTAGTGTCATAAAATCATGACTCCTCGGAGTTTTTTTTCTGAAAAAACAAGTGAATCTTACTTTTCAATACATATTTTAAGTACGTTTTATGATTGTTTAAGTTGTTTAAACAATAATTGAAAACTTTCGAAAATATTTGTCAAATTCAATTGTACTTCAAGCAAATAAGCTTGTGAGACTTCATATGATTTTCTTCATATGAAATCGTCCTTTATTTTTTTAAAATATTTATCCACTAAATTACACAACAAGTCCACCGATTCTCCCATAGTGCACAACTGGGAAGGAGCAACATTTTGTACCATCGCTTCTAAGACGCACACGAAACGCGAACGCCCCGACCCACCGACGCGGTCGGGACCGATCGGGGGAGATTTAAGCAAACGATAGGATTAAAGTATAATTAAAGAAACGTAACAGTGACGAGCAGAAGCGGAGCTTTGCAGCAGATGCGCCGCCGAAAGCACACCCGCGGTCGCACGCCCGGCAAAGGATAAGCACGAAAGGCCACCGGGATGGGGTCCCGGGCCGTGATCGTGCTTTTAATTTTCTCCATCACAATTACAGATGCCTTCCGCCCAGCGCCAGCGCCCGTGCCGGTGGGCGAGGCTGGTGGTTCTTAGTGGTTGGGCTTTTTTTTTGCTACCAATTTCCACCAGGCTCGCTAACGTTGTGTCGCGTTCCGATGGCAAACACGTTGAAAGTGCCATCTATGCTTTTAGTCCGCGTTGCAGGAAACCGAAAGAAACCTCGAGGGAGTCGAGGCGTCCCTCTTCCCGCTCACAGGGTTAAGTGCCGGCGTGCAATTGGTTGAACGAGGAAAATTAATTGAATCTTCTAAATTGGAGAAACAGTTGACCGCGTCGTGTTTCGAGTGTGGAACGCGGAGCGAATGTCGGTCGAGAGTGAAAAACGAAGATTCGCTCATGTGCTCGTGGGTCTATTGGGTCTCTAGTCAATTGAACGATATTTAAGGAAGGCACATCAACGGTGATCGAAAAAATTGAAAATGGGAAGGTGGATTTAGAAAAGTGAGCAACTTGAGTATGATCTTTGGGCACGGAATAATATAGATCAAGACAGAGGAAAATGCGGACAGATAAAAATCAAACCGAAATGTTTGTCTGACAGTTTTCTTGACGTTTCAAAAGACGTAAATTTTTAAACTGTGCTATAAAGTATTGTGGAGAATTTAACTGTATGTATTGGAGTTAGTATTTTTTAACAATTCTTCCAGTCAAGTACCTTTACTTTGGATTTTTTCAAAGTTTCATTGCAAAAATAAAAATCACTATGTATTAGTGTTGTGTCTTATGATTCTTTCGACGAGATTCAGTTTCATGAATCTTTCATTTGGGATTCATTCAGATTCATTCATGAATCTTTCAACATTGTGTGAATCTCATTGTTAAAAAACTAAGTCGAGTAAAAAATTCTTTAGGCAAGCTTTCGTGCGCAAGCCAAAAAATTGTGTTTATTCCACTCGGTTTTAGTTGTCGCGAAAAAGGCCGGAGTCCCGTGCTGCGGCTGTATTTATGCCCTCTTTAGTGCGATCGATCGGAACGGAATGCATCCGATCCGTGCGTGTCAGTCGCCGAATGTTGACGTTTCCCAACACTCATGAATCTCTGAAGATTCACGAATCTTATAAATCTCTAAAGATTCGTGGATCTATGAACCTCTAAATATTGATTTATCTCATGAATCTCTATGGATTCATAAATCTCTTACCGCAACATGAAGAAACACAACCAATTTTTAGAGATTCATGAATCTTTGTTTCAAAGATTCAGATCCATTCATTTTGTTAAAAGATTCATTCAGATTCATGAATATGAATCTCTGTTAGACAGTACTCTTCTGTATGTGTTGGGGAAAACGAATGTCGATGTCGATGTATATGTTTGAAAAAGTCTCAAATCTTAAAACAAAATCTTTACTGTTGTAAAAGCTATTAGAAAAACTCAAAATTAATTTTATGATTTTCCAATAGTTCCCGTACACCAATCAAAATTTTACTAAACGCTCTATGAAAATTGTCACTACGTTCCATCCGCCAAATTCTTTGATCTACTTTTTCTCACCATCAACTATACCGTACGTAAACCCATTCTCTCGTAAACCCTGAAAAGGCCATCATGCGGGCATGTTGATGTGGAATGTTGCCAAAACCGAACGAAACGTTTCAACGGGGTGTGAAAACAAAAAGAAAGCGGAAAAGCGAACCGGGAACCGTCCCAGGGAGCATTCGGCCATCCGGCGTACAGAGAAAGAGAGAGGAAAAAAGATCCAACGCGCAATGATAAAGAAGCAGTAGAAATAACATTTAATGTACCGTAATCCCAATTCCCTAATTAAATTCCTGCACTCAGGGCCCAACCACTCATCGTGGCGTCATTCCGCCCGAAGCAAAGTGGATTCGAAAAAACCAACAAAAAAAACAGAACCCGAAGGACAATGAGACAAATTGGTTGTCGTTGTCACTGTCCGCATGGCCCACGACCAAAAAAAAGAACACACTCACAGTGGAGAACGGAGAAGCGTTTCTGGGCTGGCGAAACGGTCTGCCCAGCGCCGGCATCCGTCCGTCCAGGCGACGCGTACGAGCAACCGCAGCAACCGAGGCGAAACTATCGATCACCGCTGCCTCACTCACCTGTATAATTGGCCTAGATTGTAGTGCGCGTTAATGTGCTCGGATGCATATTTGATAGCCTCCCGGAAGTGATACTCGGCCGTGGCGAACTGCGGCATCAGCGTGCCGATGTTGTTGTGTGCGCTGGCGTACGTCGGCCACAGCCGCAGCGCCTCCCGGTAATGAGCGATGGCCGGCTCGGGTTGCGCCGAGTCCCGCAGGAAGTTGCCGAAATTGTAGTGCATTTTGGCGTTGTGCGGTAGCGTTTTCAGCCCGGACCTGTGGGGGAGGGGAGAGAGAGGCACGGCGAAACGTGAGCGTATTCCGCGTGGAGTTGCCGTATGCGTTTAATTGATTTTCGTCGGTTGCATACCGCAGCAGGGCTTCGCGCGAGCTCCAGTCCTGGTTCCGGACGATGGTTTTGAGACAGCCGGCCGCCAGCAGCACGATGACCAGCAGCAGGATCGGCTTTCGCAGGCGCTCCGAACGTTCCCACAGTCGCTGGGCACCGTACACCACCAGGATCAGGCAGCCCATGCTGGTTGAAAGGAAGCGGATTAGAAGAAGCGGGAGGGAAAGAGAGAAAGAGAAACATGATATAATGTTCAAAGCACACTCTCGGATTATATTTTTTTCAGCTAAATAGCCGATACTAATTTGCGAGTAATGCAGAACTAGAGGATTTCCATTGATTTTATGAGGATCCGTTTTTACACGTGGAGTACGTATTTGCGCGTGGATGCGTTCATTTTACCTTTTTTCGTATCATCGTCACCATTACTAGTCTCGCGATACGATGTATTTTGTAAATATTCTTTAGTTTCTAGTTCTGCTTTAAAGGTTAACAATTATTTCTTCTGTTTAATTGATTACAAGAAAAAATTATAATTGCACACTGTACTTTAAACTTACTTTAAACCTTAATTGAATCAGTCATTTGTATCGAGAGACTTCCTACTCCAAGGGGAGTTTTGATAAGCAAACATCTTTTGACTAACTAATTTTAAATATTTTACTATTAAAGTTCTTTTGCTTGGTAAATGTGTCTGGTGAATGCTTGATGTCTACGTTTATTTTAGACGTAAGTTACGATTCCGTGACCCCACATGCATTTCACAAAGAACATAATTAACGTCCGAACAACGTTTGGACCGAAAAATGTCCGAAAAAATGAAAAAAAGGGTAGCTACAATACCAAAGAGGCTCTTGAAGTTTGGAACACCGCTTATGAGATGAATGTTTTACTATTCAAAGCATTTCAAATGGGCTTCCTACACCTTCTATTCCGAAAATGTATAATAAAAGGGAAAACAAAACAAATGTGAGCAAATGTTACCTGATAATTCAACTTGATCAACATTTGATATTATCCTTTTTGTTACTTTAAAGCTGTATTTGAGAAAAAAATACTGTTGCTGAAAAAAGCGCCATTTTGCAGACGAAGAAAAAGGACAAAACTATATTTTCCAAACATTTCATGATTACGTAATTATGTGTTGCTACTCTGGGAGTCACGTGAACTAAGAAAAAATACTTTTTCTGGCGCTATATATAAAATCCCATCAATTCTCAACATGTTGTATACAGTTTTCAAACAAATTCAAAACTAGTTTTTGCCCTAAATGCGTTTGTAGTTTTGATTCAGGATAATAAACGCGATCTTTCGAAGCTTCAATAGGATTTTTTTTGTTTTTTAATGTTTTTAATTCTTATGAGCCGTCTGTTGTTGACATCAACTAAAGTTATCGAGATGTTAATGAAAACTGTATGTGAGTACAAGTATGTAACAGATCGTGTATTGACACCATAGTTCAATATCATTAGTCAGATTTAAATTCTGGCAGATTTGTATACGATTTAAAATGTTGGTTTGAATGAGAAAACAAGCTAATGGGTTTCCAATCAATTATTCTCATCTGTGCTAAAGCGAAGCCGATTTACTCGTTTTAATTATGGAAAAGGATTGACTAAACAGTCAAACACATTCATAATAAATGCAACAACCAGGATCTCCAAAACCACATGCCTTTGATGTGCTCGCCTATTCTAAGTGCTTCAATCGAAGCAATCAAATAAGTGTGAGTTTGACCACATCAAAGCACATCAACCCACGTGCCCCATTATTGCCCACATGTGCCCACAAAAACACACCAAAGTGCGACCATTCAAACCTGGGCCCCGAGTTTTAATTCATTATTCATACGAAACTAAGTTACATCAAAGCAACCAGAACGAACCGGTTGCGATCGCGTGGCGTGTATGAACCCGTCTCGTGAGAGTAAGTAGTGTACCGTTTTTTCCAACTTTTTGTGCTCCTCTTCGCGATAAATCACTCGATTCCGAGTCGAGCAGCTCGGTGGTTGAGGTGAAAAAGTTTTCGAAAAAAACATAAAAAACATAGTTGAAACTTTAATTTTCATAGTGGGCGCCAGTATTCACATCTGAAAGCTTCGCATTTGAAAGCGCCGGCTCTAATGCAGCACCTGCCACCCAAAACCTGTCTGCTCAATTATCGCTCGGACGCTTTTACCCACGGGCACATCGGGCCTGGCCGGGTAATTGGTACGATTTGAAACTTTACCTTTTTTTTTGGTGTTCGTGCACACTTGCTGCTAATGTGGTACGATGGGATGTGTGCGTGTGCTTTTTTTCGTAAGAAGACTTCATTTTTTCGTTGACTTGGCGAAGAGATGGCAAAAGAATTACATGAACTAACCGCACACGGAAAGGTAGACGCGTGTGGTTTTTCCACTTTTTTTTTGCTCGATGCCCACACCGTACAGGCACGTTGTTTGATAAGGTTTTTTTTTCGCCATCCCTACCGCTACACCAGCTGGGCAGGATGGTTATAACGAAAATAAGAAAAAAAAAGTCGGACCGAAAAGAAAATCCAAACACTTACCTCGGAATGTATAGAACGCGCTCGGCGACGACGAAGCCCACCGTTACGACTAGATTTGTGGCGGGCAGAAACGGTAGCACTAATAATAGAAACCCTAATACCACCGGCACGTGACGTTGATGCTGCGAATGAAACGAAAAAAAAGTTGAACATGAAACGAGCGCATGGAAGAGAGAGAAATCCAAAAAACAGTCGAGCCCGTCCACGCCTTGAAATGCGGGTGTCTCAAAGGGCAAAGGCAGACCATCGAATCGCTGGGTTTGGGTGTTTTCTTTGCGTTTGGCGGAGCCAGGTCGGGGCAGGAAACGGAAATCTTACAGTTGCAGTTTTTGTCCCGGAATCGGCAAAATCAGTGCTACTTTCCATCGGCGCGTGGTGCCGACACACACACACAAACTTGGGCGTGCCGCGAACCACATCTCGACCGATCGGAAGGCTCAAGTCAGCTTTTTTGCGTTTCTGCTTTCACTCGCCGCTTCCGGACGCCTCAGAATCCGATCGTGCACAACGAATGTGCCGCGAGGGATGGGGTGGGTTTGTTTTTCCGCTGTTCTTCGCGCCTGGTGTAACATTCGCTGTACAGTGGGGGTCAACAAAATAAGGCCATCCGAAAACTTCCGACTCCGAACAGGCTAATCCGACTAAAAGAGATCGAAATCACAGCCTAACGACTAACACTAAATTAAACTAGAACTACCAACCCAAAAAACATGTTTATGAAAACTGCTTGAAAGAAAGATACTCGGTTTTACTATTTCGCTTTTCACTAATAGTATGTTTTCAACTTCGTGTGCTCAAAAAATAATACATAACAAATGAAACAAATAAAATTAATAATAATAATACTTTAAAACATCCCACTGTAGTGTCCAACACAAAACCACTATCCACGAGCCTTACCATTGTGCCGTACGAAACCATAATTGTCAAAATGTGTTTGTCTGTCATGACCAGTTGTTAAGGCCATCAGAAAACTTCCCCAAAATTCTGCCTGTCCAGCAACAGTTCAGTTCAGTCAAACAGTAAAACAGTTCAGTCAAACTTCAGTAAAGCTACAGTTCAGTAAATAAAACCGGTGCTTTAGTATCTTTACCTTATGTAATGATCATTGTAATAACCTTGGTACGGCGTTGACGGATAAACGTCAGATTAATAAAAGAGAGTCAGTCGAGTGCAGACAGGCAACGAAATGGCACCGCGTGGAAACAACGATATCACAGGTGCAATTCCCGAAATCTTGAGCCTTTACTCTATCGACATTATCTTTTCTTCTTCTGTAAGATTCCTTAACTTCATGGATTCGGGAGGTTTACATCCGATTGGAGAAGGTCAATCAGCACAAAACTATCTCTATCATGATGCTCAACAACTCCCAAGATTTGATGTTTTCCATAGACAAGAATTTAAAAAGCTAGTACAAAAACAGTACTCCCTTATCTAAAATGTAATAAACTACCTTTATATCTCCACTAAAAGTTTACTTTAACCGAAAAAAAGGATGCATCAATTGGTAGATTATATATTGTAGCTTAATACAATGTAACATGACAATTGATGTTGTAATACTTTTGTAGAACGTCTCACATAAATTATACAAAATTCGATCCAAAATGGAAATCACAGCATGGTCTTATTGCATAACTCACCACTGTATGTTTACTAGCTTCTGTTCGGTGTCTCCTATGGTTGTCAAATTCCTACCCGAACACACATAAAATCGAAAGCAATGCGGAAACCAAACCAGCAGCCAGCGATGGTAATGTGAATTCCTCGCCCTCGAAAACTACGCAGGGGGTTGTCCCGAGGAACACCTCTCGCGCTCTCGCAGCTCACTCACGCGCTCCGATATATTACCTAATGAATACGAATGAGATACGAAAGTTTCCGCCCACCGAGCAGTCGTCTTCAGTTCGAAAGGTACGGTATGGGGGGGGGGGCAAAAAAATCACGCACACAAACACACCCCCAGACAGAAATCGACTCCATCGCCGCTGGAAGAGTCATTTGAGGAAACCATAATAGAGTAATGATGGCTGGTGAATCGGAAAACAGAAGTCCACCGCCCACCGTGGGGTGGCCGGGTTGGCATGTTTGTCATGTTCGGGAGATGTCGAATGCTGCCGCCCACCTCTGCTGGCTGGCGAGCGAAGGGAAAGTTTAACTAAAAGTTTATTTAATTTATTCATAACGTTACACGCGCGCGCGCGCGCCGGAGGCGTCCGTCCGGCCCACGGGGTGGAAAATTGGAACCGAGCAGTGGAGGGCGTTAAATTCCGTCCACAGGCAGTTCCCGCCTGCAACGCGGAGCTCTGCTCGAATTATTCACCATACAGGCGCGGGTTTGGGGCTTTCTCGGTCGAAACGTGACCCCCGGCAGGTTCGAGCCCCGTGCGCAATAATCCTCCATGTTCCAAGTGGTTTGTTTGGGCGGAGGGGGGTGGCACTTCCCTCCCAGGTGCGAAGCCGCACCCCGTTGTGTAACGCAGTAGTGAAAGAAAACCCTTCGCCCTTCGACGAAAGAATGTCGAACGGCAGAAGTCCGCTTAACGAAGTACCGTCTTTCGAATCAATTATTTATTGTGCATTGCACGCAATTCCTTTCGCCCGTCCGGCGCTGGTGGCGCATTGTGGCGATAGGAAGGTTTCAATTAAGCGCCGTCCCTTTGGCTGCTCCCTCTAGTGTATCCTCCCCGCCGGAATGCTACCTTGCCCCCGCCGACGCACGGAGCGAGTGAATGTTTGCTCAGACGCTAGTTTTCTCCTAATTAATTGCGGTACGGTGCCGGGGATGTCCCGAGCCGTGCGGCGAAAGCGGCGATATCGGTTCCGTGAAGCAGCTTCGGACGGTAGCTGTTTATTGAGCAATTTTATAGCTCAAAACCCTGCGAACCCCTTTGCTGTGCGCATCGCATCGGCTGTTGAATTATTCAGCACAGTTAAGAGGTCTTTTTCATTACATTGATTGTTGGGAAGCGTTTATTCTGATTACTTTTGCCTTTAAATGGGAGATTGTTTCACGACTGGAATGGGTTGCAAGAAGGGCCAGGCACGGCTTTGAAAAGAGATAGCAAATCGGAATTATTAGTTCACAGATTTTTTTTTTGCTTTTTTAAACATCGCAGTGCAATCGGCATTTTGTTGATTGTAATAGAACTTTCTCAAATGAATAATACACAAAAACTAGCACATATGTTGCACTTCTTTACTTATCATGGCAGTTTTGCCGGGTTCTCTTAGCACCATAGAGTTCTAGTATCGTTGACAACTTGTTCAGTATGATTCCGATGAGCAGAGAGTTTTTCTTATCTCAGCACAACGAGCACTACGCAATTCACATAACACATGAGATCAAATGAGGTCAAAAATGCATATCTTTCCTTTTTAAATCATACATAGAACCATCTGGAAGGCGTAAAACCTGACCAACGTTTGGGGACCTGGCAGATTAAACAAAGCACTCACATTAATCTTCATTGAAATGTTACCTAAATCAATTTTCTTATATTATATTCGATGCTTTTCAATAGATTATGGTCAGAATATAACCTTCTGATTCTCAAAATGCGTTTTCTTCGAAAAATATAGAGAGTCTCCTCATCCCGAACATTTCCAGAGATAGAGTTTCTCATATGGAATCTTGTAAGGAGCCTGAACGGTTACCTTAAGATATACACCAATCACGAGGCATCTGGGATTTTAGTAATCTTGAATACCGACTTGAATCGTAATATCAATCACGGATTAGATAATAACTCGAATTCAATGTTGATCAGAGTTTCATCAATAGGACTCTATTAAAGCCCGCTTACATGGAGCGCATCTCGGAAACTGATAGCAAGCGCGAAGGCTGTGAGTTGTCGATTTAGTTGTCAAATCTTGTTTGGGTTTGGAAGGCGAAACTCAAGCGCAACTCCGGCGCAACTCTATATAAACAAACATTTTGAGTTGATTTGTCTCAAAATATAGATGTTTGTAGCAAGGATATTGTATTTGAGTCATTGTAGTGTAATCATTCGGTGTATTTAGTGATAAAAGTGAATAAAAACTTGTAAATGTAGCTCGCTCCATTTCAAGCGCAACTACCTTGCAAATTGTCGTGTCTACTCGAAGGGATGCTAACTTGACGTTTTTTGGGAGTTGCGCCTGAAGTCGCGCTGGGAGTTGCGCTTCAAGTAAACGGGCTTTTATATTCAAACTACTCTATTATACACTCCAAACTACTCAATTACAATTAAAGCTAAGAAAAAATATCATCTCCACTCTATGAAGCTGTTCTGTCTATATGAATTTTAGGATGTAATACACATCCAAGCAATTATAATGCAAGTTTAAAAAACACGTGGCTATATCAACTAATCTAATAAAAAATTTAACAATAAACCCCTGTCAGATTGCTTCTTTTCGTGCAGTCTTCGTCAATCAGTATATCAAAAAATCGATAGTTAAAGTTTGATTAAAGTTCACGGAAACACCCAGAAAACGAAAGTGTCTGGAAAGAGCATCGTTTCCCAAACCACAGTTGTAACGGATGGAGCTCTGAATTGGGTACAACTTTTCCATTGTTTGCCTTTTCCTGCTACGCATGAGGCCAAATTTCGTCCACTTCAAAGGTTGATGGGCGGTGCATTTTCTTCCCCGTCGCTGCCAATTAGGATACCTTTATCTGAACGTTAGCAGCCACAATTCGTTTGCTAATAAAACACCACTCACCGGGCAAACAAAACCGTTCGGTCAGCTCGTTCGTCGGCCATTCATTTGCGAACGATTTGCTGCAGGAACCGCACCGCATCGGGTTTGGGGAGGCAAAATGAAGGCCCAGCCCAGACGAGTTGGTTGGAGACGAAACCAAAAAATGGAGCAAACTTTTCACATCACTTCAACCGGGGCGGTGGTGTGGGCAGCAAATTTTACGACCTACCGTAGTTCCTGTGCCAAAAGGTGTGCCTCTTTCCGGCCTTTCGCAAGAGCGAGAGAGAGAGATAGGGGGAGCGAAAAATTAATTTCTTTCCACCCCCGTACCGAAGGCAGCGCGTCCTCAGCGGGGTTTCTTCGGCAAATGTATCGAACGCTCTTCCCGCACCCGGTCCAGCTGGGCGGAGTTGAAAGTTCTGCGCCGGGAGGGAACGGAGAGCCGGCCTCGGTCGAGTAATACGATAAAAAGTGAATTGATTGCAGGGTTGCGAATCTTCTGTGGCACGGAAATTACTAAGTGCGCTCCCGGGCCCGGCACATTCCGCACGACGTTCCGACTAATTTCATTTCGTCTATTTATGGTATTGCTCGGGACGTCCCTTTCGTGTTCTCCCCTCCCCCCCCACACACACACACACACACACACACACATACACTGGCGCCCGGTTCTACTGCGCCGACACAACACGCCCGCAAACGCACATCCTTCAAACGGGCCCCGACATGGAGTGCGGTTGTGGTTTGTGTGGAGCGAAGTTTCAGTGTGTCCGGTATAACTTCATTGAATAAAATTGCGTACCCGGTGAGGGGAAGAAGTCGAAGCAGTCGCCAGCACAAACGGCACCAAGATGAAGATAACGTATTGAGAGGGTATTTATTATCGTGCAGTACGTTCGGTACGTTCGCTACCACCCGGCTACTTTATTAGCCCGGATCGGCCCAGTCCGTGTCCGACACATGCACGTGCACCCGTGCAAAAAAACACCATCATAGCAGAGGTTGTACAAAATGGCGAAGAAAAGCAATAACCGAGCAATGATTCGAGTGTTTTTATGAGATTGCAAGATAAGAGATGCTCACTTTTGCTTTCAACTTTCATTTCCTTCCTTGGAGGATAGTGTGTGTGTGTGTGTGTGTGTGTGTGTGTGTGTGTGTGTGTGTGTGTGTGTGTGTGTGGGTCCTTGTTTGCTTTCGTCCATCACATAAAAGGCATACGGACTTGTTTTTCTCGTTACAGCCCTGCTCTGCTTCCTGTCCACCACTAATAAAGTCATCCGCCTTCAAGGAGCCCATTTCGTGTAGATCAAAGGGAACTTTCTTTCTCCACCCCCCCCCCCAAACCCCAACCCCCCGCATCAAAGAAACTCCCGCTGGCTGGAGGAACTAAATGCGCGAACTTAAATGGAATAGTCGAAAGTTCCGAGAAACGGCTCAGAAAACTCCGCACGACGCCCGTTTCATGTTCGGGCTCAATATGTTTCTCTTTCGTTCGTGACGCTTTTTTCCTATCCGTTGTGCCATAAGTCTTTCGCCCGAACCGAAAGCTGCAAGGCGTGGAATATGCCGCAAAACAATTGGATGAAGATGCGGCCGGTTCTACGTGAGCACGCGCGTGTGTGTGTGTGTGCTGTTTTTGTTGTGCCAAGTGTTTATTCAGTTACCGAGAACGACGCCGCCTGCTTATTGGACAGGCAATTGAATTACGTGATGAAGAGTGCTGACAGATATTTTTACGCAGCCACACTCGAACGTACCCTTTGCGACCTTACGGGGTACGATGAAAACGAGAGGCGGAGAGTTCTGTTCGTTCCACCGCAAAACTACCGGCTAAATGGGGGGTTCCGTTTTGGGTGGAGTGCTAGTTTTGGAGTCCACGATATTTCTCTCCCAAAAAACTTTTCCCCCTACTTTCCTAACGAAGTCAACTTCAATGGAGATAATGAACTCAGTGTTGATGTGTTGGTGGCATTGGGTCCATTAAAGGATCGGTGGTGATATAAAATAAGGCACTGAAAAGATGTTGGTACATGTGAAAATGTCAATTAAAGTAAGTAGCTCTACATTGTCCTTGTTCTTATTTCGAATTATTAATTTTAAAAACTCATCTGTTGATTAATGTTTTCAAGAATTAAACAACGTTTGCTTCGTGAAGTTCATCGTAATGACATCGTATTGTTGTTTTCTAAGTTTTGCAATTTTTAAGATGGCAGCTTTGCTCTAAAGTGCGATCGATGTACCTCAAGAGGTGGTGTATAAATATAAAAAAAAACATTTGTTTACATTCAAATCCTATTAATGTATTATGTAATATAGTTAAATAACTTCATTTCTATGTTTCAGACCAAATTTCAGGAAACCTTACCAATTTTAATGATTTGTATATGAATTCTGAATTGTCCAGCCAACCATCACTTTGTTACAGTCAACTAAAAAAACAAACCAAATTAAGAGATTGTTAGAAGTATCATCTTCTTATGTGTAATCTCCTAAACCTCAACTCAAACGTACCATAGTTATGACGGTTTTTTTCATTCAGCAAGCTAATAATGAGATAATAAAAAAAAACTGCCGATAGCGGTACTGCAAACCGCTTTAAGTCAAATGTAAAGATTAATAGGTCAATTTGCTTGAAGCAGTTCTGCTATGACGTGTGCAAATGTACTGCCGAAAAATTTGCACTGCAACCATGCAAACACTGATAACGGGTTCATCTCCGGCATTGCTTAGAACCTTATCATGACAACGGCCTGGCCGAAAGTGATGAACGCATAAAAACCTCCTTAGATAGTAATTAAAACGCAAACCCCTAAGTTCATGTGTCATTTTTTTTTTGCAGTTTTTCACTCGTTGAACACTTTAACACTAAGTAAACATTAAAAAGTTTAAGTTATTCTTTAAAAGCAATTCTTTGAAGTTGGTATTGAACATATGGAACAATTTGAAGTAAACTTTAACAACAGAAATTGTAAAGTCAAAAGACAATGCAATGCTGATATGATTTCAACAGCTTTTTTCTAAGTGCAACAAGCTCATGTGTTTTTTTTAATTAGCTAACTAAGCTGGTAACAAAGCTATTTTTAACGAATTCAATTAATTCATTCAAATTGCACAATTACACTGATAAAAAACTAAATTACTCGTAAAACACTAATAAAAAATAATAAACGAGACTTTGACTTTAACAAATTTAATGACTTTGAACACATTGTTTATATAGTTGGCAACGAATGACTCAAAACATCAAGTCGAAAACTCGATGCGAATGTCGATGCTCAAAATAAGTTATAAATAACCTCAAATATGACAAGCTACAAATGGTCCGTCAATTCTGGAACCACAAACAGTCACGCGCTGTCGTCAGCTAGTTATTTATCCCTCCATTAATTGGAGACTCTAAAGCGCTGAACAATAGTGGGGTCAATGTCTCTGTCAATACGAGGGTTAACAAACCTTCTAATCTAAAACTTGAACCGCGGATTTCGTCATATTTGGACAGAGCTCACGTACCGGAGGCGTACATGCGAGTTGAGACTATCAATGTAGTGGAAAAAACCCGTTTCAACCGTCCTGACAGGACGGTAAAAAGAAGAGTTCTTTAGACTGTGATATGAACGGTCGGCTCCCAGCATCGGTGCGTGTAGCTCAACAGCAATGATGTTGTCGGAGTTGAGTTTTGACCCCATTGCGATTCCCTCACGTAAGCACTTGCGAGCTGGACCGTTTTTAATGAAATTATCAACAGGGTTTTTGCTTCGCTCATTTGCAAGCCGGCGTTATCTGTCGCGATAGTAAGTAATTCCCAAAATTAATAAAAGTACAGCCCAAATCGATGGACGTTCGTCATTCGTCGAACAAGAGCCAGCATAGTATCAGTACAATATGGGAAAAACCATTGCACAAAAAGATCTTACTTCTCGCGTGATGATGAAATTTGGTCTAATCAGTTTTTGCACGGACTGCCCATCGGGAAGAGAAGCGTTCTCGATAGTCAGGGTATTATTATGCAGCCCCAAACTCCAAATGTTTTAGTCCACTTTCAACCGAGTTTGTGATCGAACGTCGTGTGTAGAAGAGCGCTACAGTATGTGGCGCTACGTGCGATCGAGCCTGCTGGTGATCGTTCTGGCGATTACCGTCTGTCATGGGTGAGAATAAATTTTCGATTTATGCAAGAAATAGTGTTGTTTTCAATGTGTTCTGGTTCCCTGCAGCATTTTGATCGTAGGTCCGAAATTTATTACTGCCGGTCAAAACTTCTCGCTGGTGATCAGCAACTTTGGACCGGAATCGAGAGATGTGACCTTCAAAATCAACGGTGTGGCATCGAGTGGAAGAAACATCCTGAGCCTTAGCAAACCGGCCAAAGTTTCAGCTACATCGAACACCACCATCAGTCTTATTGTGAGTGAATCTGATCACCATACTTAAATTGCCGGCAAAAAACATAAATAACACACATTCCTTTCTCACGCAGCTGCCGACTTATCTTTCCACGGGTAGTTACAATTTCGCCATTGATGGACGGAATGGCTTCAAATTTCACCAGGAAGGAGAATTAGTACTCTTACGCGACGTCTTGTCTGCATTAATTCAGCTGAACAAACCCGTCTTCAAGCCGGGCGACACGGTGCAGTTCCGTGCGATAGTGTTGAACAGAGAGTTGCGACCGCCGGCGGAGGCAAAAAGTGCACACATTATCATCCGTGATCCACTGGGGAATGTCATACGGCGATGGGCGTCGGGCACACTGCGGACCGGAGTATTCGAGGGTGATGTGGACATCGCAACGATTCCTTTGACCGGGTTGTATACTATTTCCGTGTGGGTAGGAGAGGAAGAGATCGGTTCCAAAACGTTCGAGGTGAAGGAGTACGCATTGGCGTTGTTTGATGTGCAGCTTCAACCGAAGCGCGTGCCCCTAGTCAAACATCAGGCACTGAGTCTTAGCCTCACGGCGAAATATTACGTCGGAAAGCCGGTGAAGGGTATCGCAACGCTCGACCTGTACCTTGACGATGACAATTTGGATCAACAGAAGGTAGTGAACGTGCACGGTGCGGCTCACGTTGATATGTTCTTCAAGAAACCTCTTAAAGTGCTCGGAGAGCCACAGACCGCACGAGTGAATATCACATTCACTCAGGATGAGACAAGTAATGTTTATCCGTCGGGCTGTGTCGCAGTTTGTGATAAAAAAAATCTTCTATTCCAGATCACACAATATTCAAACAGGAGAAGATTACTTTATACGAGTCTCCTTACCTCGTCAAGCTTCATAAAGAGCAACCCGAGTTTGAAGCTGGTAAACCGTACGGCTGTGTCGTGCGATTGGAGCATCATGATGGGAGTCCTGCCAAAGCGATCACTGCGCAAGTGAAAGTTGAACTGGTCGGCGATGGCACTCGTCAAACGAGTTACAAAAGCGACGATGATGGCATGATCAAGTTATTGCTGGAACCAAAAGCAACTACGACGATGATTGAAATAGCTGTAAGTAACCGCTTATGATTTCGGTAATATTTAAGTTATACTAATATAATCAATAATAATAATAATAATAATAATAATAATAATAATAATAATAATAATAATAATAATAATAATAATAATAATAATAATAATAATAATAATAATA